>JAKWIX010000323.1:26876224-27033724 GCA_027704785.1 Solanum chmielewskii
AGGGTAGGTCTGTGATGTAGAGAAGCATTTATATTTTTGGTTCGAAAATAACTTTTGAGGCACAACAGTATGTGATCGCTCCGCGACGCGAAGACATTTTCCCCAAATATGGGGAGCAGTTCCGCGACAGAGGCACTACCCAAATTTGATTGATGAAATTTCTTCTCTGTTTGGCAGCCCCAATTTGCCCAAACTCGGTTCATTTTTCCAAAATACTTATAGATACAGATACTTAAAAAATGTAATTAAGAACCTAACTCCTAAAAAATGAATAAAATAATTGGGCAAGGAAAAGACAAAAGTACCCTCCAAAATTAAGATTGGACTTTCCTTAATCAAACATCCAACTTCCAAAAAAGCGTATCTCACTCATACGAACTCGGAATCATGCAAACTCAATGACATTGGAAAGATTCTTCCAGGAGATTTCCAACCAAATCTGGAAACACACCTCACTCATCCTGATCTAGAATTTATGACCGTTTGAAGTTGATATAAGTTCAACTTTTACACACTTAACAAATTCCCAGATTTTTATATGCTCTCGAAACAATGCATATGTACTTCCCTAACCTATACCCAAAATTCCTTAGACACACTTATACTGTACTAAGGTCTAATTAACCCCTAAACTTTTTTAATAAATAATCTCTACCCTTTTCGTCTAACGTGTCATCAGCTTGAAAAAATGTCAACACACACTATACCCACAAGATAGTGCCACGTAGGCCGAAAAGGGATAGAAAATTATTTATAATATAATTTCAGGGGGTAATAGGTCCTTAGTATAGTATAAATGTGTCTCGGAGATTTCGGGTATAGGTTGGGGGAGTTACGTGTGCATTTTCCCTATTCTCTCTAATAATGACAATTTCCAATTTCTTATTTCTTTTTAGTTATTTCAAATTGTGAGATGTTGAAATGTATCCCCCTTAGGAACATTCGTACCCTAATGAGATTACTCTTACTGGTGAAAGGGTGTAACATCAAGCAGTACAAACACCCAACAACACTAAACAAGCAAATACAAACATCAACATGTTTACTCATAAATTAAAGAGTATTAAGAAGAGAATTAGTACATTAGTCTACATTTTCTCCGGATTCCAATAGATGTAGATATCTTTTCATATCATTATCTTCCCAAGTATCTTCCACAACATATTGGTTCCTTTAATAGACTTTGAATGATGTTACTTCCTTAGTCCTCAACTTGCGAACTTGCCGATCTAGAATCTGAACAGGAATATCTTCATAAGATAAGCTATTGTTGATCCCAATATCTTCAGTTGGTATAATCAATGAAGGATCACCCATGCACTTCTTCAAAATGGACACTTGAAATACTTTCTGGATAGTTTTTAACTCTTATGGTAGCTCCAATCCATAAGCTACTTTGCCAATCCTCTTTAAAAAAATGAAGGACCAACATACCGGGGAATAAGCTTTCCCTTCTTACCAAACCCCATAACTCACTTTATGTGTGAAACTTTAAAATATACCGAATAATCTACTTCAAAATCTAACTCCCTTCTCCATCATCGGTGTAGGATTTCTGAAGACTCTGGGCCATTTTTAACCTGTCTTGAAACACTTTCACCTTCTCCATAGATTCATGAACTAAATATGGTCCAATCAACCCAACTTCAAACCATCCAATAGGGGAATTGCACCTTCTCCCATAAAGAGATTCATAAGGAGTCTTTTGGATGCTAGAGAGAATACTATTGTAGTAAGAGTACTCTATGAAAAAGGTAGGTGAGCATCCCAATTACCTTTGAATTGGATCACTCACACCCTCAATATATCCTCTAAGATCTGAATGGTGTACTCTGCTTAACTATCTGTCTGAAGATGAAAAGCAATACTCAAGTCCACCTTTGAACCCAAGCCTTTCTGGAATGACTTCCAAAAATATAAACCCTTATCAGTTATAATCAAAGTAGAGACTCCATGAAGTGTTACCACCTTCTGAATGTATAACCTGGAATAAACCTCTGTTGAATGGGTAGTCTTTACTAGCAAAACGTGGGCTGATTTGGTCATCTGATCCACAATCACTAAAATAGAATCATGCTTCCTGCAAGACCTTGGTAAACACTTGATGAAATCCATATTAATCATTGTCCACTTTCATTCCGGAAGTTCTATAATCTAAGCCATACCACTATTCCTTTAACTTGTTTATAATTTGGATATTTAGCAAAAAATTCAGCAATGCCTTCTTCATACTACTCCACCAATAAACTTTTCTCAAGTCAAGATGCATCTTTGTGGAAACTAGACGAATGGAATATCTGCATCTATCAGCTTCCTTTATGATCCGGTCGTGGATTTCATTAACTCTAGGTGCTACAATCTACTTTGATACGTGAACACACCATCTCAGCCTTGTTCAAAAGCCATTACTTTTTGCTTTTGAACTTTTTTCTTCATTTCAAGCAAAATGAGATCTTGGTCTTGCTTCTCTGCAGTAATGATAATTCAGCCCCATTCATCACCACTACTCCTCCTTTTGTGGAATCCATTAGTCATACTTATAAGCGTGCAAGTCTATGCATCTTTTGTGAACTCTCTCTTTTCTTCTTCAACATAGGAAGTACTACCCATAGACAACCTGCTCAAAGCATCAACAACAACATTATCCTGACATGGGTGGTAAAGAATACTCATGTCATAATCTTTGAGTAACTCTAACTACCTCCTTTATCTGAGATTAAGCCCTTTCTGAGTAAGCACATACTCAAGGCTCTTGTGATTGGTGAACACATCTACATACACACCATACAAATAATGATGTCGTATCTTCAAAGAAAAACTATGGCAGTCAAATCTCAGTCATGGGTTGGGTAATTCTTCTCATGTAGCTTCAAATGAATAGAGTCATAAACTATAACTTTGCCATTATGTATTAACACGCAACCCAAACCCACTCTAGATGCATCACAATACACTACAAAACCTTTTGTACCTTCTAGTAAGGTCAAAACTGGGGCAATAGTCAACCTCTTTTTCAATTCATGAAAGTTATCCTCAAAAGCTTTAGACCATTGATACTTCACTTTCTTATGAGTTAACTTTGTAAAATGGGATGAAATTGATGAGAACCTCTCTAGGAATCTTCTATAATAGCTAGCAAGCCCACGAAACTCCTAATATCTATTAGAGATGTGGGTTTAGGAAAATTTTGAACTGCATCTATCTTTAGGGTATTGACTCTAATCCGATCACCAGAAATTATATTGCCTAAGCACGCCACAGACTCAAGCCAAAACTCACATTTGAAAAACATAGTATATAACTCCTTATCCTTCAAAGTCTGTAGATCTATTGTGAGATGCATAGCATGGTCATCTCCATTTCTTGAACAGATGAATATGTCATTAATGAAGACGATAACAAAAACATCAGAATAAGGTTTGAAAACTTCATTCATAAGATCCATGAATGTTTCAGGTTCATTAGTTAAACTGAATGACATGACTAGAAACTCATAATGACCATAGCGGGTCCTGAATGTTGTCTTGGAAATATAACATTCCCATACTTTGAACTGATGGAGACAGATCTGAAGTCTATTTTCGAAAAAAGGGATGCACCCTTAAGCTGATCGAAAAGATCATTAGTTCTTCGAAGAGGATACTTTTTGTTACTCGTAATAATGTTCCACTCATGTTCAACTGATAGTAACCTATATAAATCCTAAAGGAACCATCTTTTTTTCTCGCAAATAATACTGGAGTGCCCCAAGGTGAGACACTTGGTCGAATTAAACCTTTATCGTGGATATCTCTCAACTGATCTTTAAGCTCTTTCAACCTTGATGGTGCCATTCTATATGGAGGAATAGATCTAGGACAAGATCTAGAAGAATATGTATATCGAAGTCTATCTTTATCTCAGGAAGGACTCCAGATAGATTATGTGGAAAGACATCTAGAAAATTCTTTAATGTAGGAACTAACTATATAGTAGGTATCTCAACGCTTGAGTCATTAACTCAAACTAAGTGATACACACAACCCTTGGAAATAAACTTTCTTTACTTAAGATATGAAATAAAATGACACTTAGGCACTGTTGAACTATTTTTCCACTCTAAGACTAGATCATTAGGAATTGAAATTTGAAAACTCATTTTCTACAATAAACTGAGGCATAACAGGCATAAAGCATGTCAATACCAAGAATGACATCAAAATCTACTATGTCTAACTCTATTAAATCGACCATGGTAATCTTGTGATTGATCGAAATGGGACAATCACGATAAATTCTCTCTACTAGAATAGAATCACCAACAAAGGTAGAAATACTGAAAGGTTCACTAAGTTGCACATGAAAAACATCGAAATATATACCAACATATGGAGTTACAAAAGATAAACTTGCTCATAGGTCTATCAAAAATAAAACAGTAATGTCAAAGACTTGGATCATACCCATGACAACCTTTGGAAAATCCTCTTGCTTTTGGAGACTATTGATCGATAGCATATAAGAGGTTTGATCCTCTGCCAGCAGTGGATGTAGCCTCTTTAGGTGCAGCTTTATCTCGTGGAGTAACTGAAGAATACTGGGCTCCATTGGCCCCATCACTATTACCCTTCTCATGACTTGGATACTCCCGCATGAAATAACCATTCTGGACACACTTGAAACAACCAGTGGAGTCCTTACAAAAAGTACCCGAGTGGTCGTACCACAGTTAGCACATGTAGAATGCTTACTACCTTTTTGCGCCATGCGACCTTTAGAATAAGTAGGTTTAGCTCTGAAACTTTGGCTATTGTACTCACCTCTGTTCTTAGGTGCAGGGGAACTAGCAGATGATGGAGAAGCTCCCTTCTATTTCTGTTTGAAGGATGACCAGTTGACATTACTCTTTTGATGTCCAGACTCATTCCCTGGCTTAGCTCTTTTATTCTTGAACTTTTCTTTATCCCTTAGCTGCTCTTCCTCAACCTTCTGTAGATATACCATCAACCTAAATATATCCATGTCCCTAATAACTATGGTTGCCCTTCCCTCTCTACTTTTTAGATGGGACAACCCAACATAAAAAAAACTCATTCTACTCCTCATATCCGCAACCATCTCTAGTGCATAGCGGGTTAGTTGGATGAACTTAAAACAATACTCATGAATACTTAGTGACTCCTGCTTAAGGGTAAGGAACTCTCGTACCTTGGCCTTTTTCAGCTCATATGAATGAAACAACACAATAAAGCCTCATAAAAAAACCTAACTTGCAGGTGGTGCATCCTCATCTCTATCCTCTTTCCACATATTAAACCAAATCCTAGCAATAATCTTCATTTTATATGCGGCTAGCTTAACTCGCTCAATATTAATAACATTCAAAACCTCAAAAGATCTTCTTCATATCCTCGATAAAGGTTTTTGGATCCTCAGTAGTGCTCGAATCATGAAACATGGGGGATTAATCCATAAGAACTCTTGGATCTTAAAATATCATTCACTTTATGTCTAACTTCTCTCTTTTTTTCCAACTTAATTGAACAGAACTTGGTTTAACATTCGGATAGCCTCACGAAACTCAGCATTGTCAACTTCTCTTTTAGGTTGCACTTCAAGTGAATTAGGCACCCCTTGCTCTTCAACATTTCTCCTACATGGACGACCTCTGACTGCTAGTTGTGGAGGCATGATTACTTGAAAATACATGCAAGCACGAATTAGAAGGAAATTTTTAGATATCAATCTCTAATGCACAAAATGAGTGTGAAAGAAGTGGGAAATTTCCTTAAGTGTTGTAGGATCCTAATTATAGGTGTGGTGCGCTTCACACCCCAATGGACTTTATATACCTGACTTCGTAAAATCGCTGAGACTCTTGAACTCTACACTATGATACTAAGTTTGTCACGCCCTTAGCCTATACTGTGAGCAGGACTGGAACTCGAGAATCATTACTGGCCCAAGCGAACCCTTCGCCTCTCTTACTTCCTCAGCAGAAGACTTAACTTATCAGGACAATCTCAAAAATATAACTTTAAGTAGGTACAAAACTTAGCAAAACTTACAACTAAAGTATTTTTACAACATCTGAAATGATAATGTAAAGGCAACTAAACTACTATTTGTCTATGAAGCCTCTTAAATGAAAAAGGAGATCAGTACAAAAAACCCTATCATTCTAACAATGAAAACTGAAAGCAATGTAAAAAGAAGTCTTCCAGAATGTAAGGGGGCTCACCAACTGACTCTCAAGTGCTCACTGGATTAACGTTGCACTGCCTACTAATCCTGGTAACCTACATCTGCATCATAAGAAGATGCAGTCCAACTTGCATCAGTACAATGTACAAGTATGCCTGTTGGAATGCTAAACAAGATATAGGCTCGAAAAGAATCTAAAGAAACACTTGTCTTGGCTCATCTCTACTTCTGAATAACTTAACTCAAATATAAAGCGATAGAACACATGCCATAAATATAAAGCTTATAAAACAATTGAGAAAAAATCAGTTTGTTAAATGAAATGGAATAACAAACTCAACTTTATTCTTACAAGAAAGTAATATGATTTCTGTGGGAGATTCTCTAACTCACAACAACCACTATAGGCCTAAGTGGTGATAGAACGTCTTTCCTGTACTGCCATTACTTTCATATACTTTTTCGTCATATAGATCTACTTCACTTAGCGGATCCTCTAGCTTATGCCTAAAGCATCTTAAGGAATCATCTAAAAAGTATGATCTTTTAATGACCACGATGACTACATGGTTTATGGAGACTTAAGTTAATATGAACTTGTATCCTTATATAAGTGCTCAATGCTACTCCCAAAATATACTTAGATCATGTGTTTGTAAAAAAAAACTTTTTTTAGATAATTATTCAAAACTTAGCTTAAAATCTCTCTTGGAAGCGATGTTCCTTTTCTTTCATAAATGTGAAAACATTTAAAAGTTTTTGGAAATACTTAGTTCCCACATACTTCTTTGAAGAAATCAACTTCAAATTTTACTCTTTGTTTAACTTGGAACTGAAATTTAAGCAAAGTAAAAACGTTTGTGAAAGACTTTTGAAAATTTTATAAACTTCACTTGACTTGCTTCTTAACTTGTAAATTTGACTTTTAACTGTTATTGAATTGAATTTATGGATTCATGATTACGATTTGTGATGAAAATATCTAATGATGTTTAGGAAAGATTTTAGATAGTTAAACTTTAAAAAAGATTAAAAACTAAATAAATCAATATATATGGGTATGCGACACGGAGAAAGATTTATAATTTTGGTTTGAAAAAAATTTTTGAGGCATAATAGTCTGTGAATACTCTCTGACGCAAAACCTTTTTTCCTAAATTTGGGAAGCAGGTATGCGACGCCGTAGGCACTGCCCAGATTTTCTCAACAATTTTTTTCTTTCATTTTCTAGCCCAAAGTCGCCCAATATCGGTTCTTTTCCCAAATTCTTTTTAGATACAGATGTCACAACAATTATACTTAAGAACCATCTCAAAAAGACTCTATAATTCGATTTAACGATATTAGAAACTCCTCAATATCATCCTGAACGACATTGAAGTCAAGATTAAATATCAAAAACATCAACTTTAAAACTATTTTAGAAGAATCCACGCTGAAATAAACATATTTTGCATGTGGGTACACAAACCCAACGTTATGAAAGCCTCCAATACCTTGTAAGACTGAATCCTCGGTAAAATTGACAACTAGATTGAACGATCTTAACGAATCATGCCATTTCTTCTTCTTTATCTAGTTTTCTCCTTTCTCTAAGCCCTAGCGTAGATTTCCAATTTTCTGTACTGACAAAAATCTAATTTGACCCATATTAAACTCCTAAGAATGGATTAAAACAATAGGTCAAGGAATACATGAAAGTATCATTCCAAAATCCGGATTGGACTTTCCTTAATCTAAAAACCCAACTTCCAAAGGGCGTATCTCGCTCGTACGAACTTGGAACCGCGCAAACTAAGCGGGGTTGAAATATAATCCCAGGATCTTTCCAACCATATCTAGAAATACACCTTACTCATCTTGGGATAGAAGTTATGACCATTTGAAGTTGAAAAAAGCTCAATTTTACACACTTATATATATATTTATATTCTTTCCAAAAATGACTATTTCCGATTTCTAGCTTCTTTCTAGTTATTTCAAATTGCGAGATGTTACAATATCTCCACTTTGGGAACATTTTTCCTTGAATGAGATTATTCTTACTACGCTAGGGGTGTAACATCATTCAGTTCAAGCACCCATCAAGCAAATACAAACATCAACATGCTTACTCATAAATTAAAGAGTACTATGAAGAGAATTAGTAACTTGGTCTGCATTTTGTGTTGATTCGAATAGATGTGAATATCTCTTTTTCCTATCCTCTTAAACTTCCCAAGTAGCTTCCTCAAAAAATTGGTTCCTCCAAAAGACTTTTACTGATGCTTACTTCCTTAGTCTTTAACTTGCAAACTTGACCATCTAGAATCTGAATAGGAATCTCTTCAAGATAAGCTATTCTTGATCCCAATACCTTCAGTTGATATGATACACGAAGGATCGCCCATGAACTTCTTCAAAATGGTGACCTAAAGTACCGGATGGACCGTTGTTAACTCTAGTGGTACCTCCATCCATAAGTTACTTAGCCAATCCTATTAAAATTTTGTAAGGACAAACATACTGGGGACTAAACTTCCCCTTCTTACCTAACCTTATAACTTCCTTCATGGGTACAACTTTAAAGTATACCCAATCATCTAGTTCAAACTCTAACTCCTTCTCTAACATCGGTGTAGGATTTTTGACGATTCTGTGCCATTTTCAACCCTTCTTGAATAACTTTCCTCTTCTCCATAACTAGATAAACTAAATCTCGTCCTATCAACCCAGCTTCACAAATTTTAAACCATCCAACAAGAGATCCACACATTCTCCCATAAAGATCTTCATAATGATCCATTTGGAAGCTACAATAATAACTATCACTGCAAGTGACTCGATGAGAGGTAGGGGATCATCCCTATAGCCTTTAAAGTCAATCACACACGCCATCAACATATCATCTAAGGTATGAATGGTGCTCTCTTCTTGACCATCTTTCCAAGGATGAAAATCAGTACTTAAGTTTACCTTTGAACCCAAGCTTTTCTGGAAAATGACTCCAAAATTGTGTAGTTAATTGCGCACCCTTATATGATATAATCGAATCAGGGAATCCATGAAGTCTTAAAACCTCTTAAATACATAACTTGGAATAATCCTATATTGAATGGGTAGTCTTTATCGGCAAAAAATGGGATGATTTGGTCATCTGATCCATAATAACCCAAATAGAATGTCACGCCCTGAGCCTACACCTTAGACGTGGCCGATACCCAATGATCATTGTTGTCCAGCGAACACTTGACATGGCTTACTTAACACAGTGGAAGACTTAACTTAACTCAAATATAAACATGGAACGTTCTCACTAGAAAATACTTTAAATAATTATCTTTGCCAAAATGACACTTAAGTCTCAAAGTTAAAACATCTAACATGTAATATAAAAGCGACTAAATCTGAAATATCTGACTATCTATCTTACTATGAAGCCTCTACTACTAATAAGATGAATGTTTGGACAAACCCCACAATATTTTATAAACAAAGTACGAAAGAAAAGCAATGAAAGAGTTCTTCGAAATGCAAGGAGGCTCACCACAAACTTTCAATGTTCAAGCTGGATCAACCGGTGCTGGATGTTGATCCTTGTTACCTGCGTCTGCATCATCAGATGATGCAGGACAACTAACATCAATACCTTGAATGTAGACGAGTATGCGAGTTAGAACGTTAAACAACAACTATTAAGCTTAAAAGGATTAAGAATGAACTTACCTTGGCTCTGCTCAAATCAAGAAGTCATAACTCAATATAAAGTAGTAAAGACGCATGAAATATACATAAACCTTGTAAAACAATGTAAACACTTAGTTCATTAAAGGAAATGGAATAATAAACTCAACTTTAATTATACATGAAAGTAATATATTTTCTGTTAGAGATTTTCTAACCATCAACTATCACTATGAGCCTAAGCGATGCTACAACATCTTACCTCACATTGCAAAAGGACCGCTCTATACTTTGCCTTCGGTATAGACCTGAACTCCAAGTGGATCCACTAATTATGCTAAAAATCACTAAAGAATTATATAAAATTTATGATTCTTTATCTGTCCATGCTGGCTACATGGTTTAGGTATACTTGAGTTGATATGAACTCGTGTCCCTATGTAAGTGCTCAATACTACTCCCAAAATACTTAGCTCATATGTTTTTAAAACAACTTCTTCTCTGGTTTGAGGTAATTGCTCAAACATAGCTTTAAAACCTCTCTTGGAAATCATAGTTCCCATTTTCTAAAACTAGCCAAAGGCTTTGTGGAAGTCTAGCTTCATTTCTTTCTCAAAATGTGAAAACATTTATACTCTTAGGGACTACTTAGTTCCCTTATAGATTATGATAAATGAACTGTCTCTTTGATCTTTACATTACTTGAAACTTAACTATTAGCGAATACTTAGCTCCCTTACAACTTTTGAGATTTAAACACAAATCATTACTCTTTGCTCAACTTGTAGCAGGAGCCTTAAAACAAAGTAAAAATGTTTGTTTAAGACTCTTTAAAACTTTAAAAACTCACTTTTACTTTCTTTTTAACTTTTATACTTAACTCTTAACTTCTTTTACTTTGATCTTAACTTTCCTTGAATTTGATTATGGATTCAAGGAACGTGATCTCATGCTTATGGATGATTTCTTGATGTTTAGATATATTTTAAAGTGTTGGAATCAAATAGGAATTGTAGATACATCACTTGGGAACTTGTACGAAAATATGGGGGGAAATGGGATCTCTAGGTGACCCTGGCGCTCTGATAGGCGTGGGGCGCCAGAGCCTGAAGGACAGACACTATCCTGAGAATATCTAGCTGGAGCGGTGTGCCAGGCCCTTTTAAATAGAGTTTACCCTAAGGGGCAATGGTAGGCACGGCGCCCCAGGGCTTGTCAGACGAGATTTCTAACTTTTCTTCTCCGATTTTCAATTCTAAACCTTTTAAACTCCCATGGTTCTCACCCCAATTACTTAGGATCACTAATATTCTCAATACCCAATAGTTTAGACTCGTAAAACAACCCGAAAACATGAATCAAACAACCAAAGGTATACTGCAATTTAATCAACAAGAATTCAATTGTTTTTATCAAGAACTTCAATGTTCATCATTCAATTTACTTTTATTGCATTGAATTAAAAGTATTGTTGTGTGGGTGGAAGAACCCAACATACAAAGATCTCACATACCTTAAAGGTATCACCCCCGACGAAACTAACTCAGAGATCTTGGCGAAATCTTGGTCTTTTCTTCTTTCTCCTTCTTCTATTCTCCTTTTCCCAAGCGCTAAGCGTATTCGATCTTCTAAAAACTGATATAAGGCTAAATTTTACCCTTAATAAACCCTTAAAACAAATTAGGAAATAGTAGGGTACAACGACCACTTTACCCTTAAAAAAACCGGATTGGATTTACCTCAATCCAATTGCCCAACTTTCGTTAGGCATATCTCCCTCATACAATATCAAAATTTTGTAAACTCGGTGGCATTGGAAAAACCCCTTCAAGGGATTACAAACCATATAAATAAATGTCCCTAACTCATCCTGAGCTAGAAGTTATGCCTGCTTGAAAATGACCAAAAACATACTTTTACACTTAGGAAATATTTCCAGATTTCTCCACTCTTTTCTTCAAAAAATAACTATTCTTAGTTCCTTTGTTTAATCCTAGATATTTCAGTTTACGAGATGTTACATAGAATCATGCTTCCTGTGAGACCTTGGTAAACTCGTAATAAAATCCATATTGATCAACTCCTACTTCTATTTTGGAAGTCCTATATTCTGATCCATACCAACGGGCCTTTGTTGCTCTATTTTAACTTGTTGTAGATTCGAACATTTAGAAACAAATTCAGCAATGCCCTTGTTCATATTACTCCACCAATAGACTTTTCTCAATTTGCGATACATCTTTGTGGAACCCGAATGAATGGAATATCTAGAGTTATTATCTTCATCCATGATCCTCTCTTGGAGTTCATCCACTCTAGGTACACATAATTTACCTTCATACCTCAACACACCATCTATGCCTTGTTCAAAATCCATTAATTTTTTCTTATGATTATTTTCCTTCAATTCAAGAAAAATGGGATATTAGTCTTGCTTCTCTTTTACTTCTGACACTAATGATGATTCAGCCATATTCATCATCACTACTTCTTTTGTGGAATCGATTAGTCAAACTCCTAAGCATACAAGTCTATGCACATCTTTTTCTAACTCTCTTTTCTTCCTCAACATGGGTTACTACCCATAGACAACATACTAAAAGAATTAATAACAATATTAGCCTTACATGGGTGGTAAAGAATACTCATGTCAGAATCCTTGAGTAACTCAAACCACCTCCTCTGTCTGAGATTAAACTCTTTTAAGTAAACACATGGAAAAGGATCTTGTGATTGGTTACACATATACGTGCACACCATACAAATAATGATGCCATGTATTTAAAGCAAATACTATAAAATCCAACTCTAAGTAATGGGTTGGGTAATTCTTCTCATGTTCCTTCAATTGACTAGAGGCATACGATATAACTTTGTCATTTTTCATTAACACACAACCAAACCAACTTTTTATGCATCACAATAGACTATAAAGAGTACCTTCTCGTAAGGTTAAAATTTGGGCAATAGTCAACCTCTTCTTCAATTTTTGAAATCTTTTTTAACAAGCTTCAGACCATTGAAATTGCAATATCTTCTGAGTTAACTTTGTCAAATGGGATGAAATAGATGATAAGCCCTCTACAAACCTTCTATAATAGCCATCCAAACCTAAGAAACTCATAATATCAGTTGGAGACGTTGGTCTAAGCCAATTCTTCATTGCCTCCTTCTTTTGGGTATCGTCTCTAATCCAATCATCCAAAACTATGTGTCATAAGAATGCCGTAAACTCAAGCTAAAACTCACATATAGAGAACCTAGTATGTAACTCGTTAGCTTTCAAAGATGACTAGTATGATATTATTTATTCCTAGAATGTATTAGTATTTCATCAATGAAGATGATAACAGCATATCTGAATAAGGTTTGAAAACTCTATTTATAAGGTTCATGAACTCTACAGGTGCATTTGTTAAACTGAATGACATGACCAGAAACTCAAAGTGAGTATAACGGGTCCTGAATGATGTCTTGAGAATATCACATTCCCTTACTTTCAATTGAGGTAGCCAGATCTGAGGTCTATTTTTGAAAAAAAAAACACCATGAAGTTGATCGAAAAGATTATCAATTCTTTGAAGAGGATACTTATTCTTGATGGTAACCTTTTTCAACAGATGATAATCTATACATATCCTCAGGGAACCATCTTTCTTTCTCGAACAGAGCACCCCTAAGTGAGACACTTGGTCAAATAAAACCTTTATCTAGGAGATCTTTCAACTGTTTATTTTGCTCTTTCAACTCTGCTAGTGTCATTCTATGTGGTGGAATAGATATAGGACAAGTATATGGAAGAATATCTATACCGAAGTCTATCTCTCTCTCAGGGTGAGCTCCCGATAGTTCATGTGGCAAGACTTCTAGAAACTCTTTTACCATGGGAACTAGCTGAATGGAAGGTATCTTAACACTTGAGTCATTAACTTGAACTAAGTGATAGATACAACCCTTAGAAACTAACTTTCTTGCCTTCAGATACGAAGTGTAACGACCTTTAGACACTGTTGAACTTCTTTTCCACACTAAGGTTGGCTCATTTGGAATTGCATTTGGGAACTCGAGTCCTACAATTAACTGAGGCATAACAGGCATGAATCTAGTCCATACCAAAAATGACATCAAAATCTACAATGTCTAACTCAATTAAATCAACTATGGTACTCTTGCGATTGACAGAAATGGGCCAATCACGGTAGGCTTTCTCTACTAGAATAAACTCAAGAGGTGTAGTAACACAAAATGGTTCACTAATTTTCTCAGGAATTACATCAAAATTCATAGAAACATATGGAGTTACAAAACATAAATTGATTCCTAGGTCTAGCAACACATAAATAGTAACGTCAAAGACTTGGATCTTTCCCGTGACAACATCTATCAAATCGTCTTGCTCCTTGTGACTGTTGACAGATATTATATAAGCGGGTTGATACCCCAAAATTATCGGAAGTATCCTCTGTAGGTGCAACTCTTTCTTGTGGAGCAACTGAAGAAGACTCGGCTCTATTGCCTCCATTATCTTTATCCTGTTTGTTCTTTAGTCACTCCCGCATGAAATGACCATTGTAGATACACTTGAATCAACAAGTGGAACCTTGAGAATAAGAAGGTTTAGCTTTGAAAGTCTAGCTATTGTACTCGAATTTTTCCTATAGTAGGTTCACTAGTTGATGATGAAGTAGGTCCCTTCTGTTTCTGTTGGAAGGATGGCTGGTTGGGATTACTCTTCCATTGTCCGAACTAGTTCCTTGTCTTAACTCTCTTATTCTTGAACTCCTCTCTATCCCTTAGCTTCTCTTCCTCAACCTCTTGTACATGTACCATAAACCTCGATATATCCTTGTCTGCAATAATCATGGCTTCCCTTCTCTCTTTGCTTGGTAGACGAGATAAGGCACCAACAAATAAACTTATTCTACTTCTCATATCCGCAACAATCTCAGGAGCATAGCGGGATAGTTTGGTAAACTTCAAATCATACTCATGAACACTTAATGACTCTTTTTTAAGGATAAGGAACTCTCTTACCTTGGCCTCTTTTAATTCTCCATAAAGAAACACCCCAAGAAAGCCTCCTCAAAACAATCCCAACTCACTTATGGTGCATGCTCATCTCTACCCTCTTTCCACAGATCATATCAAGTCCTACAAACATTCTTCGCTATGTATCTCGCTCAACCCAATCGGTATCAAAAACATGCATAACCTCAAAGACCTTCTTCAAATCCTCGATAAAGTTCTCTGGATCCTCAGTAGTGCTCGAACATAAGAAACGTGGGGGATTCATCCTTAAGAACTCTAGGATCCTAAAAGTATCATTCAGTTCCTGACTAGCTCCTCTTTGTTTCCCATCTTGATAGGTCATAAATTTCCTCAAACTTTAGATAGCCCACAAAAAATGAGAATTGGTAACTTATCCTTTAGGTTGTACTTCAGGTGCATTAGGTACCCTTTGCTCTTCAACATTTCTCCTAGATGGATGACATCTTACTGCTCTTCGTGGAGGCATGATTATCTCAACACACGTGTAAGCACGAATTAGAAGGAAACTTTTTTTAAGATCAAACTCTAACACACAAAATGAGTGTGAAAGAAATGATAAATTTTCCTAAGTGTTGACACCTCCTAATTATAGATGTGGTGCGCTTCACACCAATAACTAGGACTCTACTGATATAGCTCAATAGAATCCCTAGGACTCTTGAACTTTGTGCTCTGATATCAAGTTTGTCACCTCCGGAGCTTACACCCTTAGCGGTACTAGCACTCAAGAACCATTACAAGATCCAAGCAAACCCTTGGGATAACTTACTTACTCAACGGAAGACTTAACAACACAATCTAAAAAACATAACTTTAAGTAGGTAAAAAAACCTAGCTAAAATGGAATCTGAAGTCTTTAAACAATATCTGAGATGATAATGTAAAGGCAACTAAACTACTAACTGTCTATGAAGTCTCTAAAACAAAGAGGGATGTAGGGACAAGAGTCCCGATTATACTAACAGTGAAAATACTGAAAGCAATGTAAAAAGGAGTCCTCTGGGATGCAAGGAGGCTCACACTCTGACTCTGGAGTCCTCACTTGTTTAACGTTGTGAGATGTACTGATCCTGGTTACCTGCGTCTGCATCATAAGATTATGCATGCCAATTGGAATCAGTACATTGAATATACGAGTATCAAGTTGGAATGAGAAACAAGATATAAGCTCGAAAAGAATCTAAAGACACACTTACAACACTTCTCAACTTATGAATAACCTAACTAAAATATGAAGATATAAATCATATACCATACATATAAAGCTTATAAAACAGATGAAAACCACTTAGTTCGTTAAAGAAAATGCAATAACAAACTCAACTTTACTCACACAAGAAAGTAATATATTTTCAACGGGAGATTCTCTAACCCACAACCACCATTATAAGACTAAGTGGTGATACAACATCTTCCCCAGAGTGTCAGAACTGTTCTTTACTTTTCTGTCATATAGACCTACTTAACTTAGTGGATCCACTAGCTTATGCTAAAAGCATCTTAAGGAGTCATAAAATTATGATCTTTTACTACCCACGATGGCTACATGGTTTATAGGGACTTGAGTTAATATGAACTCGCATCACCATATTGGTGCTCAATACTACTATAAAAATATACTTACCTCATGTGTTTGTAAAAACAAAACTTTTTCGTTTGTTTGAGATAATTACTCAAAACTTAGCTTAAAATCTCTCTTAGAAATAATGTTCCTTTTCTTTCTGAAATGTGAAAACATTTTAAAATTCTTGAGAATACTTAGTTCTCATATACTTCTTTGAAGAAATTAAATTCAAATCTTTACTCTTTGCTTAAGTTGGAACTTAAGGCTTAAAATAAAGTAAAAACGTTTGTAAAGACTTTTGAAAACTTTATAAACATCTATAGAGTAGTTTCTTAACTTCTAAACTTGACTCTTAACTCTCCTTGATTTTAATTCATGGATTCAAGGATTATGATTTGTGATGGAAAATATCTCATGATATTTAGGAATGATTTTAGATAGCTAAACATCAGGAAAAAAAAATCAATATATGAGGGTGGGTCCACGACGCAGAGAAGCATTTATGTTTTTGGTTCGGAAATAATTTTTAAGGAAGAACAATCTGCGATCACTCTGCGATGCAAAATGATTTTTCCCAAATCTGTGAAGCAGGTCTACAACGCAGAGGCACCGCGAAGATTTGCCCGACCAGATTTCTTTTTCAGTTTACAGCTCCAATGCGCCCAAACTCGGTTCTTTTTACCAAATTCTTTTTCGATAAAGATACCCAGTAATTGTACTTGCGAACCTAATTCGGAAAAACTCAATAATTCGATGTGACGATCTCATAAACTCCTCAATATCTGCCCGAACGACAATAAAAAAAATACCAAGCACGCTAACTTTCAAACTCTCTTAGGAGAATCCGCGCTGATATAAGCATATTTTGCATGTGGGTGAACGAGCCCAAAGTTATGAAAACCTCACATACCTTGTAGGATTGAATCCTCTACGAAATTCACAACTACATTGAACGAACCTAATGAATCTTTCCATTTCTTCTTCTTTCTCCTTTTTTCTCCTTTTTTCTCCTTTCTCCAAGCCCTAGCGTAGATTTCCCAATTTTCTATACTGAAAAAATCTAATGGGACACATATCAAACTCCTAAAAATTGATCAAAACAATAGGTCAAGGAAAAGACTAAATTACCATTCCGAAATCCGGATTGGACTTTCCTTAATCTAACAACCCAACTTCCAAAGGGCGTATCTCACTAATATGAACTCGGAATCGGACAAACTCAACGGAGTTGTAAAGATCATTCCAGGAGATTTCACATCATATCTAGAAACACATCTCGCTCATCCTGAGATAGAAGTTATAATCGTTTGAACTTGACTAAAGCTCAACTTTTACACACTTAAGTAAATTTCTTGATTTTTATTTTCTTTCCAAAAAAGACTATTTCCACTTTCTAGCTTCTTGCTAGTTATTTCAAATTTTGATATTTTACACCTTTGTTGACTATAAATAGAAGGGTTTTCGCTCATTTTTCTACCACAATTTTTTTTATCTTTTACTCTTCCTCTTCTTGCATTTTATAAACAATTGTGTGATTTATTGTCATTGAGTGAGTTCGAAGTTTAGCGGAATATGAGGTACCACTATTCTGATGGAGTAAATTTTTATAGCCTAAAGAATATATTCTTTAACCTCGAGCACTTGAGAAAAATAATTATTTTGATATAATAATTATTTTTTTGCATACTATATACATTAGTGTGTAATGTTTCAATATATGAAATTAACATGAAGTAGTCTAAATCATTTTTTTCAACAAGTTTTCTTGTGATGTAGATATGTGCTTCAACATATCTTTTTAAACAATTATTAAATCTCTCAAAAGTTAAAAATTGTCACCATTTATTTTTTTTGATGATCTATACAAAAGAATAAGTCTAGTTGTCAATGCTACTTATCTAAATTAAATTGATATGAAGTTTGCTTCAAAATAGTTATTACTATATAAATATTGCCCTTTTGTTTTATTGATTCACTGTTTCTTAATATTAAAGTATTTTCGACGAAGAAATATTTTCTATGACTTGTTATAACGCTAGTTGAAATGTGTATTAATTTAATTTTTATTCTAGTCTAAGTTCATTTGTTTTTATTGATAATTTCTCTTGTGATGTACATATATGCTTCTACATATCTTTTGCAAAAATTATTTAACTTCTCAAGAGTTTTTTTTGTCCAAGACAATAGAATAACTTTATTTCTCAATGCTACTTATGCGATTTGGATTGTCAGGAAGTTTGCTTCAAAATATTTATTTCTAGATAAACATTGCTCTTTTGTTTTACTTATTTATTGTTTCTTAATATTTCGATATTGTCAATGAAGAAATATGTTCATATATAAGAAATGTAATAACTCCAGTTGAAGTTTGTGTTAGTTCAATTTATATTGTAGTATAACGTCATTTGTTTTTGTCAACAAGTTCTCTAGTGATGTAAATATATATTTCTGAATATATTTCCCCGAAATTATTAAATTTCTCAAGAGTAAGAGAATTATCACGATTAGTTTTTTGATGCTCAAAACAAAATAATTACTTTATTTATCAATGTCACTTATATGATTTAGATTGTCAAGAATTTACTTCAAAATAGTTATTACTATGTAAACATTGCCCTTTTGTTAAATTTACTATTTCTTAATATGTCAATCTTTTCGACGAAGAAAGGTTCATATGACTTTTAGTAACGCCAGCTAAAGTCTGTATTAATTTAATTTTTATTATTTATTTAATATATAATTTTATGAGATATATATTTAAGTAATGCAAGCACGCGCACACGTTAATGCACACATGTGTGCGTGCACACACACATAAAAATTAATATACATAAATAGTTCTAAAAAATAAAATTTAGTTGTTCTACACATGTTCATATGACATCTAAATAGATTATAAGTGGAATATACCTGCATGACACATCTGGTTGGAGGACAAAAAATTATGCAAAAAAATATCGTCTATAAGTTAATATTGGTGAGATACGACTAATTACATGATTGAACCTCATTAAGTTGAAATAAAATATACATTATTGCATTTAAGTAAAATGATTTTCATTGTCTATCTTCAAAAGTTCGTCTGAATACGAGATATATATGATGATCCACATTGAACATTCACGAAAGAAACTACAATATTATTTTGTGCAATGCTTAACATTCAAATAGTCACTTAAATTTGCTGAATTGATAATCACGTGCAACATACGTGTCGAAAAACCAGTAGTTTATGAATATATAAATTTCATTTAAAAAAGGGAAAAGGGTGTTATATATCCCTCAACTTTGTCATTTGAAGCTGATATACCCATCATTATAAAAGTGGCTCATATATGCCCTTACCGTTATACAAACGACTCACATATACCCCCGCCGTTACAAAATGGCTCATATATACCCTTCATTTAACGGAAGTTAAAAAATTAGTCTTAAATTTATATTTATTACTTGAATTTTTTTAAAAAAATTATTAGGGGTATATATGATTCTTCTATCAAAGTTTAAGGTATATTTTAAATTTTTTCATACATAAATTATTTTTTGACTTTTTTTATTATAATTATTTGAGTTTCTTATTCTTTTTTTTTTCATTCATTACTTTAAAGAAAAAAATAAACTATTTTTTTTGTGTGTATTGTAATTTAATTTCGTATTCGAAGAAAAAATTTAGTCATCTACAATAAGTTTTACAAGCATATTAGTGAAACATAAATAAATTTGATTATCAAAATAATAATTATAAATTAGTCATTGAAACAAAAAAAGGTCAAAAAAATATGTTTGACCAGGATTAAATTTACTCATATGGGATTATATTTTTTAGAAAAAAATTAAAAAAAATTAGATTAAAATTATTTTTTTTTCATTTCCGTTAGAGGAAAAGGGTATATGTGTGCCATTTGTTTACAAGTAGGGGTATATATGAGCCACTTTCATAACAAGGGATATATCAGCTCTAAATGACAAAGTTGAGGGGTATATCAGACCCTTTTCCCTTTCAAAAATTTAAAGATTTCTTGTGCTCATTTCAGATTAAACTTAAATTATTTCTCTCAAAAAATGAAAAGTGTTATATAAATTGGTACAGAGAGTATTATTTTAGTTTTGTTAAATGTAATTTTCCCATACACCTTGTTTTTAGCTTACTAAAATTATATCATATGGCCTTTAAAAGTCTAGGATAAAAGATAAATAGGACTTGTCTAAAATCATTATATGAAATAAGGAACATAGGAGTTACTTGTATTGTCCACTCAATAAGTTACCGCCGACAACTTTTTGTTCCTAAATTGTGAATATGTAGAAAAACACTAATTTTGACTGAAGATTTGAAATGAAAGTCATTTTCGTCTCAAAAAAAATGTCTGATTGTCTATAAGATCGTATCATATTAATTTCTTTAACTTAAGACTACATTAAATTCTTTGAGCTATTTTTTTTCCTTTTTCTCTCGGTTGATATGTATATATCTGAATTCATTGAAGAACAACATTGCATCTAACTTCCAATTCTAATAATTTACATCATTTAATTTCATGGGTCGCAATAATGTTGTAATGAAGAAAATTGATGATTCAGAATCGCGTCAACAGCTCTATTTAAAGCGCAAGGATAGCATTGTTAAGAAGTCAAATGAGTAAGTTGGGGGTTATATGTGATACATATATTGCACTAGTAATGTTTTCTCCAACTGGTGAACTGACCAACTTTTATTGCGGAGAAAGGTTAATTAAATTTCTAGAATGATCTTTTATTTTTCTATGATACAAAATGTGATGTTATTTCTTTTTGATAGCTCAGTTTTGAGGATATCATGATCAATGACGTGAACCAGCCTGATGAAATGAATCAAAGTTATATTTATTTAATATGACCTTTAAATAGATTAAGTGGAATACATGTGCACAACACATCTGGTTAGATGACAAGAAAAATATGCAACAAATATCACATGTAAGGTAATATTAGTGAAATATGATTAATTACATGATTGAACCTCATGAAATTGAAATAAGTATATAAATTATTGGATTTAATTAATGAAATTTTTCATTGACCATCTTCATTAAGAGATATATATAATGATCTGCATTAAACATTCACAAAAGAATCTGTAAAATTATTTTGTGTAGAACTTATTATTCAACTCTTCGCATAAAATTTATGAATTGATAATCACGTGCAAAACATGTGTCGAAAAATTAGTAGTTTATAAATATATAAATTTTCATAATTTTTTTTGAAGATTTCATGTATAAATTCTCCATCAAACTTAAATTTTTTAACTCCCGAAGAACGAAAAGTGCAATATATTGGTAGAGAGGGAGGATTATTTAGTTCTGTTAAATATAATTTTTCCATACATCTTGTACTTATCTTGAGATATCAAAATATAAATTCTTCTATTCAGTAAAATTATATCATATTGCCTATAAAATTTTAGGAAAAGTTATAAATGGGACTTGTTTAATTTCTTTCAGTTGATATGTATATTTCTATGTTCATTGAAGAAAAACATTGCATCTAACTTCCAAATCTAGCAATTTGCATCATTTAATTTCGCAGATTGCAATAAGGTTGTAATGAAGAAAATTGAGGATGCAGAATCGCGTAACCAGTTCTACTTAAAGCGCAAGGATAGCATTGTTAAGAAGTCAAATGAGTGAGTTGGGTTTTTTATGTGATACAAATATTGCTTTGTTATTGTTTTCTCCAACTAGTGAATTGACCAGCTATTCTAGCGGAGAAAGGTTAATGAAATTTCTACGATGATCTTTTATTTTTCTATGATACAAAATGTGATGTTATTTCTTTTGATTGCTCAGTTTTTAGGATATCATGACCAATGCCATGAACCATCCTGATGAACTGAATCGAAGGTATATTTATTTCATATGACATCTAAATAAATTAAGTGGAATACACATGCACAACACATCTAGTTAGATGACAAGAAAAATACGCAACAAATATCTATAAGGTAATATTAGTGAGATACGACTAATTACATGATTGAACCTCATCAAATTGGAATAAGTATATACATATTTGCATTTAACTAATAAAATTTTTCATCGACCATTTTCATAGGTTCGTCCGAATAAGTGATGTATATGATCATCCGCATTAAACTTCACAAAAGAATCTGCAATATTATTTTGTGCAAAAATTATTATTCAAATCGTTGCACAAATTTTATGAATTGATAATCATGTGCAAAACACGTGTCGAAAAACTAGTAGTTTATAAATACGAAAAAGGGTCATATTTGCCCTTGTACCCTTAGAAAAGAGTCATATTTACCCTTCGCTATACTTTTTTGATATATTTGCCCTTACCATCCTACTTTAGGCACACATTTTTCCTTGTAACGTTAAGTTATCATGTCTCTATTTCTATAAGCCTACGTGGCTCCATGTGTATATACATTCATTATAATAGAAAAATTACTTTCTATTTAATATTATATTCGACCCATTTAGTAAAATTTGACCCAACCATTTACCCGATCCTAATTCCTATTCTCTCATATCACTTGACCCATTAAAACAAAGATAATACAGAGACAATTGAAGACAAGCTTCTGAACCTTGATGTCCCTCATGGGGTTGTTCAATTTCTTCTCTGAAGCCATTGCTGGACCAAATTGCAGCAGCAGCCTGAAGTTGAACATTCAATATGAATAAATTACACTAATTTTTCTGTAAAATATCATACACAAATTGGTGTTTCTTTTGTATTTTCATGCACAAAGGTATGTCATATTCACATAAACAATACCAAGCTAACCTGCATAAGCATAACAAGAAGCTAATGGAAGAAGCAAAATGCATAGCAGATGAAACTAAATACCTCAAAAAATAACCAGAAAACAAAATAACAAAAACCAACACCAAACTACTGGATAGAGACAGAAAAGACCAACTAATGTACAAAAAAAATAACATGATATGTTACTAGGTCTCTATATCAAGAAGGGAATTGGTTGAGGTGCCGCTAAACCTCTGTGCAAGACCTCAGATGACAATATCACGGAGGTGTCGTTATTTTTTCTTTTCTCGCGCTAATTGACATGATTATTTCCACACACAGTTTTGCTTCTCAATGATCTTATCTCTGGGACTTCTTCTAAGATATTACAAGTGACTGAGAGGAAATTAAAGAGCGTTGACTCTGTATTATTTGTTTTTTAATGGGTAAAGTGATATGAGAGAGTGTGAATTAGAACCGGGTTAATGGTTGGGCCGGATTTTTCTAAATGGGTCAAATATAATACTAAATAGAAAGTAATTTTTTATTATAATAAATATATGTACATATAGAGCCACGCATGCTTATAAAAATGGTGACGTGATAACTCAATTGTACAAGGGCAAATATGTTCCCAAAAAAGGATGGTAAGGGAAAATCATGAGTTAGTACCTCATATGGTCACTCAACTATGCACTCCTCTCTCAGATAGTCACTCAACTTTCAATGTTCACTCAAAAGTCACTCAACTATGCATTCTTTTCTCAGAAAGTCACTGAAGTTTGAATTTTAACTCAAAAGTCACTCAACTATCCACTCTTTCCTCAGAAAGTCACTCAATCCATAAAATTGTTTTTTTAATTAAAATTTGTTGATATTAATTATTTATATAACAAATCAAAATTTTAAAAAAATAAAAATACCATTTAAATCATTTGTGATCCACCCACCTAACCCGACCCATTAAAAAATATGATATAACCCATTTTATTTTGTCTTTAATCCTAATTCAAGGCTTAAAGAGAGGGAATAATTTAGGATTAAAGATAAAATAAAATGGGTCATATCATATTTTTTAATGGGTCGAGTTAGGTGGATAGATCACTAAATGGTTTAATTTATTTTTTCTAAATTTTGTTTTGTTATATAAATAATTAATATCAATAAATTTTAATTAAAAAAATAATTTAATAGATTGAGTGACTTTCTGAGGAAAGAGTGGATAGTTGAGTGACTTTTGAGTTAAAATTCAAAGTTCAGTGACTTTCTGAGAAAGAAGTGCACAGTTGAGTGACTTTTGAGTGAAAATTGAAAGTTGAGTGACTTTCTGAGAGAAGAGTGCATAGTAGAGTGATCATATGAGCTATTAACTTGGAAAATCATCACCATATATCATCATATATGATTATAAGTGGGAAGCTCCAAAGTGAAAAGTCTAATTACCATATATATATATATATATATATATATATATATTTAATTTTCTTATTCTCATCTCATAATCTTAACCTTTCAAGTTTCTTACACAAATTCAAAAAAAAATATAAATGAGTAATTGTTCCTTAAAAACAAGAAAAAAAAGATAGATTCTTGTATCTTTTAAAGTTAAATTTCATCTCTATCTTTTTTATATTTATTTTAATAGAATTTGACCTTTCAAAGTGTCTTTTCATATTCCCGTAATTTTATTCTATAAATTTAACTTCTCCAAGAAAAACTTTTATTTACTATTCCTACAATTTTTATATGTAGGAACTCTAAAATTTATTTCACTCATTAAATTTTCTTTCTTTAATTTTCATATATATATATATATATATATATATATATATATATATATATATATATATATATACACATATATATATATAATGTAGTTTCTAAACATGTGCATTGCACATATATTCCATTTTAATGACTACAACTTTTTAATTACCATAATTTTATTTCTTTAACTCTTTCAAATAGATCATTGTTCTCTATTGCATTTACTTAACCATTTGCTTTAAGACAAAAGGCAGTGTTTTACAAAAATAATAAAATGATAGACACAATTGTGTTATTTCGAATAGATAATAAATAGCCATGATCTTAAAATTCCAACATATGTATTGAAGCTTTAGACACTTCTTCAAAAAAAAATAACATATACCTTCTAATTAAGAAGAGAATGAAAGAGACATCAATATTCTCTTTGCATAACTAAAGTAGGAACACTCTCTTTATAATGTTTATGAATTTGGTAATGACGGGTAATTTTGACTTACAAAAAATAAGAAACTAAAGTACAGGAGAACATCCGAATTTGTAAAAATAAAGATACTATTTACCAATATAGTAAACGACTTATAATTTCATAGATAGTTCCACATAAATATTGGATACCTTCACATCAATCAATATTGTATGAATGTATTTCGCTCTAACAAGGAACTTATCGCGCACAATTCTTATTCAAACTTTTTACTGTTGTGCATGCTTCTTATTCAAACTTTTTACAGCTTCAAACTAAAGTACTTTGTCATCTCAGTGAACTTTCCTACTCCAGTTTATGACTTTGTTTTTACTTGAAAGACAACTTCATGTTAGACTCGTATTTTTATTTCAATTCTAGTATTTACATTAGAGGCTTGTGCACGTGACTACCAGGTCTTGAGAATTGAATTAAGTTGAATTGTTTCTGTATTAGTAATCGTTATAAGACTTTGGTTTTATTTCTGCATTTTATCGAAATTATCGGGTTAGGCTGACTTGTATTGGTGGGATAAGACGAGTGCCATCACGTCCATTTTTGGGTCGTGACAGTTGTGGTTGTGTCTCGTTCTTCTTTGAAAAGAGTGCAGCCAACGTGTCCCAAGGTTCCTTTGTTGTTCCAGCATCTTGTATATGTTTTAAGACACCTTCTTGATGGTGGTCTTGAGGGCAAATAATGTTTTTCCTTCTTTAATCTACCTTTTCTCAATGTGCCATTTGGTTCTTCCTCCCCTAGATTCACTTCACTTCCATTGACGACCTCCCAAAGATCTTGACCTTCATTTTAGGAAGTCATACATGTCATCCATGTTTTGTAATTTTGATGGTTGAGTTTCTTAACTCCACCTATGGCTTGTAAATCAGTCATCGCAATAGATGTGTGGCATCTCTTTCTCTCTTTTAAACACAACTTTGATACCAAATGATGAACACGACTTGTGTAAAACCCCATTTTCAAAACACACTATAAATGAAGATTTTCAAAAGTTGCAGGTGCCAGCGACAGAACCAACTACGAAACGTTAGTCGACTTAGTGTCCGTCAGTCGAATCCGTCGATAGGCCAATCAACTTTAAGTCTTCACTCGTGAACGACGGTTGACCAATATGGACTATCAATTAACTTATGGTCCGTCAGTCGACTCCATCGATGGGGCTTTCAATCCTCATTCGCATATGAAGGTTGACCAACACGGACCGTCAATTGACTTACAGTTAGTCACTCGACTCCGTCAATGACTTCGACAACAGTTAATTAGTGGGTGTTTTGGTCTTTTCCTATTTCGTTGGACCCCTAAGGTATGTCGTTTAGACCATATATCATAAATTTTTATTTAGTTTAAGTCTAGAAACGTAAATTTTTTTTTAGCTAAGTCAAATCATTAATCAAAACATACAAAATTAGAAGCAAGAGAAGAGAAAAAGGGTTAAGAACCCTAGTTCAAGTATGCAACAAGTTTCCATCAATACCAACCTCAAAATCAAAAGATCTCTCCGTGGAATTCATCACCAGGTATGTGGGATTTCACTAGTGAGTTCCTTTCACCCATTAGGTCCCTACTTTTCAATCAGTTTCTTCATTCTCTTACTCTTACTAGACCTAGTGTTTCATGAATATTAGAACAGGAAAAGGGATAAATATACCCCCGAACTATCGTAAATGGTATGCAGATACCCTCCATCATACATTAGGGACATTGGTGCCCCTGCTGTCCAAAAACTAAAACATATATACTCTTTATACAAACGGACATAGACGTGTCATAATCTTATCCATTGACCCGACATCGGATCAATGGATAAGATTGTGCCACGTGTCCCTATTTAATCATCCGTTAAAATAAAGGGCATATACACTCTAGTTTTTGGACGGTAGGGGCACCAATGTCCCTAAAGTATGACAAAGGGTAACTGCATACGATTTACGATAGTTCCGGGGTATATTTGTCCTTTTTCCCTATTAGAATTGTTTGGTTCTTTAGCTGATAAAATGATCCAAATCAAATTACCATGTTGTTATTCAATTTAGCGCCTGAACTCTAAAACCCTAGCTATGTACTTCTTTGATTCTTGAATCACATATGTTAAGTCATACATTTCAGTTACACATGCATCATTTATTAATGCGTCAATATTAGTTTAATTAGTTCAGCGGTACACAAATAGTCCCAAAACTACTAGCCAAGTAGGTTGTAAATCCCCTCTATGGTCATCAGTTTATTGGTCATGCCAGCATGCTTTTATAACTCTAGCAGGGTATATAGGGTCCTTTCAATGGGGCGTACACATTAAAGAGAATATATATAAAGTCACCATTGAAGTTGTTTTGGATTTTCATAAAGACACCTTAACTTTGCGACTGTCCTATTATCCCACTAAACAATTTTGAACCATGTTATTATATTAATTTTCGTTCAGCCTGAAATTTTCACAAGCAAGTGAGTTCACACCCCAATCATTACATGACACGTGTTAATTAAAATTAAATTTTTTTCATTTAAAATTTTTCCTTTATCTTTTTCTTTCTTTATTTCTCTCTCTCTCTTACTTTTGAATTTTAATTTTTATATATCTTAAATTTTCCACCTCCCTCTTTCATCCCTTCATTTTCTTTTTTTTTTCATCCTCCAACCCCCCATGTCAAATTGAAACTCACTTTCATTTTTTTTTCTTTTCTTTTTTGTTCTTCTTCTCTGTTCAAATTCTTTATAAAATTCATACTATTATTTAGACATTATTGAATCATTGATAACAAAACTAATTATTTTGTAAAGAAAATTTAAAATTTTTAAGGTATTATCAACTACTCATTTTAATATACATTCAAAATTAGAAATTATAATTTTAAAATAATCAATTAATTTCTCAAAAATTGAATGAACTTAATTAAAACGAATAAAAAAATTATATGATACTTCCTAATCATCTTCAAATCTAATGAGTTTATCCAATTGTTCGAAATATAAGAAAATATTAAGATAAAATTTTAAAACTAAAGAGAGTAAAACTAATAGTAATAAAAAAAAAGTGAAGTTGTGATAAAAATGACAATGAAAGTAAGAAGTTTCAATGGATGGAGATGAAAATCAATTTTTGAAAAAAAAGAAGAAAGAAAGAGAAAAATAAAAAGAAAAAAAAAGTTAAAATAATAAAAAGAATAAGAACATATATTTTATAATAATATACTTGTAAAAATAAAACTATATTAGTTATTTTAGGGTGCTCACTCTCTTTGAGAGAGTGTACAACTCTTGTTAGATGGACGAAAAATAATGTAATTATATCTATTCAAAATTGTTTAGTGGGATAATGGGTTGCAAAGATAAGGTGTCCTTTTTAAAATTCAGGACAACTTCGGTAGTGACTTTATGTCTTTTCTCTACATCAAACAACACATTTAGCTCATATGATTTTTTTATCGGTTATTAGTAGCTTCATAGTTCAGTCGAACTCTATTGAATTGACCATATTTACAATTCGGTTAGTATTCAGTCTAAGCATGTGAAAAATTTGGTCATTGCATCCAGTTAGCTCAGCATTCAGTATATGATGTTCAAAATATTATACTTCCTTTTGGGCTATTCAAGTTTGTATTATATCAACTCTACTCTATACCACATGCTCAGTACCATTCAAATATTGAGGTATATGTGCAGTAAATCTTCTCGTGATGTAGGTTCAAGTTCTCAGCATCCTGATCACTCTTAGATCGATTTTCAATCTCTAGTTTAGCAGAATTAGTGGTCAATACTCATTCTCCGAGGACAATAGTCATGAGTTTCTTTTCGGTATTTTGAGTTTTGTTAGATAGTCAGTTAGAAGCTATTTTCAGTCATAGTTTGTTTCAACTTATTATTGAGTTAATATCTTCTTCGTATTAAACTCATCAGTTTTAAGATATCTAAGTTTCAGTATATGGGTATTCCCCATTTTTTTCATTTTAATTATATTTATATGCTCATGATCAGGCCAGCAGGGTTAGCTTGGAATCACTTGTGATCCTAGGTCCCGTGTCCGCGTCTCGGGGATAGCTCGAGGCGTGATAACTTATATAGAAACATGTAAGGGCCCATATCTAAAACAAACAAGATTTTAGTTTTTCAGAAATTGTAGGTAGAATATACGGTCACCATCTACAGTCCGTAGTCTGATCTACGACCCGTATTGTAGGTCTGTAGTTGACATCGGCAACCCCTCCAAAAACTCAACTAAAAAAATAGACTAAGTCTCGACTCACAAACAAAACTAAGATCTTTAAGTTGGACCACGGTCTATGTTCTTTCTTGGATTGAGACTCCTTTTACCCAGCCTATGACATGAACTATGTATGACCAGTGCGGTCGTCGTTCGATCTACGATACATAGGTCTTACCGTAGGTGAAGTTAGCATTTAGTTAAGGGGAAATTGCTGATTGGGTGAAATTCAAATGATCATATCTTTTAGCACAAAATGAATTAGGTGTCCTCTGACCTAAATATGATAGATAATTGAATCCTCTTTCCAAAGCCGCTGAGTTTGCTAAAAACCGACCTCTGAGTAAAACATTATGACCATTTTAGTAAAGGAATGTCGAACAAACTCAAATGACGGACCGTCAATCTAGGTCATGGATTGCTCCGACAATAATTATTTCAGGGGTATTTTGGTCTTTTTCTAGTTCTTTTAACCCCTATACATCGTTTAAACCCTATATCATGAGATTTTAGTAAGTTTAAGCCTAGAAGCGTAACTAAAACTTGACTAAGTCAAATCATTAATCAAAACATAGAAAATTAGAAGCAAGAGAGGACAAAAAGGTCAAGAACCCTAGTTCAAGAACGCAACAAGGTTTCATCAGTTCCAGCCCTAAAATCGAAAGATTTCTCTGTTGGTTTCATCACCAGGTAAGTGAGATTTCACTAGTGGGTTCCTTTTACCCATTAGATCCCTAGTTTTCTGTAAGTTTCTTGATTCCCAAATCATGACTAGACTTAGGGTTTCTTGAATGTTAGAAGGGTTCTTATATATTAGAATTATCCAAATCAGATTATTACGTTAATATTTAGTTTATCGCATGAATTTTATAACCCTAGTTATGTATTTCTTTTGTTCTTGAATTAAACATATTAGGTCAGATATTTCAGTTATTAAGTTATGCATGCCTCAGTTATTAATGCATCATGATCATATTAATTGTTGCATTCTCAGTTTGCATGTTGATTTTGAGCTATACAATATTTATAGAAACTCGGTCATAATCAGTTAACTACTTAAATCATTGGAAGTAGCCTAACACCTAGTTTGACTAGGGATATAACACACCCAAATAGTCCCAGAACTACTAGCCAAGTAGGTTGTAAGTCCCCTCTGTGGGCATCAGTTTAGTGATCACGCCATTATGTTTTTATACCTCTGGCAGGGTATATTGGGTCCTCTCAATAGATCGTATACATCATACTGAACATTTAGCTCATGAGGTTTTATTATCGGTTATTAGTAGCTCCTATAGTTCCGTCAGACTCTATTGCATTGACCATATTTACAGTTCAGTTAGTAATCAATCTCAGCATGTTATAAATTTGGTCATTGCATCAAGTCAGCTCAACATTCAGTATATCATGTTCAAAATATTTGTTTTTATGCTTGTTCAGTTATGTATTGTTTTAGCTTTACTCTATCATACATGCTCAATATCTTTCAATTGCTGACGCATGGGTGCGCTTAATCTTCTCTTTATGTAGGTTCATGTTCAGAGCATCCAGATCACAGTTAGATCAGTTCTCGATCTCGAGTTCGATAGAATCTGTAATGTGTCCTCATTCTTGAAGGACAATAGTCATGAGTTACTTTTCAGTATTTTAGTCCTTTAGTTTCATTTTTGTTAGATTTAGCTAGGGCCTGTCCCAACATTTCTAGTCAGTTAGAGGCTATTTTCAGACATAGTTAGTTTGAGCTTAGTATTGAGTAAATATCTTCTTTCTATTGAACTCATCGGTTTTTATATATCTCAGTTACAACATCTGAGTATTCCCTATATTTTCATTTTTCTTATGATATAGCTTCTACAACATGTTATTATCTTTGGTATGTTTAAGATCATGCCAACTAGGTTAGCTTGGGATCACTTGAGGTCCTAGGTCCCGTGTCTGCGTTTAGGGGTAGCTCGAGTGTGACAAAACCAATAGTTGAAAAACAGGAAAATAGAGGAATAATAAAAGATAAATAAATTTTGTTGCAAAGATTATTACTTGATGATATTATTGAATAGACTTTGTAGCCTTATATAAGTTTATATTTTATGCAATCATATTCCACTAAACCACTAATGTAATTCCACTAGACCTACTCACCTAAACATTAGGAACACGATTCTGCAATACTATACTATTGAAAAACTATCACGAGTAAAAAGAAAATAACTACAAACTGAAAGCTAAAATATAGCCATACTGCAGACTTAGTCAAACTAAATAATACCAGTTGATGTTGTAGCAGAGAGGAAGTATTATTTTAATTATGTTAAAGGTAATTTTCCTATGCACCTTGTACTTAACTTGAAATATCAAAATATAAACGGAAAAGGGTCTAAAATATCCTCAAAGTATTGGAAATGGTACAAAATTACCCTCCATTCACCTATTGGCTCCAAAATACCCTTCTCACCCACCTATTGGGTCCAAAATACCCTTGTCATCCACCTTCTGGTTCAAAATTGACCACTTATTTAACGATTTTATATTTAAACTATTTAAATATTTTTTACAATACGTGTTGCTCAACTATTTGTTATAATTTAACTTATTAGTATCATTTATAAATCAATCCACTACCCACCCATTACTTATTAAACCCTCCAAATCAATAAATCACTCACATTATTAATGCAACAACTAGAAAAGCTACTGTCAATTGAGTGTTTTTAAAAATTTAAGACGAAAATATCTATAGAAGTAATTATCATACATTCAAGTGTCTAAATAAAAATTACTGATAAACTTAAAAGTCTGACTATGTTCATCTTAATTATTCTTAAGTCTCAATTATGTGATGTTACTTCATATGTAACTTTTTTTCAAAATAATATATTAAAGGTTTTAAAACAAATCATAAATATTTTGAAAATTATATTTTACAAAAGTGCATGAAGTAATTCGGGATGTATTACTTCTTTACCTTTAATCATAAATTTCTAATTCAATCTTGAAAGAGAATCAGATTGAAAGTGTCCTCTTAAATAAGCGGCTCAACCTAAATTTAATTGGGGCTTCGATTCAGACTCGAATAGTTTTGGATGGCATTTTCATTAATCTATAATTTCATCGTGTTTTAGTAGTGCTTATAATGATTTTGATTTTATAGTTGGATTATTAATTGGGTGGAGTTCAGTTAGTAATGGGTGGGTAGTGGGTTGGTTTATAAATAATAAAAATAAATTAAATTATAACCAATAGTTGAACATCAAGTATTTTAAAAATATTTAAATACTTTAAATTTAAAATCATTAAATAAGTAGTCAATTTTGAACTCAAAGGTGGATGCCAAGGGTATTTTGGAGCCTATAGGTGGATTAAAAGGGCATTTTGGAGCCAATAGGTGGATGAAGGGTACTTTTATACAATTTTCAATATTTCAAGGGTATTTTAGACCCTTTTTCGAAAAATAAATTTTCTATACAGTAAAATTATATCATATTGCCTTTAAAATTCTAGGAAAATTGATAAGTAGGACTTGTCTAATATCCTTATATAAAAGAAGAAACTTAGGAGTTATTGTTATTTTTCACTCAACAAGTTACGCCCACGTAATTTTGTTCATCAATTTTGTGAATATGTAGAAAAAACACTAATTTTCACATAAGATTAAAATTGAAAGTCGTTTTCTTCTCAAATAATACTTATCTGATTGTCTATTAGATTTTAACATATTAACTACTTTAACTTAATACTTACATTAAATTCTTTGAGTTATTTTTTTTCCTTTTTCTTTCTGTTGATCTGTATTTTTCTCAGTTCATTGAAGAACAACATTGGATCTAACTTCCTATTTTCTAGTAATTTACATCATTTTATTTCATGGGCCACAATAATGTTGTAATGAAGAAAACGGATGATCAAAAATCGCGTAAACATTTCTACTCAAAGAGGGAGGATAACATTGTTGATTGAAGGGCATTTTGGAGCCAATAGGTGGACGAGAAGAGAATTTTGGAGAAAATAGGTGGATGGAGTGTAGTTTTGTACTATTTCCAATAGTTTGAGGGTATTTTAAGCCCTTTTTCGATATATAAAAAAAGGATCTTAGGAGTTATTGTTGTATTCAAGTCAATAAGTTACCGCCCACAAATTTTTGTTCACCAATTGTGTAAATATGTAGAAAAACACTAATTTTGACTAAAGATTAGCAATGAAAGCCGTTTTCATTTTTTTTAAAAAGAATTATCTGATTGTATATTAGATGGTAACATACTGACGGCTTTAACTTTAAAATGGAATGTTATTGCATTAAATTATTTAAGCTTTTTGCATCATTTACTTTCACGGGTCGCAATAAGGTTGTTATGTAAAATATTGAGGATCCTACATCCTGTCAACAGTTCTACTCAAATTACAAGCATATCATTGTTAAGAAGTCAAATGAGTGAGTTGGGATTTTAATATGATACACATATTGCACTGCTAATGTTTTCTCCAACCGGTGAAGTGATCAACTATTCTAGCCATGAAAGGTTGATGAAATTTCTAGAATGATTTTCTTTTTTATGTTTGAATGTTATATGTTCTGTTTATGATACAAAATGTGATGTAATTTCTTTTAATTGGTCAATTTTGAGGATATCATGATCAATGCAATGAACCAGCCTGATGAGCTGAATCAATGATATGATTATTTCAATATGTCAAATTCATGAATTAGACTTTGCCAATTTCATTCAAGTGACAAACACAAAAGTTTTTTTTCGAAGATCCACTCCAAATCCAAATGAAGAGGTACTAAATTTTGGACATCTTTTACTGCTCTGACCTTGACTTTAATTTTGCAGCATTTGATGCAGATTCTCGCGCAATCAAAATCTAAATGATAAATGATTGAAAATATTGTTATGTATGACACACTTACTTTTCTCGAGTTATTTTCTTCTGATTAATTTCTTTGTTTTGTGGTACTTTCTACGTGATAGAGTATTTTTTGTTATTTCTGTTAGATATTTTTACGATGCTGATGATTAGAAAATGTGCTTTAGTGTTAAGGTAAGACTTGATATTTCCACACTAGTGTCAATTGTGTATACTTAAGAACTCTTAGGATTATAACTCTAATAGGGAAATATTTAGAAGGGGATCACCTTCGGTTAGTAGTCATAAGCCTATATTTATCATATCTAAAAACTCATAAATTGATATTTTTTTAATGTATTTTCATAATAGGCTCATATGGAGAAGCTCAATGACGTCAAACAAACACTAAGTGAAGCACATGAGAAAATAAGGTTGAAGATTTCATCACTCTATTTTTAAATATTCTAAAAATGTCCTCTTTTATAACGATTTATTGCCTTGGATCGGTCAGCTCTTATGAACCAAAAGTGGAGAATATCAATACAGTCGAAGAAACTGATGCATACAAGCAGTATCTTCTGGGTGCTACGAAACAGATTCAACGATCCAAAGTGAGCGTATCGCAAGCAGGCATTTTTTAACTTCTATTTTCATTAGGTCAAGAGACTCCAAAAAAACTTAAAGATCAATACTCGACTCACCCTCCTCCAATACACACACATACACAAAATGGCACCAATTTTTTAGTTTAATTAAGATCGGCTAATGATGTTTTATATTCTTCTTACCTGGAAAAACTCTTGGATAACCAGGAATGTCTCAAGAGAAATGAAAATTTCGCGGTAAGACATTTTTTATTGTGTAATATTTGAAGGAATACTTAATTGTTTTTCAAACATGTTGTATGAAATTGACTATTAACATTATGATCTCTAGATGTATTCGATAACACAGAGGATATGGCTTGTGACGAATAATCTTTATTATCAAACTAGTCTTCGAATGGTATATATATTAGTAAATCTATACAATAACTTACAGACTTCAGTCTCAAACAAGTTGATGTGAAATCCGCACTCCTTCATTTAAACTCAGAGGAATATATTGAATGTTGTTTCTCTAAATTTGTAGGAACCAGTAGGGGATGGAAGATTTGAAGAAACAGATTGGATGACAGTTGAGAGGTAGTTGTATGTGTCCAACAGATTCAACAAGGAATTATGATATACTAGTTTATTTATTAAAAATTTGTAGAATGAATAACTTGCACCAAGCAAGCAAGCAAGATTATAAATTATGTTGCATATGCATATTATTGCAACTTTAATATTTCTTATATGATAGCAAAACATAGATATTGTGTTTTGAAATAGAAAACAATTCGGTTTGTTTGATATGGTTTTTATTTTAATTTGATTGCTTTTACATCCTCATAGTTTATAAAGTTTTTGTTAATTTTCTAACTCTTTAAATCTTAATCTTTAATCGAAAATGTGCGTTGCATGTTTGTCCCATATAACTATTATAATGTCGAATTATTATATAATGTTGAAAGTAGAAATATTAGTTTTACTAATTTATATTTCATTAATTAAATAAAATTCATAATAATCGAATAGTACATTGACCATCAAGCAAGAAATATTGAAAAATAATTATATTACTATAGCATCTAATAATATGAATATATCTATATGACTTATCCTTAATAATCTCTCATTACGGTCCATGTTAGTAAGGACACAAATATGTAGCTACTTAAAGAAACTATATTAGTAAGAAAAGATAAAAGTAAATAAATATTATAGAAGTACATTTGAAAACGAATCTAAATGTCATAAATTAGTAATTTCAGCACTAACAAAAATAGACTTCTAACATTCATAATTTCGTAGAAGATTATATTTAAGAAGTATAATCGGTAAAGAATACAAAAAAATTAAACAGATAAGAATAAATACAACATTTATATCCTTCTTAAGACTTTTATTATAACAATACATGTAGTAAAAAGAAATGCACAAGGAGTTGAGTTTTTTTTTTCTCCTGTAACAACAAAAAAATCTAAAATGGTAAAGATAAAATTTATGATACAAAATATCATTCTAATGAGGATCAACAAATATTAATATTTCAATACAAAAAAAATGTACCTGAAAATTGTTTGATGATTCACATCAACACGAGGCAAGTGGTAAAGAAAAATTATTTTTTCATGATACATATATATAGCTAAAGGTTCATTGGATAAGATAAAAAGGTAACGAGTTAATTTTCAGAAGTTAAGTGATCTTAGACATGGAGTAGAGGGAAAGGTGATTGTTTTTACTAATAATTCAATACATTTATTTATACTAACTAAAGAGAGAGGATAATAAATTTAATCATTTAATCACATTTATTATAGAGAACGAATAGATAATTTTTTTTTAAAAAGAAGTAATTCCTAACAATTTCCTATGAAATAATTTCTAACAATTTTCTATAAAATATTTTTGTCTTTCAAAGTTTGACTTTACACCTTCTTATTTTTAGTATTTAGTATAATATAATATAACTATTACTTAGTATGTAAATAATTAGAATTTTAAACCATTGTGTCTAGATGCATGTATTTAAATATGATTATTTAATATTAAATTAATGTTATATTAATATTTAATTTAATTTAGGAATAAAATAAGGCCAAAATGGTAATTCAACTTTTAAGTTAGGAACTTCCCACTTATAATAATATATGATAAGAGATCTGAGAAGAACTATTTATTTTTTTATTCATTTTGTAAGTGGTTAGGAATCAAAATTTCACGACTTAAAAATACTTCTACATGTATTCTTCAAACTTTTTAGTATAATTAGTTTTTGGACATGCGTTTTGCGCGTGTATGTTAAATATATAAGTATATTATTAGTAAAATCATATATATTACTCTCTATATTTTAAAAATAGTGAATGGTTGAGGTAATGCACACCATAAATAAATTAAACACTATTTCTTACTTTTGTCCTTTGAGTTATTCTCAGACTCCTATGGAAAATGCAATAATTTAGAGTAAAATCAATATATATGAATAATTAACTCTCTCAGGTCCCCTACATATACATGATTCAGATGTCCATAGTTGTTATCCTATGAAAGATACTGGTGAATTAATAGAGGAAGGATGGGACTATAAAGTGATAAGAGATTTTGTGCCGGAATATTTGGTGGACCATGTTCAGGAAAATCTAAACCCTGCGTATCACAGTAATAAAGTTGATAATTCTTGATGGACTGAATTAGTAATGGTAAATTCACACTAAAATCAGTTTTGGGGACTTTTGAGAAACAAGAAAGACAAAATTGAAAGCATGTAAAGTTATTGATAAAAGGTATTCCATTCAAAATCTCATTCTTAAAGAGGAGGACTTTTTTTGGAAAGATCTTTGTGACATTTTTAATGCATAGATAAAATCTTATCCTTAAAGAGGAGGACTTGGTTTTCAGGTGATTGTAGATGTTGTGTTATTCTTGTAGAAGAGACAATTGAGCATCTTTTTCTTAATGTAGAAGTAGCTACCAGAATATGAAATTATTTTAGGTATGCATCAGGAATCCTAGATTCTATGCTATTCCTAATATCATTGTGTGGTTTTTGTGGAAAAGGAGAAATACATGGAAGTATTTTTTCAGATGATGGAGTGATATCGGTATTATTGATACAGTTTTAAAGTTCATGTATGTAAGATTTAAATTAAACTGTAGCAGAAATTCTTGGCCTCATATTCTATCAGGATTGGAGCAATGTAAGCCTAAGTTTGAGTATAAAATCTGGTGGTTGCTAAGGGTTTCAAGATTAAGGATACTACAATCTTGGTGGCAGAAGCTAGAGCTACAAGGGAAAGCCTTTCATATTATAGTGAGCATGGTATTACTAATCTTATTATTGAGACAAATTCAGTAGCTATGGTTCATATAATTGAGGTCGACTGGGATGTACCCTTGAATTTGGCATTGGAAGTTAGTACCATCAGGATATTATGAAGAAGTGTTTCAGCAAGAGTAAAGCATTCCCTTAAGGAGGAAAATGTTCTTGCTTATTTTTTTACGAATTCAATTTTCTCTTTTGCAGGTAATTTTTTTGATCAACTATTTTCAACATACTCCAATTGAGGGAAAAAAATTACTCAATCTATATAAACAAGGAACATTATACATAAGAAAAACACGTAGGAATAAAGAGACACCTAACAACAACACCAAACATTAAATATTCTTCGGATTATAATCAGATTTGTGCAAGAGTTTGTAATAATTCTAAATAGATAAGCTACTGTTTGAAGTAAATTCAATAAATTTTGTACTTACGCCTTGTAAGAGGTTGGGGCATCCAATCGTACCAAATCAAGGCATTAGGTTCTTGTGGAAATTAGTCCACTCCAATCAAATTGACATAAGCATAGAAAGAGAAGCATAACAAGTTCTCATTATTAAGTATTTACTTATTAAAAGCTTTAATGGTGGTGTCAAACCCATTGGGGTTCAACCCATTAAGACTTATAAAAGTTAAAACCAATGTAAAGAAAAAACAAAACAAAAAGAGATACTTCTCTGAAGTACTGGAGAGCTCAGACATGTGAATTGTAAAGGAAATCCTTGACCATCAGGTTGATAGAACTCTTGCAAATTGAAAAGAAAATCCGGGCAAGATTTGGGGTTTCTCAACGCCGATAAATCGACGAGTATTCTTTGGCTCGGAACAATTGGACCAAACACACCATTGTTGAAGCTCCAGTTAAGAAGAGAGTAGATGAACAAATGACTGAAACTTTCCAATTCTGCAGATCGAGTGTTTTCTTTTTATTAATTTGTTTACTTATTTAAGCTTTTTATTTTTTTTCCTTTTGATTCTGTAGAAGCTCTTGTTGGGCCTAATTTAATTTTTTTATTATATATAATAAGCCTGGAAAGTTGTTTGTTGTTATTTGGAAAAGAAACTTGAAGCTCCATTCCTCATCAATTAAAGCCTTATTTGGAGATAAAAGTTCATTTCACATTAAATTTGTGGTGATGAAAATGCTCAATAATGGAGAAGTTTTCTATTGACCAGTCATGTCTTGCGCTCAATACGAGAAAATAAATTATAAATGAATATCAAAAATCTAATTAAAATTGTTTATAATAATGACCTCATAGATATGACGTTTATATTTTTAAATTTACAACTAACAACCTAATACATCTTATGGCGTTGTAATATTAGTGATACCATCCAATTTACACACTCCCTGCCCTAAGCTCCCCCTAAAAGAACTTTAGAGTTGATTGAGAAGTAGATCTCTAACTTTTTGGTGATCTTCTAGGAACAAAAACAAACATCATTGGTGTACTTGAAAATAAATGTAGCTTCCATAAGATGGATAGGGCATATTAATTAGAAGCTTTGACGATATTAGTACCACTCTAGTAGTTAAAAGATAGTTGAGGTACAGGACTATCCCATCCTTTTGGGCTAGCTTCCTTAATGCCAAGTATTGTACTAGACTTTATGCAGTTGCAAAGTTGTGTGTAGTAAAACTTCTCATAGTTTGAGACAGATGATGAAGATCAAAAAACTTGGTTGAACTCAACATTTGTGATTGTGATTGAGTGGGAGAGGAATGTGTAGTGGTATTGATTGATGTTAGGGTGACAATAATGATTTTTGGAGGAGGATTAAAACAAGGAATTATGAGTCAAGATAAAAGGCTTTGAGTATGTTGAGGGTATTTTCTTTCGAAAGAGATTTTTTTTTAACCAAAAGTTTCAGGCTTATAGCCTATTTATTTTCGTTTCAAAAATAATTAGGCCCAAAACTGGCCCAATGTTGGAACTAAACAGAACCAAATAAAAGTCAAAACCTAAAGAGACAAACCAATATATGAGAATTAATTTCCTTAAAATGGAGGAAGATGAAGAGGCATAGAGGTGTTGACATCAGAGATGGGGTCGAGCATCATTTTCAGCTAATCCAGTTTCTGCGCAAAGTTTTGCAACCACGAGGTGAACTTTAACTTCATCTTCTCAGGTGTACTTTTTCTACTCTCTCTTTAAATCTTGAATGAGGTTTTCTATCAATAATGATATTTTTTAACTGTGAAACTTAGAATCTGGATATTGTAGAAGAAATCTCGAGTAAAATTAGTTTTCCTTTAATCAATTTGAATTTGGTGGATTGAATCAAATACATTCAATACCACCACCACACCCCAAATCCACAAAAATATTACTAATTTATTTTATGAGGTTATGTTGATACATCTCCACATCACTTGTGTGAGAAAATCGTACATTTAATTCATCGTTCAGTTCTTGTTTCTCCTCTAATGATCATTCAGTAGTTTTAAATACATGAATTAGCAGTATATGAAATTTAACATAATTATATATTAAACATGCTATTTTAGCCCTCTTAAGTCTTGATTTTATATCATATGTAACACCTCAAAGCTCTCACCAGGTGCATGATATATTAACAACCAGAAACTAATTGAGACATCTTGAGGTACGTTAGTAGCGTACTCAATCTATGATTCATGTAAAACTTCATATGGAATTGAGACTTGATACGATAAAAATTACTTTATTGAGTCATACTTGTTTGTCTTAATATCAACTATTGAATGTTGTGTTTATCTAAATTGATGATTCAGCTTCCTTCACTTGGGACTTCCTGAAAATGGTTAAATTTATGAGTACCCTGTTGTATTTTACTACTTTATCCTCAGTTGTATAATTCTTTTGATTGTATTTGGAACCTCTTGAAAAGATCTAAATTCATATGTACCTGCAAATGGAAAAACCATGTTAGCAAAAAAATTAGCTAGAGTGAGGCCATCTAATAAAACAACTAGTTGAGGCCAAGTGGAAGAGATATAAGTGTATTCATACTCTCAAATTCATGAATTTCTACGTCCAAAATCACTTTACTTGTGGTATAATTACCACCATGAAGTACAATATTTCTCTTTTTCGATAAAAACCATAAAATCAAATTAGGAATAAAATGAAAATAACGTTTTGCCTCGTATTTAATTGAACATCCCACCATTTTTTGATAGACTGCGTTAACTGAATCCAAGGACCTAATATTCTCGCTGCATAAGAGAAATATCGCCACACTCTATATGCAATTTCACCTTTAAAAAATAAGTTTTCCATAGTTTCCCTTGTTGGGGCAGTACAACATAAGCAAAGTTGGGACTATTCCAATTATCTATAGCAACAGCTAGTGGAACTCTAGTATTCCAAAATCTCCAACTAAAGAATGATATCTTGACAGGAAGATCTTTCCCATATCTTCTTGAAATTCACATTTTCTGCCACTTTCTTTCTCAAAATCTCCCAAGCACTCTTAACTGAGAACTTTCAGGTGCTTGTTTTGATATCCGTCCATATTAATTAACTATTATGATACATATGATGTATGATATGTTGCACAATATGATCATGCAAATTATCATGCATACTATCATAATCCCACCCTGTTTTCTTTAGCAAAAAATCAATGTATGTCAATTAGTGACAAGTTTGTACTTCAGTTTGATTTGTGTAAAGAGGCCCAAGTTGTGTCCAATTACCAAACAGAAGAAGTCCCACTCTTAGGTTCTCACCATTAAAATTTTTTAATGCACTCCGTATTGTGTAACACATTTTTCCATGGTTAAGATCTACCTTTCCATTCAGCCAAAGTTGGAATATGCTTCTTACAATATTTGTTCCACATAAAATTAGCCCGTAAGGTGGTATTTTGAGTCATGAATCTCCACCATAATTTTGCATACATTTCTTTAGAAACATCAAACATGGATCTAAAACCCAATCCTCCTTCCTGTTTCGGTAAATACAATTTTTCCCATGCTGGCCAGTGTTTACTTTTACCTGTAATTTTATTACTCCAAATTTTTGTTCCAAAAATCCGATGAAGTTCCTTAATAACACATGTAGGAGGAACTATAGCTTATAAGACATGAATTAGAAAACTTTGTAGCACACTAGTGATTAGAACCTCTTTTCCTCCATATGACAATATATTTCCTTTCGAAGATTGAAATTTAGCCTCACCTTCTTATAAGCTCTTTGTAGTGTTCCTTCCCTTTTTTGGAGTGGGTGATAGGACGACCAAGGTATTTTAAAGGAAAATGACCTTCAGACATACCAACGCATTCCTCCACCAATTCTTTCTCAGCAGCCCCTGCACTTTTTTTTTTTCAATTTATACCACTAGACAGAGCTTATAGTAGTTTTTTTTATTAAAAATAAAAATCTTCAATATAAATAAGTACATGCAAGGGGTGGTATTGGCCTTACCTTTTAATCCTAATGATGCAACAAACCTCTACTAATAAACAAACATGAAAAAAAAGAGTTAGAGAGAACTAGATATTTTATTATCATCACAGAATTTGAAATACACTCTATGATGATATTATAAATGAGAATACATTAAAAATGCACAAATAAAAAATCCAAGAAGAAAGTGAGTTATCAACCTCAAATTTATTTTTTCAAATGTGTGAATTAAAAATGATAGATAGCCCAAATAAAGTGACCTTAAGTATTTTCATCTTGTCTTATTCTTCAAATCCATCCAACAAAACTTGATAGTTCATCATTTCTTCTTTGATGTAGTGGATCTTGTTGAAGTCATTGACACTATCATATGGTTCTGCTTTGCCATTCGCATTGGTAGGTGCCTTGGAACAAACTGTCCTGTCAGTTTACTATCCCAACTATGTTGCCTTCCATGTGTCTTCTTTTTATTTTTGTTGCTTCCACTTTTTTAATGCCAAGGTGAGATATATCCATCCCTAGCCTTTTTGTCAAAGCATATGTTCAACATATTTTCTTCCTCATCCTCATCAAAAGGTTCATTTCCCAAATCACGATCATAACCCTAGTTGGACTAAATTTTGATGTTAATGCATTTTGTTCCTATTTCTTTGCAACTATACTTTTAGGTACAAATTCCAAAGCTTGTGGACATAGTTTTCTATTCAAAAGTGGAGGTGAAACATGGTCTTCTTCATCGACCATAACAGCCCACCTAGGAGTACTCATCTCCCTTTGCTTTTCTTTCGAGACCTCATGAGCTGAGGTATTCGATGTTACAATGGGTGACTTGATCTTTGAATTGGGTTTGAGATATATGTAGGACTCATAATACTATCGTTATTTCAGTCTGCATGATACATACTCCAATTGGTGTGCTAACTAATTTTATATTATTTACAAAATCGGCTCGAAATAAAGTTTGCTCATTCTTGGGATTAGAATCAACTAACTATAATTCTTTCTCCACCTCAAGTGCAAACGGATTTGTACAAACAATGTCATTCGGTTCATTAGATTGTGCTACTAGATTAGTAGTTAGCTATTGCTTATTTTCAAGACGTGGAGATTTACTTCGACTTGCCGAGGAACTAATACACATAGAAATTGATTTTTTTGTGCAATTGTGTTCCGATTCCAAGTTGCATTCTAATCACGACAGGAAATCCTTCAAATTTTTGCGCATCAATTGCCAAATTCTCAAGTTGCACATCAGATTTTGGTGTCTGTATAGCATCGTGAAGTTTCTCAAGAGTATACTTATCACCTTTCCTCATATTTGAATTTTCAGCAACAACTCCCTTCTCTTTTATCTTGTCTATTTTTTGCGCAAATTCTGCATCGTTTGATTTTTTTGTATCCACAACGAGTTTCTCTTCAAATTCAACAGGATCAGCTGAATTACATCTTTGTTGAATGGGAGAAGAGTAGTCGTCTAAAACTGCCAGGCGCTGACAGAATTTTGCGGCACCAAATTTCGATCTTGAACATCACCCTTTTCAACCCCTATCCATAAATCTTTAATTGTTACAACATCATCCTTTTCACCAACTTCCAACCTGTTTGAATTAGATTTTTTTAGCATTGAGATGAACATGAAGATCGCCTTAAAAATTTTCTCCTTCAATATGACTATCACTGACCGTGGCATCAACTTGAGCATCAGTGACAGTTTTATTAAGCTTAGCACTCCATTTTGGTAAACCATATCCCACAAATTAATCATCATCAAACAACCTATTTAGGGCCCTTGAATGAAGTTTTGCTAATAATATAAAGAGAGACAGAGATAGAGGGTCTCCTTGTTTCACTGTCCTAGTGGAATCAAAGAAACCATGTGCTTGGCCATTGATCAAGATTGAATACCGGTTGTTGGAAATCAATCTCCAAATAAAATTAGCAAACAATTCTGGAAACCCCATGTTTCTTAAAACTTTCATCAGAAGAAAAAAAGATAATGTATCATATACCTTTGTCATATCAAGATTTATGACAACATTTGATGGTTTACCCCTCTTTCTGATGTTAGTAACAACCTCTTGTGTCAATAGCACATTTTCTATGATGCATCTACTTTTAACAAAAACTGATTGATTGTGGATGATCAATTTAGGTGATTAAACTTCAATTATGTCATGAATAACCACATATAAAATCTTATTAATGAATTTACTCAAACTAATTGGTCTTAAGTCACAATGAGAACGAGTTTGTTCTTTCTTAGGTAAAATGACCAAATTAGTGAGAGTTGTGGATTTAGGAAGAGAATTACATATGAAAAAATCTTGTACCATTTTGAAGATATTGTTGCCCAATATATCCTAGCAATGTTGGTAGAATGCACCTGATAAACCAGATGCTTGTAAACCAGCAACCGAAAAAGGGTGGTTGCAGGTGGGTTGAGTCATTTTTTTAGAGGAAGAACCGGACTGTTTCGCAAGGGACAACTAGTAGTAGCTCAGGGGTGAGCGCAACTAGTAGTTTAGAGGTGAGCAAAGGTTTAAGAAGAATTTTGTGCAAATTGTGATTTCTACAAGTGTAGAGGCCACATCAAGGAGTGATGCTACAAAACTGTTGGGTATTCACCTGAATTCAAGTCTAAAAGAAAGGTTTGTATGGTCAGACTTCAGTACCCCAGGCTCAGTTCTCTTATGCTCTTAACACAAATGTACATTTTTTTGAGTGGGGGAGAAAGGTTGATGACTCTCTAATTGGTAATGGTGGTAATTATGAAACTGAATGGGTAAAGATTTACGTCATAAAGCCAAGCTGAGAAAGATGTCAAACAACTACTTCAAGGATGTACATTCATAAAAGACCAAAATGATCACATCCTCAAAATGTCCTAGAAAAAGTCAAATTAGCCTATGTTTGGTTGCAATGATGTTAATACTGCAGGTAAATCATTTATTGTTTATGAAAATAACAAAATTTGGATTGTAGATACTAGTGCAATACATCATGCGGTCTCTAACTTAGATATGATGTCTAAGGGGTCTATGACACAATTTGATGCTCCTAGAGGTAACACTACTCAAGTGACTGTTGTGGGTAATTATGATTTGTCAGCTAACGATGTTGTTACAAATAAACTTTGCCTACTTGCATTCCAGCATAACCTATTGTACGTAATTAAAATACAAAGGAACTATGTAGTTCAGTCACCTTCTTTCATCATTTTTATGTTTTCTGGGAACTTTACAATGTAAAGGTGAAGGAGGTCGGCAAAGAGGAATAAAGATTGTATTTTTTTCTACAACATACAGTTCACACATGGGACTGAAAGTAAGAAATAGAAGTCTACATTTGTTGTTCCTAGAGTACTTTCTAACATGGAGTTGTGGCATCAAACATTAGGTTATGTATCTTCTATAGTTATTGCAAAAATCGTTGAAATGAACAAAGAAAGTATGTTTAAAGTCTCTAATTTCTCATTTTGCCCTTGTTCTAAGCTTTCTAGGTCTGGTTTTCCTTCAAGTAGTATAAAAAGAAGTACTTGTTCTGATTTGATTCATGTTGATTTCTGGGGTCCTTATAAAACACCCATTTTTTTATGGTAACAAGTACTTCGTTACAATGGTATTTCTACATAAACGTAAGTCTGATGTGTGTATTTATCTTAAACTATTTATGCACTATGTTAGGACTCAATTAGGGAGAAATTTTAAGGTATTAAGGTCTCACAATGGGACTGATTTTGCTAACTCTGTGTGCACTGCTTCGTTCAAAGAGTTGGGAATTATACTCGAGAGGTCTTGTCCATATACCTTTATAAAAATGGTGTTGTTGATAGAAAACATAGACATATACTTGAAGTTACTAGGGCACACAAATTGCATGCACACATTCCATTGAAGTTTTGGGGGGCACTATGTCTTAGTTGCGTTTATCTAATCAACAGATTACCAAGTAGTGTGATAGGTCATCAAACTACTTCGAAGAAGTTATTATATGGAAGCCAACCAGGTCTATCTCATTTAAGGACATTAGGGTTCGTGTGCATTGCTAAGAATCTCACCAGACATGTGAAAATGATAGCTATATAAAGGCCATCTCTTCATATGAGATATTCAGAAGTTTAGAAGGGATATGTTATTTTTTATCTGACCAATATGTCTTTTCTTTGTAAGAATACATGACATCTTCAGGGAAACCAATCCTATTTTAACAGCAACCAGGTATCTTGACAAACAATCCTACATATGATATAGTGGGAAGACAAATTTGTATTACTTCAATTCAAAATACAATTGTTTTACAAAGGGAGTGAACGTAGCATCATTCATGCGATGATCATAAATGCATTCATCTTGAGAAGTGAGTTTGTGACGATTTATGTTAGCTAGACTTTATGACTTTGTCAGTTCAGATTCAATAATCTTAAGTTTGTATATTGCAATCATAAGTTCACCATTCAGTACGAGTTGATAATTTCAATTAAAGGGGTCAATAATAAAGTCTTAAGCTATATTGTGAATAGGTATATATATAGAACTCAATGTATGAATTTCCTCCGCTTGTATGGAATATTGGTCGGAGCATGACATGATATGAGTTGAGTGCCTGATTCGAGTTTGAACCCTATCACAAATATGGTTGCTCATCGAATAAAGAGAAAGATTCCAAGAGTCTCTAACCATGTGTCACTAGTCCTCACGAATTTATCTACTATTAAAAAATTAGTAGATAAACATCAAAAAAAATTAGAAGTTGTGATCATATGTTTTGTTGTTAGGTCAAGGGTAAAGTTCTTAAACGGAAGAGGAGGAAGTCACACAACAAAATGATATGACCTATTTTCTTTTCTTATAGTACTTTTAGTTGTAGCAATATTATGTACCATGTTTCATCATTAGTTAGTCAAATCTAAATTGTAAGTTATTAATTCAGTCGTACCTCAGTAGGTTTGATTCAAATTCTATATTTGTGTCAAAAACCCACCTAACAATTAAAATACGTTGGCCTTGATCGATTTTAAAATATAGAACCTACGAATTTAACATCTCTAATTCAACTTTGACCCAAATATTTTAGTTTCCCTATCGTGAAATGATATAATTATACAAAAATATATAGTTTTACTCCGTACTGACATAAATTTATTTCATGAATATACTCACTCTGTCTCAATTTATGTGACAGTTTAAAGAATTCGAGATTCAAACAAGTCTATCTTTGACAGCAAAATTTTTATATATCTTTTAACTATTTTTAATTTACAATTAATGTGATTTATGTTTCTTTTTACATTGTTTATAAATATATAAATTTCATTCAAAAATTGAAGATTTCATGCACAATTTTTTTGTCAAACTTAAACTACTTGACTCTCGAAAAATATAAAGTTACACATAAATTGGTACAGGGGGAGTTTAATTTTAGTTCTATTAAAGGTGATTTGTTTGAAATTATGTATTAGGCCTAACTCACACCCCAATATCTCAAAGGGAAGAAAATTGCACAAACCTCATTAACCACTAATGTGAGACTTTTTTCATTCTTTAACAATTTGTCCATACACCTTGTACTTATCTTAAGATATCAAAACATAAATTCTTCTATACACTAAAATTATATTATATTGCCATTAATATTCTAGGAAAGTAATAAATAGGACTTGGCTAACATCATTATGTGAAAGAAGGAGCTTAGAAGTTATTTTTATTTTCCTCTCAACAAGTTACCACCCACAAATTTTTGTTCATCGATTGTGTGCATATGTAGAAAGTTGTTTCTTCTAAAAAAATTATTTGATTGTCTATTAGATTGTAACATGTATGCATATGTAGAAAGTTGTTTCTTCTAAAAAAAGGTATTTGATATTCTATTAGATTGTAACATATGAACTGCTTGAACTTAAGACTGCCATGTTATTGCATTAAATTCTTTAAGCTAACTTTTCCTTTTTCTTTTGTGTTGATCTATATATTTCTTTGTTCATTGAAGAGCGACATTGCATCTAACTTCCAATTCTAGTTTGTATCATTTAATTTCATGGATCGCTATAAGATTATAATGAAGAAAATTTAGGATCCTGTATCCCGTCAACGGTTCTACTCAAAATGTAAGGATAGCGTAGTTAAGAAGTCAAATATTAAACTGTTCATGGTTTCTCCAAATGGTGAAGTGACAAGCTATTCTAGCGGAAAAATGTTAATGAGATTTCTAGAATGATATTTTATGTTTGAATGTTCTATTTTTCGTTTATGATACAAAATATGATGTAATTTCTTTTGATCGCTTAGTTTTGAAGATTTTATGATCAAAGCAATGAACCAACCTGATGAACGGAATCGACTGTATGTTTATTTTAATGTGTTAAATTCATGAATTAGACTTCACCAATTTCATTCAATGGACTAACTCAAATGCTTTTTTTATTGCTGAAGACACTCCAAATCTAGATGAAGAGGTACTAAATTTTACACATCTTTTACTAATCTTTGGATTTTCATTTGACCATAACATGACCTTTATTTTGCAGCATTTGATGCAGAGCCTCGTTTAATAAAAAATTGAAAGAGGTAGGATTGAAAAGATTTCTACGTATGACACTCTACTTTTCTCTTGTTCTTTTCTGTTGATTTATTTCTTTGTTGTGTGGTACTTTTTCACATGATTGAATAATTCTTGTTATTTTGGTTAGGTTTTTCTACGATGGTGATGATTGGACAATGTGCTTTAGTGTTGAGGTAAGGTTTGATGTTTCCACACTAATTTTGATTGTGTATACTTCAAAACACCTAAAATATATCACTCTGATAGCGAAATATTTAGAAAGGGGGTCCCCTTCAGTTAGTAATTATAAGCCTATATTTACTATTACTAAAAACTTTATAACTTGATATATTTTTAATGCCTTTTTATAATAGGCTCATAAAGAGAAGCTTACTGAGCTCCAAAAAATACTAAGTGAAGCAAAGGCTAAAAGAAGGTTGAAGTGTTGTTCACTCTATTTTTAAATATTCGAAAAAGTGTTGCTCTTTGTTCCCTTAGACCTGACTGTTCTTATGAACCACAAGTGAAGAATATCAACACAGTGGAAGAAGCTGATGCATATAACGAGTATCTTGTGGGTGCTATGGAACGGGTTCAACGATCTAAAGTGAGCATATCTCAAAGCTAATGCAATTTTTACTTGTATATCATATGGTCTTGTCCATATACCCTTATCAAAATGGGGTTATTGAGAGAAAACATAGGCATATACTTGAAGTAACTAGGACACTCAAATTGCAGGCACACATTCCTTTGATGTTTTGAGGGGCACTATGTCTTCGTTGCAGTTTATCTAATCAACAGATTACCAAGTAGTGTGATAGGTCATCAAGCTACTTCTTAGAAGTTATTATATGGAAGCCCAAACCAGGTCTATCTCATCTTGCTAAGAATCTCACCAGACATGTCAAACTGATGGAAAGATCAAGGCAAGTTCTTCATATGGAATATTCAGAAGTCTACAAGGGATATGTTTTTTTTATCTGACCAATAGGACCTTCTTTGTGAGAAGACATGTAATCTTTAGGGAAGATGCATTTCCTTTTGCAAATGAGAGTGGTTCTAATTATCATCCTATATTTGAAGACACAGTACATGGTTCAGGGTAGTTGTCTCAAGCCTTTACTGAGTCTACTCCTATTCCACTAACCTGTGATGAGGAAACTGTTGTGTTAGATGATAGAGGATATTATATGCATGTCATAGAGAAGCAAGAGCATGAAGTAACAGAACAATAAAAGCTAGAAGTAACTAATAGCTTTAATCAGGCAATTGAGAATGTAGTGCCTCATATAGTTACTGATAAAGTTGATCATATAGTTGAGTTTGCAGTACCAGGGTCTACCAATATGTCTACCAGAAATAAACAAACTGCTTCATGGGTAAGGGACGTTTTCTCACTAAATATAACTAAGGATGTAAAGTATCCACTGTGTAATTACAGAAGCTATGATCACTTCTCTATTGAATCCATCCAATTTTTTAGTGAACTTTAGCTATTAAATTGCTACAAGCAATTTATAAAAAGGAATAGTAATTGGAGTTGAATATAAAAGATTTGGTGGTTGGCAAATTGGTAAGATTTGCAACCGTTCTTGACTTTGCTATATTTACATATGTCATTAGTGACATAGGCATGGTTTTATCCTTCTATAATAGACCATTCTTGCCCATTTGTTGAACATACCAAGTTAGAAAGAAAAACCATTTTGAGAACAAAGTGAGGTATTCCATAGACTATACAAGTAAATAGTCTGTGAAGAAAAATAGAGTGTGAGCGATATTTTAGTAAGACGGAAACCAAAAGAGTGTTGTTCCTTTTGAGTGTGTAGTAGTCACTTTGATTATTGCATTCGTGACTACACAGTGTAAAATTCCTTACTATGGTAATATTAATTGCTCCTCTTCGACCGTGGTGTTTTCCCTTATTCAGAAGGGTTTCCACATAAAATTCTTTGTGTCGTTATTTTTCTAATTTATTTCCATTACGTTTACCATATTTATTTTTGTTCTAGTCCACGTTTTCCCAACAAACTCGTATCAGATGCAAGGTTTTATCTGAGTATGCTCTTTGGTTGCAGCATAGTCTGAACTTCTATATCAGAAAAGATTTACTTTCATTTGCGATAACTATATTTTTTGGGGAAAACAATGGAAGCCAACACAAGTAGAATGATTTCTTTTAATGGTGTTAATTATGCCATTTGGAAGCAAAAAATGGAAGATCTGCTTTATGTTAATAATTATTACAAACCAGTATTTACCACTGTGCCTGATAATAAAACAAATGAAGAGTGGAATCTGTTGCATAGATAGGTTTGTGGATTCATAAGGCAATGGGTCGACAATAATCTATTGAACCATATTTCTGAGGAAACACATGTTCGAACCCTATGGGAGCACCTTGAAAGTTTGTATGTTCGAAAGACTAGCAACAACTAAATGTTCTTAATAAAGAAGATGTTCAGTTTGAAGTATCATTATGATTCTACGATGATAGACATTCGGAATAATTTTCATGGGATTATGAACCAATTATCTGCTATGGGCATTAAATTTGATGAAGAAATTCAAGGCTTGCATCTACATGGTTCCCTACCAGATTCATGGGAAACATTTAGAACGTCATTGTAAAATTTTGCTCCGGATGGTGTGATCTCTATGGATTCCACCAAGAGTAGTGTCATGAACGAAGAGCGAATCCAGAGGTTGACTTAAAGATATTAAGTGCTATCATTGTGGCATGAAAGGGCACACAAAGAAGTTCTGCAGGAAGTTGAAGAGGGACAAAAAAAACCAAGAGGAAACTAAAGAAGATTGCAATGAAAATTGCCTAGGCACTGTCACCACCGAAGATCTTGTTACCTTTCTTGATGCAAACATGATAAATATTGCTTGTAATGAGTCAAGTTGGGTTGTGGACACTGGTGCCGCATCTCATGTGACATCAAGGAAGCATTTTTTTCTCATCCTACACTCCTGATGATTTTTGAACCTTGATTATGGGTAATGAGATTGTTTCTAGGGAGGTTGGTATTTGTACAATTTGTTTGGAAACTAGTGTTGAAACTAAACTAGTTTTGAACAATGTGAAACATGCTTCTGATGTTTGTCTGCACCTAATTTCTGTTGGTTTTTTAGATGATGAAGGATATGTTAGTACCAACGGTGATGGAAAATGGAAGCTCATTAAGGGTTCCTTGGTTATGGCTCGTGGTAACAAACGTGGGTCTATACTAGAATACGACCTCTACTTGTGTTAATAACGTGAATGCGGTTGAGAGCGATAACACTTCAACATTATGGCTCAAGAGGCTTAGCCACATTAGTGATAAAGGATTTAATTTTTTAGCCAAGAAGAAATTATTATGAAATTTCCAAAGTGCTAAATTAGATTAATGTGAGCACTGTTTGGCAGGTAAACAAAATAGAGTTTCCTTTAAGTCCTACCCTCCTTCGATAAAGACAGAGTTGCTTGAGTTACTGCACTCTTATTTTTGTGGTCCGATGAAGACAAAACATTTGGGTTGTGCACTTTACTTTGTCACTTTCATTGATGATCGCTCGAGAAAACTTTGGGTCTATGTATTGAAGACTAAAGACCAGGTGTTAGGTGTCTTTAAGCAGTTTTAGGCTTCAGTTGAAAGAGAAACTGGAAAGAAAGCGAAATGTATTCGTACATATAATGGTGGTGAATATGGTGGACCATTTGACGAATTCTGCAAGCATCAAGGTATAAGACACCGAAAGACTCCTCCCAAGACTCCTCAGCTTAATGGTTTGGCTGAGAGGATGAACAGGACCTTGATGGAAAGATTTAGATGTTTGCTTTATAGAGCAAATTAAGTTTCCAAACTCATTCTGGGGTGAGGCTTTATTGACCGCTGCACGTGTTATTAATCTATCTCCTTCTATTGCTTTGCAAAGTGATGTACCAAATAGTGTTTGGTGTGGAAAGGATGTTTCCTATGACCATTTTAGAATATTTGGTTGCAAAGATTTTGTATATGTGTCGTAAGATGAGAGGTCAAAGTTAGATGCCAAGACAATGCAATGCATCTTCATTGGATATAGCCTAGATGAATTTGGTTACAGGCTATATAACCCAATTAAAAAGAAACTTGTGAGAAGCCGTGGTATTATTTTCGTGGAGAATCAAACAATTGAAGATATTGACAAAGCGGAGAAGGTAGAATCTTCAAGTTTTGATGGTATAGTTAATCATGATGAAGTTCGTCACACAAGTGTGCATGATGTTCTTGGGTTTGATAATCATGGTGACGCCCAGAATCATGTATTGAATAAACATGTTGATGTTGATAATAACAATAATATTGTTATTTATGATCTTGTTGCTAATGAATTTGTCGACGAATCAAATATTCCGCTTCGGAGGTCCACAAGACAGCGGTTTCCTTCCTCCCGTTATTCACCCAATGAGTATATGTTGCTCACTGACGGGGGAGAACCAGAATTTTATGAGAAGGCCATCGAAGATGAGCACAAGAATCAATGGATTGAAGCTATGCAAGATGAGATGAAGTCTTTGCATGAGAGCCACACTTATGAGCTGGAAAAATTGCCCAAGGGCATGAGACCTTTGAAGAACAAGTCGGTGTTCAAAGTTAAAGTTGAAGAACACAACTTGAAGCCCAGGTACAAAGCTATATTGTTTATTAAGGGACCCGGTCAAAGGAAAGGTATTAACTTTGATGAAATATTTTCTCCTGTTCTGAAAATGTCATCGATTCGCACAGTTCTAGGTTTGGATGCTAGTCTTAATTTAGAGATTGAGCAGATAGATGTGAAGACGACTTTCCTTCACGGTGACCTAGAAGAAGAGATTTATATGGAACAACCCGAGTGCTTCAAAGTAGATGGTAAGGAAATTTTTTTATGAAAACTCAAAATGAGTCTCTATGGCCTAAAACAAGCTCCTAGACAGTGGTACAAAAAGTTTGAATATGCAATGGGGAAGTAAGTCTTTAAGAAGATTTCTTCAGATCATTGCGTATTTGTACAAAAATTTTCTTACAATGATTTTATCATCTTTTTGGTGTAAGTGGATGATATTTTGATTATGGGCAAGAATACTTCCAAGATTCACGAGCTGAAGAAAGAGTTGTGTAAGTCTTTTTCTATGAAAGACTTGGGTCATGCCAAGCAAATTTTGGGCATAATAATCACTCGTCTTAGAAATACAAGGAAGATTTATTTGTCCCACAAGAAGAACATTGAACGTGTACTGAAGCGCTTCAGTATGAAGAATGCTAAGCCTGTTAGTATACCTCTTGCTGGTCATATGAAGTTGAGTAAGAAGATGTGTCCTACTGCTAGGGACAAAAAAGAGAACATCGCCAAAGTTCCATATTCCTCCGTCGTCGGAAGTCTAATGTATGCAATGGTGTACACTAGACCCAATATTTCTCACGCAGTTGTTGTTGTTAGTAGATTTCTCGAAAATCCAGGAAAAGAGCATTGGGAAGTTGTGAAGTGGATACTCAGATATCTTAGAGGAAGCTCAGATGAATGCTTGTGGTTTGGAGCATCAAATCCAATCTTGAAAGGCTATACAAATTATGATATGGCAGGTGACCTTGATAACAAGAATCCACTACAGGATATTTGTTTACTTTTTCAGGGGAAGCTATATCATGGCAGTGAAAGTTTCAGAAGTGTGTTGCACTATCTACAAGGGAAGCTGAGTATATTGCGGCTACTTAAGCTGGCAAGGGGATTATATTGCTAAAGAGATTTCTTCAAGAGCTTGGTTTGAATCAGATGGAGTATATTGTCTATTGTGACTACAAGAGTCCAATAGAATTGATCAGGAACTCCATGTACCATGCAAGACAAAACACATCGATGTCAGATATCATTGGATTCGCATGAAAGTTGAGAATGAATCATTTCATGTCAAAACGATTCACACAAGTGAAAATCCTGCAGATATGCTGACCAAGATGATACCGAAAGACAAGTTTGAGTTATGCAAAAAACTTGTGGGTATGAGATCGCTCTAAAGAAGTTGAAGATATCTTCTTCCAGTAAATGGGACTGGAGGGGGGGGGGATTTTTTTAATTCACCCCATTTCTTAGTCAAATTTAGCTATTCGATTGGTACATGCAATTTTTAAAAAGGAATAGTAATTGAAGTTAAAAATAAAATATTTGGTGGTTGGCAAATGGTAAGATTTGCAACCATTCTTGACTTTGTTATATTTACATATTTCATTAGTGACATAGGCAATGTTTTATCCTTCTATAAATAGAACACTCTTGCTCATTTGTAGAACACAACCAGTTAGAGAGAAAAACCATTTTGAGAGCAAAGTGAGGTATTTCATAGATTATACAAGTAAATAGTCTTCGAAGAAAAATCGAGTGTGAGCACTATTTTAGTAAGACCGAAACCAAAAGAGTGTTGTTCCTTTTGAGTGTGTAGTAGTCACTTTGAGTATTGTATTCGTGACTACTCAATGTAAAATTCCTTACTTTAGTAATATCAAATGCTCCTCTTGGCCCGTGGTTTATTCCCTTATTCAGAAGAGATTTTACATAAAATTCTTGGTGTTGTTATTTTCCCATTTTATTTCCATTACGTTTACCATTTATATTTTTTGTACTCTTCCGCGTTTTCCCAACATTTTCCCCCTCCTATCAATGTTGCATTGCTGCTACTTCCACTGTTAAAGAACCTATGTCATATGCAGAAGCCACAAAAGATAAATGGTGGGTGGATGCTATGCTGACTGAGATACAAGCTTTGGGGAGTAACAATTTTGGGAACTCACTGACTTACAAAGAGGGAAGAGGCTTATAGGTTGTAAGAGTACATACAAACTCAAGTACAAATCTACCGGTGATATAGAAACGTTTGATCCAAGGTTGGTTGCTTTGGCAGCCTCTAGACATTGGCATATTCATCATATGAATGTGTTTAATGCCTTCTTTAAGCCAAGGGGAGAAGATACGTAGACTAAGAAAGTCTCTATATGGACTCAAAAAATCGCCAAGACAATGGAATCATAAGCTGACAGTAGATCTCATCAAACATAAATTCAAACAAGTTCACATGACTAATCTATGTTCATTAAGAAATAAGAAGAAGGAATGGTTGTTGTACTTGTGTATGTAGATGATATGTTTATATCTGGAGGTGTTCTTGATTGAAAAGACAAAGAAGGCACTACAACAAGAATTTCAAATGGACTTAGGACAGCTGAAATATTTTTTTGGAATTGAGTTCATTAGGTCACCAAATGGTATATTAATGCATCAAAGCAAGTATTCCCTTGAACTTGTCTCAACATGAAAAGACCTGATATTTTTTTAGCACTCAAACTTCAAATCAATTTTTGCAACAACCAAAGAGTCACACATGGATGTTGCACTAAGGGTGGTTAGATATCTAAAAAGACAACCTGGACAAGGGTTACTATTAGCTTGTACATCTGATAAGAGGGTCACTGCATTTTGTGATGTATAATGGGCCTCTTGTCCAATAACCAGGAAATCTGTAACAAGCTATATGATCCTAGTGGGAAATTCTCTAGTGTCATGGAAAGCCAAGAAACAAACTACAGGTTCAAAGAGATCAATAAAAGTTAAATACAGGAGTCTTGCCTCTATTTTATTTGAACTAGTCTGGTCACTTAGAGTCCTAAAGGAAGTAGGCGGTGAAGTACAACTATCAGTTCAACTGTATTGTAACTGCAAAGTTGCAACACAAATTCCTTAAAATCCATTGCACCACAAGAGGAATAAATATACTGAGATTGACTATTATTTTATAAGGAATAGGTTGCGACAAGGATGAATCAAAGTAAACTATCCACCTACAAAAGAACAACCTGCTGGTATGTTAACTAAAGGGTTATCTAGAGTACAACATGACCATCTTATATGTAAGCTAGGTTTGTTAAATGACTTTGCACTACTATACCGTGGTTTCACGGTATTATTAATACTTTTTCCTTAAGTTTAGTGTGTCCAAAAGCCTTTTTGTGTTAATTTTTATATAAGTTTCTCTTTATTTGTAGGAAATCTGTCCAAAGATGAATGCGGAGGTGTTTAAGCGAAGAAATGAAGAAGAGACCACCTACAGAGCTTATGGCGGTCCGTCATGCTCGTGACGGTCCGTAGGTGGCATCGTAGTGAAGCTCCTGAAGGAAGATGAGGAAGTCTGACCAAGTGTGGGGTTAGAGAAAGCATGACGAACTGTCGTAGCCATGACGGTCCGTCCTGCAGGTTCGTCATGAAGTTCAGAGAAGTAGTCTAAGTACCCTAATTTCAAGAGTTCAACTATTTTGGAACGGAGACCCCCGACGAACCGTTGTGCCTATGACGATCCGTCATACCTGCCATCGAGGGTAATGAAGAGAGCAGTAGAAGAAATTGCACAAGTATGGGATGACGGAGTCCATGACGTTCCGTCGTGACCACGACGATCCGTCGCGAGTTCCGTCGACCCATCCGTGTTTTGACAGATTTCTAGCAAAAAGAGTCCTTATTTAATTAGGTTTTTATTTTTTATAAATAGTTTGAAAAACCTGGTTTTTTAGGTTAGACTCTTGATTATTTGGTTATGCCCTTGATTATAGTTAGACTCTTGAATATTTTTAGACTCTTTGTTAGACTTTTGGTGATTACTATTACACTTTTGAAGAATCTTTAATCTTTAATTAATTTTAGCAATTGGTTGTTGGTGACATTTGCTGATTAATCAAGTGAACTTTCAGATTTTACTCTTTCTCATTGAAGTAAGTACATGAATTCTTATATCATATATTTGAATATTTTGATTATGACTATGGGTAACTAAACTCCGTAACTAGGGTTGTGGGAAGCATAGGCGAATAATGAGGTAAAAACTAACTAAAATAACAATTCTAGAATAGTGTCTTTCATGTATTGATAATACTTTCGCTTAGAAGTCTTTTTAATGGATGTCCTACGTTAGAACTCGCCTTAATGTTACTTACCGGACCAAGGAGGTAGATAATAGGAAAAAAATTATCAACATAGATTTAGTGTATACTATCTAATAGGCTAGTATTAATTGGTATGAGGTAATAACTTAGTCAAATATCGAATGTGATGCTTAATATGAGGTAAAGGTATGGGTTAGTATAGCAACACACGTAGCCGGACCAAGGTGAGGAGTGAAATTTTCTAGATGCTGGATCAAGGATTTAGAAATACATAACTTATCACTTTGCATGCAAGATACTAGGAAAGAATTGTCACAGTTAGAATTTGTGGGGAAAACGTAAACCCTAGTTACTTTTATTAGTTGATTAAACTCCAACATTCGAAGCTGTTAAGTGTCTCCTTTAATTTGGCTAGTTATTTTCATTTATTCAGAATTAGAAAACCCCCGTTTTTATCATTTTTGTTTTCCAAGGAAGTAATTAACTGAACAATAGTAATAATAGATTGAAGTTAAGTGTAAACTATTTTCCTCGTGGGTATGATCCCAACCTTACTAATTGGGTTATTTACTTGACACGACCGCTTTACTTCTTATTTGAGAAGTAAGTTTGATCGTATCAAATTTATGCGCCGCTGCCGGGGAAAGTAGCTATTAGATTAACTTAAACTTATTACTATAGTTTAGGTGATATTTTCTTGGTTTTACTTTGTTTTATTGCTTTTGGTTCTTGCAGAACCATCTTCCTTGTATGACAAATACACGGAGAGAAAAAGAACCCTTGTTCCCTACGATCACAAATTAGAGGGTACACTATGCAACATGAATCGAAACTTGGGAATTAATGATGATGAGCCAAACAAGAACATCCAAGCTCCGGTTGATGTTCATGGTCAGTTGTTACCCGATGCACCGGGTGAACACCAACAGAGGGGACAAAATCTCACTTCAGAGCCCCAAGAATACTACAGAGGCTATGACAATATAGCAGACTCCGATGGGCCACTTGTCTTGCCCCCTCTACCACCAGGCCACACCTTTGTTGTTACTAGTTGACTGATGCAAATGCTCACTTCCAGAGGTTTGTTTTCTGGGCTACCTTCTGAGGATCCACATGCCCTTATTATTAGGGTAAGGACAGTGTGTAAAAGCTGTGTAGGGAGGCCTGACTTGGACTTGGATGTAATAGGGCTAAGAGTGTTTCCCCTCTCACTGACGGGAGAGGCTGCTATATGGTTCACTGAGCTCCCTAACAACTCAATTTTCACTTGGAACCAATTAATAGACGTTTTCTTAGCTCGCTACTACCCGGTCTCAAAGAAAATAAACCACAAAGACAGAGTGAACAACTTTGTGGCACTACCAGGAGAGTCAGTTAGTAGTTCTTGGGATAGATTCACCTCGTTTTTTAGAAGCGTCCCAAATCACTGCAGTGCAGTCCCGGAATAATAAAGCTTGGAGTACTAGGAAGTCAGGTACCGGGAGAAATACCTTCACAGTGCAGTCCACTCACAACCCAGCCACAGATGAGATTCGTGAAGAAATGGCTAAGATAAGAATTGAGCTTGGGTTTGTACCAAAACATGTCATTGCGTGTGCAGAAAAGATAAATGCAGTCAACTACTTTTCGAAACCACCGCCACAAAATGATGAGTGCTATTATGAGAAGGATTCCTATGCGGTAAATGAGCAGAGGGAGGGTTTCCGACCAAGTGCCCAAGGCTCTAATCAAGAGAATTGGCGCCATGGTAAAAAAAACCAAGGACGAATTATGGTAACTATAACCGTGAGGGTCATTATGTTCGAGATGGAAACTACAACTGCGAAAACAAATTCAACAGGGGTAACTACGGTAACAGAAATGATAGGAATGGGCCCTATGTCCTTCCCCAAAATCGCGATGATATTCCTAGGGATGGTGGAGATAGTATGGCGCGAGTTGAAAATATGTTGCACAAAATTATAAGGAGGTTTGATGCTAGTGATGAGTACATTAAAGAGTTAAAGAGTGATTTAACGGGTATTGGGTAAAGAGTTGATACACATGCAATATCGATTAAATAGATCGAGTTGCAAATGACCCAATTATCTGCAACTGTGAACAGACGGCAACCGAGCACACTTCCTAGTAACACTGTCCAAATCCAAAAAATGATGCACACTATATGGCAATCATTACTCGGGGTGTTAAGCAAACTATTGACCCACCTATGCCATTTAATGAGGAAAAGGTGAGAAAGGATAATGATTAGGTGGTATAGGGTAGTCCCTATAAAGGTAATTTCCATGCCTAGACCACCACCCCCCTTTCCTCAGAGATTTGTGAAAAAGACCGAGGATGGTAAATATCGGCGTTTTATAACGATGTTAAAGCAACTTTCTATCAATGCCCCTTTGGTAGAAGCTCTAGAACAAATGATCGGTTATGCCAAGTTTATGAAAGATCTGGTTACAAAGAAAAGATCGGTCACTTTCGAGGATGATGATAAAATGCAGTATTGTAACGCTATTCTACAAGATCTCTAGCACAAAAGAAAGAAGATTCAGGTGCGTTCATTATTCCTTGTACAGTCGGGTTGCAAAAGCATTATGTGATCTGGGGGAAGCATAAATCTCATGCCCCTATCGATTTACAAGTAGTTGGGTTTGGGTGACCTAAAGCCCACTGCATTGCGGCTACTGAGGGCTGATCGAACAGTGAAAAGGCCTGTAGATTTTGTTAGTCTTGATTGTGAAGTCAATTTTGAAGTTCCTATTATTCTTGGTAGGCCATTCCTTCCTACGGGTAGAACCTAAGTTGATATGGAAAAGGGGCAGATAAGATTCCGGTTGAACAATGAAGAAGTGACCTTCAACATTTGTAGTTCCATGAGGCAGAGTGGTTGGCTCCAAATCGGTATCTGCTATATCCCACAAAGAAAAGATGAAGAAGGATAATGACCTAAAAAGTAAAAAACGAGAGTTTATGGGTGGGGATTTGGTGGTTTTAGATAGTTCAAGGTTGTATTGGCTTCCGGGCAAGCTCAATTCCAAACGGACTTGCCCTTACTTGATTACCAAGTATTCCCTCATGGAGCAGTTGAGTTGAAAACCAATGAGGGAGTGCAGTTTAAGGTGAATAGAGAACGAATAAAACTCTATTTTGGGCATACTGCATAGTTGAATGAAGTAATAGAGGCATACCATCTGATGAAGTCTAAGTACTCAAGTGTCCTCAGTCGTGCTGCGATGTTAAATCAGGAGCTTGTTGGGAGGCAACCCAATACTTATAGTTTTTTTTCTAGTAATGGTAGCATTTTCTACTAATGGGTTTTAAATTTGCAGGCACATCTCCAGGAAGTTCTGCAGAAAATCACTCTATAGCAGTCACTGACGGATACATCGACAGACCGTTATGCCTGTGATGGACCGTCGCATCAATCCGTCGTGCCAGGTACGTCTTTCTGTCATTTTCAAACTAGGGCACACGCAACGGAACCAATGAGTACAGTCACAACTGAGACAGACCGTCGTGGTGGAATCGTCGCGTCATTAATGAAGCGTACCCGACCCGACCAGGCTGGGTTTTTTTTTTAAAAAAATTGAATATTTAAAACCCCCACCCCTTCATTTCACCCCATTCCTTCACTCTTTCTCCCATTTACCTCCATTTTCAACTTCCAAAGATCATAACCCCTCTCCGTTACAACCGATCATTTTTTCCAAATTCTCCAAATTCCTAAAATTCATCATCTACTAGTCGGAGCTGCTGCTGTGGGTCTCTACTTGATCACCAAGTACATTTCTCTCTTGTTTTTCTCAAATTCTCATGTATGTATCTCTAAATTCTAGTCATTTATATTGCATTTTTGTTTATCAATTAGTATTAGCCTACTTCTTTTTGATAGATTCATTCTTTAATAAAATTTTGTCTGACCTAGGATGAAAATTCTCAAAATTGTCGTGTTAAAACTCTAGAAATAGGTGCTTTAGCATTGCTAGTGTACTAGGTATTTGGGTTAGCCAAATGTAGGTTAAAACACAACCAATTCGATTTGGGTCATAGGGGATAAATGGGGAATCCCCAGTTCTGTCACTGAGTTACAGAACGAGACCCCGATAACGGACCGTCGTACCTATGGTGGACCGTCATTGGGTTCGTTCCAACATCCCTAACACCCCACTGTCCAATTTTCTGCAACTGTCCACCAACGGCCACATGAGACGGACCGTCGTTCCCACGATGGTCCATCATGCACAACTATTCGGGTTGTCAGAGATCCTATTCCTAAGGGTCTCTCACTTTTTCTAAGTGTCCTCCAACAAGCACATATGACAGATCGTCATTCCCACAATGATCCTTCCTGCACAACCGTTCTGGTTGTCAGAGACCATGTTCCTAAGGGTCTCTCACTTTTTCCAAGTGTCCTCAAACGGACATCTACGACTGACCGTCATACTTATGACGGCCCGTCCTGCATAACCGTTATGACGGATAGAGGCCCCTTTATTAAGGGTCTCCATAGTTTTTCTAGGTGTCCTCTTACGGACAACTATGATGGACCGTCGTACCCTCGGCTGTTTGTCCTGCATGACCGTTATGATGGTCAGAGACCCCTCTCCTAAGGGTCTCCAAATTTTTTGTAAGTGTCCTATGACGGACACCTACGACGGACCCTCGTACCTGTGACAGTCCGTCCTGCATATACCATCATACTTTTTAGAGACTCTCCTTTAGGGTTCTCCACATAAACAAAGTCTGAGTAAGACACGACGGACCCCATGACGGTTCGTCATACTCACGACGAGCCGTCACCTGGCCCGTCGTGTTTCTGTTACTATAGAAATGTCATTACATCTTAAATCTTGTATTTGTTTTTTGTGGTTTTGCTAGTCTTGTCAGCTGCTTTCAGTACTAATATTGATTCTTTACAGGTACTATCTATTATGGCACCAAAAGAAGATCGAGTCTACGCACGCGGGCAATCAAAGTTTGTCACCTTGTCTGCTCACCTGGTCATTGGCTCTGATGATGAGCGTGACCCCGAGTATGTTCCGCAGACACTTCCACCCCATCTCGAGCTGCACGGGTTTCCAGAGCCATACCCAAAAAGGTGACGTCCGGCTTAGTCACTGCCTACCAGTCTGATGAGGAGCGGATGCTAACCGATATACCTTCTTGGTCATCTACTAATGAAGAAGGAGCGTCTGGATCCTTAGGAGTTTCGTGGTCTGAGGAAGCCTCCGGATCTGTTGAGGTTCACGCACCCGCCACCGTTGCAAAGTCTACCTCGTCTGATAAGGCTGACAGTTCAGAATCCACACCCGGTTCACGAACTCTTGCTCTCATCCCAGTTACTGACCAACCCAAATGGTGGTGTGTCTACGGGAGGTATCAAGTCTATTTCGATGCAATGTTCCTGAATGACAAAGGAGTCATGACTCGGACACTTACATTGGAGCGGCGGGTCCCTACGGGAAGTCTCCCGACGATGCCCGAGATCCATAATTTCTGCACCGGACATCGACTGGAGTGGACAGCACGTCCGTTGGGACGTTATAGTGAAGAGTTGGTGTGAGAGTTCTACGCATCCTACGTAGCGACTCTTCGATCACCGATTGATACGCGGGCTGCCCCTGCCAAACAGGCCCCACTGGATCAGGTTTGAGTACGTGGCGTTCAGGTTTATATCTCCCTGCCTGCCATCCGTCGATTTGTATACGGCGAGAATGTTGATGCTAACCGGACCCCTCTCACTATCGAGTTTGACTACCGATGGAAGATTGTAAAGGATAGCCAATTTCTGCGTGATCCATCGCAGAGAGAGACCACCAAGAGGTGGATGGCCCTGCACTTGTCTGTTAATGGAGAAGGTGCTGACTGGGTGACCGATCTGAAGGGAGCCATCAAGAAGGCTAACCTAACCTTCACGGTGAAGTTTTTGTTATTGATTGTCCACCACTGCCTTTCCCCCACAGCCGCTAATAATATAGTCACATGGGATCGAGCTGTACTGATGGCGGCAATGATTGCCGGGTTTGAGGTGGATTTTGCATGTCTTCTACATGCGGTCATGCACAAGAGGGCTTTTAAGGTAACAACTACTTACCCTTTCCCATGCATGATATTTTCTCTATGCAGGTCCGCAGGTGTGCCTATATGGTACGTTGATCAGCTCAATACCCCGCTGGGCACTATTGATATCGGCCTCATCAGGAATGAGGCCAATGACTTAGCTCCACGTAGAGTGCCCCGTCTAGACTTTCCTCTATTTGGTGACAATTTGGATGATACGGTAGCACAGGACTTCATGGCTACGCAAGCGGCTTCCACTGACACTACCCTGGTCGAGTCTATCCCGGGTAGTAGCACTACCCCGAGGTTCTCTCGCTCAGCCTTTTTACCCGCTCTGGTCCCACTTGCTAGGGTCAAAAAATTAGAAGCACAAATGACTACACTTTTGCATCATATCTAGCCTTGAATGCAGAGGTCTATTGTTGAGGCAGAAGAGCGCTTGGAGTGGAGAATGGTCTAGCACATAGAGCGGAAGGTCGTCGAGGTTCATCAGCACTTGGACATTTTTGTTTTGCGGGTGATAGCCCTCCAGCCTCTCTGGTGGATGTGTCGACCTTCAGGTTGCGGTTGAAAGTCTTCATAGATATTGATATGATCTTAGAGGCTAGGGTGACATAGTCAAAGGCCCCTTCTGCAGAGCCTGCTGAAGACACAGTGATGGTGGTCCTATTCGCCACATCACAGATTTCACCACCTCCCCCTCAAGAGAATGCCCAGAGGAGTAGGGGTCGAGATGAGGATGAGGCACGAGCACGGAAGAAGGAGCGCCGTGAGATGGAGGCTGCAAGGAGAGCCTCGCTTGCTGATGAGGAGGCGCATTAGTAGAGAGCAGTAGAGTTAGCTGCTGGGGCATCTAGCTCCAAAAATGTGGAGATAGCGGGAGGCACTGCTGATAGTGCTATTGATGTTGAGGACTCTACTAAGGGTATCCAGATTACAGAGGTTGTAGGTTCCGGGGAAACTGACCCACCAGCTTCCTGATCGTCAGCGCTTTGCGCCCCAGGTGTGCTTCATCTGCCACTCTTGTATTTCAATCTTTTCTTATGCATTGGTGACAATTGCATGTCTTTTTGTTGGGGGTGGGGTAAATGGAAAGTGAGTGCTAGGGTGAAGCCTGAGTAACCCAATTCACTATCCTCTTTTTGGTTTTCTTGCCTGTGTTCTTTTTCCTCAAGAGAGTGATTACTTTTTCTGTTGAACCGGCATGTCTATATCTTGTGTACATAGTTTAATTCTGAAGCATGATGGCTAAAATGATATCCTGATAAAATGGAAAATGATGCATGACTAGGCATAGTAATTGATAAATGTGTGGCTCTAAGCATGACATAGAGGTACACCACTGCATGACCCTAAGTCTAAGTGTGTTATAATCTAGTAGAGTAATGAGATGTCAAGTGAGTGAGAAGAATATATGGATAGTCCACTATCTGTACTGAGCTAGAACTTTCTTGGTTAGTCCTTCTAAAAGTAAGCTGTAATAGACAATTAGGAAAGGATCATAAGCCCTTATTTAATATAGCACATTGTTTAGCCTAAATAAAAGAAAATCAAATGAAATTTATCCTTCTCTTATCCAAATGATTTGAGCTTAAACTAAACCTTTCTTTTTCACCCTAACTGATCTTTTCTGAGAATAATGTGTTGGTCATGGTCCCTCCTTGGACATGTGCACCTCAGATTATGCCAAAAGCCTAAGTTGAGGGTGGCTAATGCAGTAAACAACCTTTTTTGTGGCCATGACCCAACTTTGGGTATTGTGTACTTTGACTCATGGCAAAGCCATGAGTTGAGGGTGGCTATTATAAGGAATGATCTGAAAAGTAGGGTTGAAAGAACAATGAGAGAGAAAGAACAAAAGTAAAGTGACTCAAGAATTAGTTGAAGGAAAAGTAAAAAAATAATAATAATAAAATGTACAAGAAACACAAACAAGGAAAGAAGAGAGTCACTTACACAAATGAAAAAAGAAGGGAAAATAGCAAGGTAAAAGAATATGAGAAACTGGGCAAAATAAAATGATAGAAAATAGTATGTTTAGCCGATATGTGAAGGAAGGAAAAAAAGTCACTAAAGTATACCTAAATATATCTTACCTGACCCTGAGCCTATGTTACAAGACAAGAAAGTCCTATCGTGATCCTAAAGTTCTATAGCGAACTTAAAGTAGTGAAAATAAAGGCAAGCTTATGGCAATATTTATGAATGAGTGTGAATTTGTTCAGAGAGTGAGTGTTGAAAAGTAATCCTTATACTCAAACTGGAATCATTGTGTGAAAAATGAGGATTTTGTTTTCAAAATGAGGACACTAGTTGCAATACAAGAAATATTAGCACCATAGTGAGAAATTGAAGAGGATAGGTGTTAGTGCATGGTGAGTCTGTGTCATGGTTTTTTTCCACATAATTCAAGCCTAATAGTGATAGAATGCATAAATATGATGACATTGATCAGGATTAATAACCAAATGATTGCGAAGGATAGAACATGGATACTATTGTACAAGGATTTTGTATTGAGTCATAGTGCGTCGCTTGAGGACAAACAACAAATTTAAGTTGAGGGTGTTGATATACCGTGGTTTCACGGTATTATTAATACTTTTTCCTTAAGTTTAGTGTGTCCAAAAGCCTTTTTGTGCTAATTTTTATATAAGTTTCTCCTTATTTGAAGGAAATATGTCCAAAGATTAATGCAGAGGTTTTTGAGCGAAGAAATACAGAAGAGACCACCTACTAAGCTTGTGATAGTCTGTCATGCTCGTGACGGTCTGTAGGTGGCATCGTAGTACAACTGCTGAAGGAAGATGGGGAAGTCTGACTAAGTGTGGGGTTACAGAAAGCGTAACGGACCGTCGTAGCAGGTTCGTCATAAAGTTCAGAGAAGTAGTCTTAGTACCCAAATTCCAAGAGTTCAAGTGTATTGGAACGGAGACCCCTAACAGACCATTGTGCCTATGACGATCCGTCATACCTGCCGTAGAGGGTAATTAAGAGAGCAGCAGAAGAAATTGCACAAGTATGGGATGACGGAGTCCATGACGGTCCGTCGTGACCACAACGATCCGTCGCGAGGTCCATCGACCCAGCAGCGTTTTGACATATTTTAAGCAAATAGAGTCCTTATTTAATTACGTTTTTATTTTTTATAAATAGTTTGAAAAACCTCGTTTTTTAGGTTAGACTCTGGATTATTTTGTTAGGCACTTGATTATTGTTAGACTCTTGAACATTTTTAGACTCTTTGTTAGACTTTTGGTGATTACTATTACACTTTTGAAGAATCTTTAATCTTCAATTAATTTTAGCAATTGATTGTTGGTGACTTTTGCTGATTAATAAAGTGAACTTTCGAATTTTACTCTTTCTCATTGAAGTAAGTACATGAATTCTTATATCATATATTTGAATATTGTGATTATGACTATGGGTAACTAAACTCCATAACTAGGGTTGTGGGAACCATAGGCTAATAATGAGGTAAAAACTATCTAAAATAACAATTCTAGAATAGTGTCTTGCATGTATTGATAATTCTTTCGCTTAGAAGTCTTTTTAACGGATGGCCAATGTTAGAACTCGCCTTAATGCTACTTGTCGGACCAAGGAGGTAGATAATAGCAAAAGAATTATCATCATAGATTTAGTTTATACTATCTAATAGGCTAGTATTGCTTGGTACGAGGTAATAACTTAGTCAAATATCGAATGTGATGCTTAATAGGAGGTAAAGGTAAGGATTAGTATAGCAACACACGTTGCCGGACCAAGGTGCGGAGTGAAATTTTCTAGATGACGGATCAAGGATTTAGAAATACATAACTTATCACTTTGCATGCAAGATACTAGGAAAGAATTGTTATAGTTAGAATTATCAAGTTATGAACATGTGGGTAACACGTAAACCCTAGTTACTTTTATTAATTGATTAAACTCCAACATTCGAAGCTGTTAAGTGTCTCCCTTAATTTTGCTAGTTATTTTCATTTATTAAGAAAATAGAAAACCCCAGTTTTTATCATTTTTGCTTTCCAAGGAAGTAATAAACTGAACAATAGTAATAATAGATTGAAGTTAAGTGAAAGCTATTTTCCTTGTGGGTATGATCCCAACCTAACTAGTTGGGTTATTTACTTGACACGACTGCTTTACTTCTTATTTGAGAAGCAAGTTTGAGCTAATAAAATTTTGGCGCCGTTGCCGGGGAAAGTAGCTTTTAGATTAACTTAAACTTATTACAATAGATTAGTTGATATTTTCTTGATTTTACTTTGTTTTATTATTTTTGGTTCTTGTAGAACCATCTTCCTTGTATGCCAAATACATGGAGAGGAAGAGAACCCTTGTTTCCCTACAATCACAAATTAGAGCGTACACTATGCAACATGAATCGAAACTTCGGAATTAATGATGATTAGCCAAACCAGAATATCCCAGCTCCGGTTGATGTTCATGGTCAGTTGTTACTCGATGATCCGGGTGAACACCATCAGAATGGACAAAATCTCGCTCCACGTCCCCAAGAATACAATAGAGGCTATGACAATATAGCAGACTCTGATGGGCAACTTGTTTTTCCCCCTCTACCACCAGGCCACTCCTTTGTGGTAACTAGTAGCCTGATGCAAATGCTCACTGCCAAAGGTTTGTTTTCAGGGCTACCTTCTAAGGATCCACATGCCCAAATAGCTAAGGTAAGGACAGTGTGTAAAAGCTGTGTGGGGAGGCCTTACTTGGACTTGGATGTAATAGCGCTAAGAGTGTTTCCTCGCTCACTAACGCGAAAGGCTACTATGTAGTTCACTGAGCTTCCTTACAACTCAATTTTCACTTGGAACCAACTAAGGGACGTTTAATTAGCTCGCTACTACCCGGTCTCAAAGAAAATAAACCACAAAGACAGAGTGAACAACTTTGTGGCACTACCAGGAGAGTCAGTAAGTAGTTCTTGGGATTGATTCACCTCTTTTTTGAGAAGCATCCTAAATCACAGTATAGATTATGAGTTACTGAAGGAATACTTCAATCGGGTACAGGATGATAATAATAAAGCAGTGTTGGAAACTATAGCAGGTGGATCTTATGTGGAGTGTCCTTACACTAAGATTTCTGAAAAATTAGAGAAAATCTCCCGGAATAATAAAGCTTGGAGTAGTAGGAAGTCAGATACTGGGAGAAATACCTTCGCAGTGCAGTCCACTCACAACCCAGCCACATATGAGATTCATGAAGAAATGTCTCAGATGAGAACTGAGTTTGGGTTGGTACTAAAACATGTCACTGGGGGTGCAGAAAAGATAAATGCAGTCAACTACTTGTCAAAACCAAAGCCACAAAATGATGAGTGCGATTATGAGGAGGACTCCTATGTGGTAAATGAGCACATGGGGGGTTTCCAACCAATTGGCCAAGGCTCTAACAAGGAGAATTGGCGTCATGGTAAAGGGAACCAATGTCAAAACTATGGTAACTATAACTGTGAGGGTCATTATGTCCAAGATTGAAACTACAACCACGACAACAACTTCAACAAGGGTAACTACAGTAACAGAAATGATAGGAATGGGCCCTATGTCCCTCCTCAAAATCGTGATGTTACTTCTAGGGATGGTGGAGATAGTATGGCGCGAGTTGAGGATATAAGACACAAAATGATAAGGAGATTCGATGCTAGTGATGAGCACATTAAAGAGTTAAGGAGTGATTTAGTGGGTATTGAGTAAAAAGTTGATACACATGCAATATCGATTAAGTAGATCGAGTTACAAATGGCCCAATTATCTGCAACTGTGAACACACGGCAACCGAGCACTCTTCCTAGTAACGCTGTCCAAATCCAAAAAATGATGCACACTGTATGGCAACCACTACTCGGGGTGGTAAGCAAACCATTGACCCACCTATGTCGTCTAATGAGGAAAAGGTGAGAAAGGATAATGATAAGGTGGTATAGGGTAGTCCCTAAAAAGGTAATTTCTATGCCTAGACCACCACCACCCTTTCCTCAGAGATTAGTGAAAAAGACTGAGGATGGTAAATATCGGCGTTTTATAACAATGTTGAAGCAGCTTTCTATCAATGTCCCTTTGGTAGAAGCTCTTGAACAAATGCCCGGTTATGCCAAGTTTATGAAAGATCAGGTTACAAAGAAAAGAACGGTCACTTTCGAGGATGATTATAAAATGAAGTATTGTAACGCTATTCTAAAAGATCTCTCGCACAAAAGAAAGAAGATTCGGGTGCATTCACTATTCCTTGTACAGTCGGGTCATTACATTTTGTGAAAGAATTATGTGATCAGGGGGCAAGCATAAATCTCATGCCCCTATCGATTTACAAGAAGTTGGGTTTGGGTGACCCAAAGCCCACTTCAATGCGGCTACTGATGGCTGATCGAACAGTGAAAAGGCCTGTAGCGATACTTCACGATGTGCTAGTAAAATATGAGTCGTTCATATTTCTGGTAGATTTTGTTATTCTTGATTGTGAAGTCGATTTTCAAGTGCCTATTATTGTTGGTAGGCCATTCCTTCCTACGGGTAGAACCTTAGTTGATATTCAAAAGGGGCAGATGGAATTCCGGTTGAACAATGCAGAAGTGACCTTCAACATTTGTAGGTCCATGAGGCAAAGTGGTGAGCTCCAATCGGTATCTGCTATATCCCACAAAGAAAAGATAAAGAAGGATAATGACCTAAAAAGTAAAAAATGAGAGTTTATGGGTGGGGATTTGGTGCTTTTAGATAGTTCAAGGTTGCATTGGCTTCAGGGCAAGCTCAATTCCAAACGGACTGGCCTTCACTTAATTACCCAAGTATTCCCCCATTGAGTAGTTGTACAGTCGCACAAAAGAAAAAAGATTCGGGTGCGTTCACTATTTCTTGTACGGTCGGTTCTTTACATTTTGCGAAAGCATTATGTGATCTAGGGTCGTATATATATATATATATAATTTCATGGTTATTATTGGTTGTACATAGTTTTATCTTTTCAATGATATTTATTCTGATCAATTTTTTTACATTCGTTAAATACTCTATAAAGTGTATCATAATGTGGGTTTGTCAAATTATTTCATTTTCTTTCTTCGATTAGATTTATTATCGAAAAAGAGTCTACTTCACATAAATATGTGCCAATATAATTGGTTTAACTACAAATATAGACCACATTTTTTGTATTATTGCTAATCTAACAGCATATTCACTTCTTTTAGTATAATATCTATTAATGAAAAGTTTATGTTGCAATAAACTCAAATTGATATAAGTTATGCCTTTGCATATTTGAACTTTGATATGTGGACATAGACTATGGTTGAAGCACGCAGTTTCATGGTTGACTATGTGTTTGTGTAATTTAAAATTGTATGAAATACACGTGTGTTGCACGTGTTCGAGAACTAGTATATCAAAAAAGTATAACAGAGGGTAAACTGACCCTTTTCCAAGTGTACAAGGGAAAATATGACCCTTTTCTGTTATAAATATATCAATTTTATTAAAACATTTTGATAATTTCATGTGCAAATTCCCGATCAAACTTAAAATTTTGGACTCCCCAAGAACAAAAAGTGCACCATAAATCGGTAGAGAGTGATGAAGACAACTCGATAAAGAAACCAATAGTTTAAGAGAAAGAAATAACAGGAAGGATAAAAGATAACCAAGTTCTGTTGCAGAGATTGTTACTAGATAATATTGTTCAATAGACTTTTTAGCCTTATATTAGTTTACATGTTATTGAATCATATTCCCACCAAACCATGAATGTAATTCCACTAAATGAACTCACCTAAACATTAGGAATACAATTCTGCTATACTACACAATAGGAAAACTATCAAGAGTAAAAAGAAAACCACTACCAACTGAAAGCTAAAATATAGATCTATTGCAGACTTAGTCAAACTAAATAATAGTGGCTGATGTTGTACAGCTTTTAACACCCCTCTCGACATCAGCGTCGGTCATAACCATGCCTAGTTATTGACATAAACTTTCAAACTTATGAAAACTTAAGCCTTTCATGAACACGTCTGCAATTTGTTGCTCAGTTTTAATATGCTGCAAATCAATCTCTCCTTGAAACACTTTTTCCCTGATGAAGTGGTAATGTGTTTTCACGTGTTTCTTCCTATCATGAAAAATAGGATTTTCAACCAAGCAAATTTCTGACTGATTATCACTGTACAAGGTAGCCGAGTAGCCAACCGGTTTGTGTAAATCCTTAATCAATTGCATAAGCCACATACTTTCTTGTGTTGTAACTGCTGCTGCCCTATACTCTGCTTCTGTTGTTGACACTGACACAGTTGGTTACCTTTTGCTGCACCACGAAATCACTCCATCTCCGAGATTAAACACATAGCTAGTTTTTGAACCTTGGGTGATCCCCTGCATAGTAAGAGTCACAATATCCGACCAACTTGCATTCTTTACCTTTCTTGTACAAAAGACCATAATCAATTTTCTTTTCACATATCTTAGTATTCGTTGAAAAACCTCCATAGGGTGCTTCTTTGGATTATGCATGTAGCAACTCATCACACATACTGAAAAAGAAATTTCAGGTTGAGTCTGATTTAAATAAATCATATTACCTACCAATTGTCGATACATCGTCCATATGCTAAGTCTTTTCCTGCATGTGCACAAATCTTAGCATTTGGCTCCAATGGTGTTGATATTGATTTTCAATTCAACATTCCAAACTTCATCAACAAATCTTTAGAATTTCTTTTCTGATGCAAACAAATTTCATCTTCATTACAATCAACATCAAAGCCAAGAAAATTGTTGAGTTGTCTAAGTTCCTTAATCTGGAAGAAAACTGACAAATTCTTCTTTGATAGAAGAATTTCTTCCTCACAAGTTCCTGTTAGAATTAGATCATCCACATATAATAGCACAATGGCTAGTTTCTTTCAAACAATTTTCACAAAAAAACTGGAATCTGCCGGTGCTACAGATAAAAACTATGAGTAAGAAATTCAAAAATCTTACCATACCATTCCCTTGGTGCTTTCTTTAACCCATATAGCGCTTTTCGAATCTTACATACATACTTGGGATGATATTGACTATGAAATCCCATTAGTTGACACATGTAGATCTCTTGATCCAACTCTCTGTACAGAAAGACATTCTTTATGTCCATCTGTCATAGGTTCCAATTTTTACTGGCATCAAGTGCAAGTATGATCGGGACTGTAGTAAACTTAGCCATTGGACTAAATGTTTCATCATAATCTAGTCCATATTGTTGAGAAGAGCCCCGGGCTGCAAGATGATCTTTGTTCCTTTCAATTGACCCATTTGTGTGACGCTTTATCTTGTAAATCTATATGCAAGAAATAAGTTTGACATCTCTTAGCTTTACCACGAGCTCCCATGTTTGATTTAGTTCAATCGCATCAATCTCCTCCTTCGTAGCTTTAATCCACTTCGGATTTTGGAATGCTTCCTCAAAATTCTCTGGTTCTGTTTAATCTTCTTCTTCTACTATGGAAACATTGGCATAGTTTGGATTAAGCTTTCTGTTTCTTGATGACCTTCAAAGAGACGGGGGGGAGGGGGGGAGGTAATTGTTCCACTTAGCTCATATGCTTCACTTTGTTGTTGATATGCACCAATTTGCCAAGAATTTTGAGCCACGCCTTTTTCAGCAATAGCTTTGTTAGCTTCATCTAAACTCAGCTGGACATGAGACGAGTCCAACACATTTTTGAGAACATTTGAATCTGACAGGATCTCCCTAATTGAAGGAAACCATGAAGAAGCTTCAGCAAATATCACATTCCAAAAAGTGTAACACTTTCTCGTGCTTGGGTCAAAAAAGGCCACCCTTTTCGTTGACTTTCAAAAAAATGCCACCCTCTTCATTGACTTTCATATGCAACAAAGATAACCCAAACAGTCTTTTTGTCCATATGGCTACGTAAATGGTTAGGTACAAATACATAGCATACATATCCAAAAACATGTACATAGCTAAAGAACAGTTTCATATACCATAACTTATCAAAAGGTGAAAGAAAACTTAACCTTTCTTGAGAAATTCTATTGACCACAAAAGCTGCAATTTTCATAGCTTTCACCCAAAATTGTCCTGAAACATTTTTTGCGTGAAGCAAGCGTTGACAGATTTCAGCTAGGTGTCTGTTCTTTCGTTCTCCTACACCATTTGGAGTATTTGGACATGTCAGTTGACGACGTATTTGATACTTCAGAAGGAATTAAGAGAATTCATATGATGTGTATTCCCCACCATTGGTAGTTCGGAGGCAAATAATTTTCTTGCCAACTTCTGTTTCAACAACTTTTATAAATTCTTTGAATTTTTAAAAAATGTATAAGACTTTTCCTTTAGAAAATAAATCCGTACATACCTGGAAAAATCATAAATGAAGGTTAAAATATATTTCATCCTACCAACAGAGAGTTGCTAGAGAGGTCAAAATACATCAGAGTGAATTAATTCTAATGGTTCCTTGTTTAACCGGAATTCAGTGTTTGTCCCTTATTTACTGGCTTTTTTAAATCTCAAGATCTTGATATATACTTACATCTTGCGGACCAAATAGAATAAAATTACCCGTAGATGTTAGTTGTGCCACTGAAAGAAGATTTTTCTTCATTCCTTGGACATTATAAACATTTTGAAGCAACATCATATCAACATTACTATTTGGTGACACTACAACCTTGCCGATATGAGTTATCGATAATTTTGTATCATCGGTTGTCACCACCTCACGATTTCCCTTGTACTTGATTAGATTTTGCATTTTCTCCTTGTCTCCATTCATATTGTTTGATTACCCTATGTCAACAATCAAGTCACTCTCATTATCAATTGGTTTAGAGGTTGTTACTGTAAGAGCTAACTCCTCTTATTCTACAGCAAAAAATGCTTTAGCATCCCAATCATCTTCATTCTTTTTCCTTTGACTAGAAGTGGCTGCAACATTGCTCTCAATAGCCTTTTTATTGAACCAGCAAACCTTGGTTTTATGTCCCATCGTTCAGTAGTGATGACACTTCCCTTAAAACCTCTTGTTTTTGCCCTAATAGTTCTTTGAAGCTCTCATTGGATGATAATTCTCCTGTCCTTGATGATTTTTTTCCTTATCGTCACTTCTTTTCGTCACAGCTACATTGTACTACTTGAGTTCCCCGTGCTTTTGTTGACATACAGTGCTTCCTCCTCACTTTTTTATGAAACTCCGCCTATTTTCTTAGTCATGGCTTCTTGCCTAGCACACATATTCTCAAACTAAACAAGTGATGGTTGAACTTTCCATCCCTGTACTTCAGTAACAAACTTTCTACACTCAGATATAAAACAATGAATGATTATTCTTTTTATCCTGGGTGATTGATTATTCTTTTTATCCTGGTTTCCCCAGTTGTAGTTGTTCGTTGCACTTTTCAAATTTCACGTCCTATCGACTTGACTTCCTGAAAGTATTGTGCAATGCTCACATCATTTTGAGCTATCTACAATAACTCACTTTCTAAAAGTAGTTGTAATGACCCAGAAGGTTATTTTTGGAAAATTTGAATATTAGTGTAACTTCAAATAATTAATCAGTAGTTAATGGACTAAAGTAATCATTTAATAATACTCTATACACCATGGGTTAAAGTGAATTAAATTATTTAAAGTTAACATGTGGGACATAACTGAAAAGGGTAAAGAGGAGAACGTGTGGCTTGAGAGAACGAGAGGACTGTCTGCGGGGAAAAACAAAAACAAAAGAAAACTTTGTGAATCAGGTAAAGTAATCGAGCTTTTCTTCCTTTCAATATGATTAATATATATGTTGGATGGTCTGCATATTTTATTTTATCTTTTCGGACAAATGAAGGTTATTGTGGGAATATTGAAAATGGAAAAAGACAAAAGGCATTAATGTAGTGAACAAAAAGGTAAGGTTAAGGGAAATTTTCCGTTAAAAAGTTGTTAGAGTCACTGTATTTCCTAAGGTATAGCAAGAAAACCTAGATCTTCTTTTCTCTAGGTTTTTTTTTCCTGTCTTTAGGGCACCGATCGTTCCCTCTCTTCTCTTGGGCGGCGGCAGCCATGACAACTGAGGTGGATCCTCTCTATTCACTTCCTTCTGGCGTTAAACTCCTTCTCAGGCATCTTCATGCCCTGATTCCCGAAAAATTATTAGACATAAATTACCCTACATGGACAATCACCGTTCTTACAGCCCTTGAGGCCAATTACCATCTCAAATACGTCGATGGAAGCGGAGACCTGCCGCCGACAGTCATCACCGCCACAGACAAATCAGAAAAAACCAATCCGGCCCATGCCGCCTGGAAAGCCGTGGATGGCCAGATCCGATCATGTTTGATTACGGTCATCTCTCCCACGGTTCAGAAACATGTCCGATCCTACACAACTGCTTCATCCCTGTGGACGACCCTCACAACACGCTATGCATCAATTTCCCACTCTCATATTTTTCGATTGCGTGATCGTCTCCACACAATTACCAAAGGCACGAAAACTATGGTGGAGTATTTAGACGAGGTCTCCACCATCATCACAGCCCTCGACACCGTGAACGAAATCATTCCTGAAAAAGATCTTGTCATGTGCGTCGTTCGGGGGATCCTATCAGCTTACTCCTCCATTAAACAGGCGGTTCGCATCAGTCCAACGCCCGTCGACCTGGCTACTCTCTCCTCGTGGCTAAAAAGTGAAGAAATTAACATGGATCTGGAGAGCAAACTTCTTCTCGGAGAAGCCACTGTTATGGAGCCGGCTACCGCCCTCACCGCAAGCCAGAATTATCGCGGGGGTGTGGTGGCGGCCGGCAGGGGAGCCGCGGCAGCTAGGTAGAAACAGCGGAGGCCGCGGGCGCGGCCGTCGGCAGGGGAGTCGTCCGTCATGCGACGGTCAGCAGCACGGCAGCAACAACAGCCTGCACTCCTTCGGCAGCGGCGGGCAGTCATCTTCCAGCGGCGGGCAGGGCACTTACGAGCGGGATCGTCCAACTTGTCAAATCTGTTAGAAAACAGGACACACCGCTGCTCGTTGCTGGTTTCGGTATGAGGAGAGCCAAAATAGTGATAACCGTGCCAATTATGCATCTCAAGCCGGCCCTTCCTCTGAATGGCTGTTGGATACTGGGGCCAACATGCACGTTACTTCTGATCTATACAAGCTTAACGCTCCAAATCCATATCATGGCTCCAATGGTATTACTGTTGGCAACGGTGAGTCCCTTAATATTTCTCACACTGGCACGGGAACCATTGAAACCTCCACCGCTATGTTTCACCTAGGTAACCATACCCACGTCCCTTCTATTAAAACCAATCTCCTTTCAGTTCACCAATTCACAAAAGACAATAATTGCTCACTCTTGTTCACCTCTAATAATTTTCACATCCTAGACAATACTACCAAGAGGGTGATTTTTCAGGGCCCCTGTGAGCATGGTCTATACGTTCTTCCTGGCACAAGTTCATCTGCCCACATAGTTTCAAAAAGCGTTCCGGTGGCTCCGGTGGCTCTTTCGGCTGATGGCCACAGTCTGTTGTGGCACAGTCGTCTGGGTCACCCGTCTACTCAAATAATAAATTCTTTAATGTTTCAATTAGTTTTTTCTTCTATTCATATAAACAATTGTGACTCTTTTCAATTGCTAAATCTCATAAATTACCTTTTACTTTATCTGAGAAGCGTACAACTGCACCTTTTCAACTTATTCATTCTGACCTATGGGGTCCTACTGCTGTTCCTTCATTTATTGGTATTCGCTATTATATTTGTTTTGTGAATGATTTTACAAAATACACTTGGTTGTACCCACTAAAACACAAATCATAGGCATACACCACCTTTGTCACTTTTAAAAAAATGGTCAAAACACAATTCAATTCTCATGTTAAACTTTTTTGAAGTGACAATGGAAAGGAATATGTAAATAACATCGTTGGCCAGTTAATGCAATCCTTGGAAATTATAGATCAAACCTTCTGTCCATACACTCCCGAATAGAATGGGGTGGCTGAGCGTAAGCATCGCCATCTCATTGAAACGGTGGTTACTCTTCTACATCAATCTCATCTCCCTTTCTCCCTTTGGGTAGAAAATCTAGCCACCGCAAACTACCTCATTAAAAGAATGCCTAGTCACACCCTCTCCAAAAAAGCATCCTATCAACTCCTTTACCAAGAACTTCCCAATTATACCAACCTCCGCGTCTTTGGGTGTCTTGCCTACCCTTGGCTACACCCTCATATTACTCACAAATTACAACCCCGATCCCGTCCTTGTATTTTTTTTGGGCTATCATCCTACCTCCAAGGGTTATCGCAGTCTTGACACAAAAACTCATAAAGTCTACATATCTCGTCATGTCAAAGTTGTCGAAAATGAGTTTCCTTACGAGTCTATTTCCTCCTCCACAAATACATCATTCATTGGCGTCCTTCCTCTTTTTCCAACATACTCACATGGTCCCTCACCACCTTCCCCCACACCTCCACCTAGTACCCAACCACCCTTCATCACCCCTTCGACCGTCACCCACAATACACCCGCAACCACCACCCACACTCACAACCAACCCGAACCAACCCATACCCACAACATCTCCAGCCCGATTCATTTTTGGTCCTTCCCGGCCACCCCCGAATCACCACCACCCGTGCCACCGCCCACTACTCATCCCATGTTAACCCGTGGCAAAGCCGGTATCTTTAAACCCAAAACCTTTCAGGCTACCATACTACCAAATACACCCCTTTCCGATAGTGAACCAACAACCTACTCTGTTGCCTCAAAAAATGCTTATTGGCGTCATGCTATGGATGACGAGTTTAAGGCTTTGACTGATCATCAAACTTGGGTTCTTGTACTTATGCCCCATGGGCAGCACCCAGTGGGCTGTAAATGGGTGTACAAAATTAAACACAATGCAGATGACAGTATTTCCAGGTACAAGGCTCATTTGGTTGCTAAAGGCTACAATCAGGAGTATGGGCTTGATTACTCCGAGACATTCAGTCCTGTTATTCGGCAGGAAACCATTCGCCTGGTACTGTCACTCGCCGTGCGCAACAATTGGCTCATCAATCAGTTGGATGTTTCCAATGCTTTTCTTCATGGCATGCTTGATGAAACTATCTACATGACGCAACCACCGGGCTATGTTGATCCCCGCTTCCCTCAACATGTTTGCAAACACCAGAAGTCTCTGTATGGGCTCAAGCAAGCCCCCCGTGCTTGGTACACACGTCTGAAAACGTTCCTCCAGGGACTCGACTTCACGTGTTGCGTACACGACACTAGTCTGTTTACTCGACATTCAGCACACGGTACAGTCATTCTTCTTGTCTATGTAGATGATATCATTATTACAGGCTCTACTGCAGCTCTCATTCAGGATGTCACTCGAGCTATGCATACTACCTTCAAAATGAAGGACCTTGGCCCGTTACATTATTTCCTGGGAATGGAGGTTTCTCGGACCCGCAGCAGCTTGTTTTTTCATCAATCAAAATGTGCTCGAGATTTGTTGCAGAAAGCTGGACTGGAAAAATGCACCAGTCAACCAACATCGATGGCAGTCTCTTCGTCTACGAATGGAGCCGACACCCCCTTTGCCGATATCACCCACTTTCGCAGCCTCATTGGGGCTCTACATTATCTTGCCATTACCCGTCCTGACATCCAGTTTGCTGTCAACCGAGTTGCTCAGCACATGCATCAACCAAGTGAACATGATTACCATTGTCCAAAATGCATTCTTAGGTACATTTTTGGCACTCTTGGTCGTGGTTTACTCATTCAACCCGGGGACTTGGAGCTTCGGGGTTTCTCAGATTGAGATTGGGCGAATGATAAAAATGACAGAAAATCTACATCGGGGTTTCTCATTTATTTGGGGCCGAACCTGATCTCCTGGTGTACAAAAAAATAACCCAAGTTCTCTCAGTCCTCGACTGAAGCTGAATACCGCGCCCTTGCTCTTCTTGCTGCTGAGACCATGTGGGTCACATATATTCTTCGCGAACTCCACGCCATTCACACTGTTCCTGCTCTCTATTGTGACAACAAATCAACCATCTGTGTGGCCAAGAATTTCGTCCTACACACCAGAATGAAGCATGTTGATACCGATTGTCTCTTTGTTCGCGATGAAGTTCAGGCCGGCACCATGACTGTGCAGTATGTACCCACTGAAGAACAACCGGATGATATTCTCACCAAGCCTCTCCCGAGCCGACAACACGATTACCTCAGTTCCAAGCTTCTGTTCGCTTCCGCTCAGCTCAGCTTGAGGGGGATAATAACAGATAGTATTAAATAAATAGTATTACAGAATATTAGTATTTACTAGTGTACTAATCCAAGTCCTATTAGGATTAGTACTCCTCAATCCTAATCCTATTAGGATTAGTACTCCTTCCTATATCTCCTATATATATATCTCCCATGTATTCCCTTATTAGGTTAATACTTCAATACAATCAATATTCCTTCAGTATAGTTGAGTATTTTATTGAATTCTTCCTAAGACAATTAACCGTGTTATTATTATGTTAGTATAGTAATAGTATGATAAAGGGAATTTGGCAGTGATAATTCATATGATAATGTGCATAATTCTGAAATTGGAAGAAGTTCAAGACAAGAAACAATGTTACTATTATTATTATTATTAGGAAAGATGTAGACACGGTATTGAGGAAAAAACATTTGCTCGAGTTTAAAGAAAAAAAATTTGGTTGGTAGGTTTATAAGAGATTCAGTAGTAATTAATTAATAAATTATATAATGGCTGAGATATTTATTGTTTAGCTTTGGTTATGTATGTTTGAATGTGAATTACATTTTGTTGTTTGTATTAAAATTGTTTCTTGATAGGCACAATATAATTGCAATATAAAATTGTAAGTGGTGTATAATGGTTGCATGACACACAATTTACGAGGAAACTCTATCATAACCATTAATAATTCTATAAAAATAATATATTATTAAATTGGTTGTTAAAAGTTATTTGAAAAGAAAATATATGTAAATATTTTAACTTTTGCAAAGTTGAGAATGTACCACGATACTGACCTCTACTAATTAAGCGTTTGACTAGATGGGTAAGTATAGAATAGTAAATTTATAGAAATATCCTTGCTATTGTTGTCATATTACAATTAATGTTTTGCTACACTAAGATAGATAATTAATTATTGAGTATTATATTGTATGTGAATTATTAGAATTGGTATTGGATAAAAAAATGACTTAGCCTTAGACTTGAAACTTGGAAAATATGATAGTTGAAATGTTTGTTGACATCAAGAATTATGAATTTGATTATACACTTGGGTGAATTTTAAGTTCAAGGTTAAACACTTAATAATGTGGATTTTTTTTACTTCCGAAATATTATTCTCAATATATATTTGAATAGATTGTATTGGTTTAGAAGTTCAATGAAAAGGGAAGCCTCAAGTCCTATTTTATATATTTGAATGGATTTCTAAACCCTTGTTAAGCGTATCAAATTCTTGTATTTCCTTGTGTGGTGTTGAGGAATGACTTGGAGACTTGTTTCTTATTTGTTGGTGTTATATTCCTTTTTGTAAATTGCTCTTTGTTATTAAAATGGTTATCTCCTCATTTTCATTTGAGCATGTCATTTGCACTGTATCTAAGACATGGTTGTGGTCAGAGAATGTACCATTTCGAGGGTCGTATCGCATGCCGCGATGGATATTATATTTCGAGGGACGTATCACACGCCGTGATGGTTTCTATTATCAATGATCGTGTCGTGTGCCGCGACAGATGCATGGGCAGATATGTCCCCCATGGGTCCAAACTGAGAGACAGCGGGTGTGTGTCGTTAGGGAAGACATGCATTACTATTCTTGACATTGCGTCTCATGGCATTACACATTTTTTATTATTGATAAACATGAATACGTGGTTTGCTGATCTTGTTAGTGTTTCTCTGTGAAAATTGTGACTGTTGAATGTTGAGTTGTTATTGGAAATATATAAACTAATAGAGTGTGGTTATTGAGTTGTGTGTTTGGTAATTTGTGAATTGTTTGTAGTGTGGAGGTTCAGATAGGGTGTAAGGAGTACCCGTATTTTGTTCCCTTAACTTGTGTTTAGAGGTATGCTTGTTGGGTACCGCATGGTTTGGTACTCACCCCTTGCTTCTACAAATTTTTGTATGTTAGGAGCCCAAATTTTTGTGATACCTTCTATTCTCTTCGTTTCCGAGGCATCTTGTGGAGTATAGTGAGGTAGCTGCTTGTCATCTCAGCAAATTTTCTACTCCCGTTTATGACTTTATTTTTACTTGAAAGACAACTTCATGTTAGACTCGTATTTTTATTTAAATTCTAGTATTTACATTTGAGGCTTGTGCACGTGACTACCAGGTCTTGGGAATTGAATTAAGTTGAATTGTTTTGTATTAGTAATCGTTATCAGACTTTGATTTTATTTTTATATTTTATCGAAATTATTAGGTTAGGCTAACTTGTCTTGGTGGGATAAGACGAGTGCCATCATGTCCATTTTTGGGTCGTGACAGTTGTAGTCGTGTCTCGTTCTTCTTTAAAAAGAGTGCAGCCAACGTGTCCCAAGCTTCCTTTGCTGTTCTAGAATCTCGTATACGTTCTAATACGTCTTCTTGATGGTGGTCTTGAGGGCAATTAATGTTTTTCCTACTTTAATCTACCATTTTCTGAATGTGCCATTTGGTTCTTCCTCCCCCAATTTGACTTCACTTCCCTTGACGACCTCCCAAAGATCTTGACCTTCATTTTAAGAAGTCATACATTTCATCCATGTTTTGTAATTTTGATGGTTGAGTTTCTTAACTCCACCTATGTCTTGTAAATCAGTCATCGCATTAGATGTGTGGCATCTCTTTCTCTCTTTTAAACACAACTTTGATACCAAATGATGAAGACAACTTGTGTAACACCCCATTACCAAAACACACAAAAAATGCAGATTCAAAAGTTGCAGGTGCTAACGATAGATCCAACTACGAACAATAAGTCGACTTACTTTCCGTCAGTGGAATCCGTTGATAGGCCAATCAACTTTCAGTGTTCACTCGAGAATGACGGTTTACCAATACGGATTATGAAGAAGTGTTTCAGCAAGAGTAAAGCATTCCCTTAGGGAGGAAAATGCTCTTGCTGATTTTTTTACGAATTCAATTTTCTCTTTTGCAGGTAATTTTTTTGATCAACTATTTTCATGATACTCCAATTGAGGGAAAAAAATTACTCAATCTAGATAAACAAGCAACGTCATACATAAGAATAAACACGAAGGAATAAAGAGACACCTAACAACAACACCAAACATTAAATATTCTTCGACTTATAATCAGATTCGTGCAAGAGTTTGTAATATTTCTAAATATCTAAGCTAGTGTTTGAAGTAAATTCAATAAATATTGTACTTACGCCTTGTGAGCTTGGGGCATCCAATGGTACCAAATCAAGGCAATAGCTTCTTGTGGAAATTAGTCCACTCCAATCGAATTGACATAAGCATAGAAAGAGAAGCATAACAAGTTCTCATTATTAAGTATTAACTTATTAAAAGCTTTTATGGTGGTGTCAAACCCATTGGGGTTCAACCCATTAAGACTTATAAAAGTCAATACCAATGTAAAGAAAAAATAGTACATATAGAGATACTTCGCTGAATTACAGGAGAGCTCAAACATGTGAATGGTAAAGGAAATCCTTGAGCATTAGGTTGATAGAACTCTTGCAAGTTGAAAAGAAAATCTGCGCAAGATTTGGCGTGTCTCAACGCCCATAGATCGACCAATATTCTTTGGCTCTAAACAATTGGACCAAACACACCAATGTTGAAGTTCTAGTTGAGAAGAGAGTAGATGAACAAATGACTGAAACTTTCCAATTCTGCAGATCGAGTGTTTTCTTTTTATTAATTTGTTTACTTATTTATGTTTTTTATTTTTTGTTTCCTTTTTGATAATGTAGAATCTCTTGTTGGGCCTAATTTAAAATTTTTATTATATAATAATAAGCCCGGACAGTTGTCTGTTGTTATTTGGAAAAAAAACTTGAAGCTCCATTCCTCATCAATTAATGCTTTATTTGGAGATAAAAGTTCATGTCACATAAATATTGTGGTGATGAAAATGCTTAATAATGGAGAAGTTTTCTATTGACCAATCATGTCTTGCGCTTAATTCGAGAAAATAAATTATAAATGAATATCAAAATTCTATTAAAATTGTTTATAATAATGAACTCATAGATATGAGGTTTATCTTTTTAAATTTACAACTAACACCCTAATACATCTTATGGCGTAGTAATATTAGTGATCCCATCCGATTTACACACTCCCTGCCCTAAGACCTCCTAAAAGCTTTTTAGAGTTGATTCAGAAGTAAATCTCTAACTTTTTGGTGATCTTCTAGGAATAAAAACAAACATCATTGGCGTGCTTGAAAATAAATATAGCTTCCATAAGATAGATGGGGCATATTAATTAGAAGCTTTGATGATATTAGTACCACTTTAGTAGTTAAAAGATAGTGGACGTACAGAACTATCCCATCCTTTTGGGCTAGCTTCCTTAATACCAAGTATTGTATTAGACTTTATGCAGTTGCAAAGTTGTGCATAGTAAAACTTCTCATAGTTTGAGACAGATGATGAAGATCAAAAAACTGGGTTGAACTCAATATTTCTGATTGTGATTGAGTTGTAGAGGAATGTGTAGTGGAATTGATTGAAGATAGGGTGACAATAATGATTTTAGAGGAGGATTAAAACCAAGAATAAAAGAGTCAAGAGAAAAGGCTTTGAGGATGTTGAGGGTATTTTCTTTCGAAAGAGTTTTTTTTAACCAAAAGTATCATGCTTATAGCCTATTTATTTTCATTTCAAAAATAATTAGGCCCAAAACTGTCCCAATGTTGGAACTAAACAGAAATAAATAAAAGTCAAAACCTAAAGAGACAAACCAATATATGAGAATTATATTCCTTAAAATGGAGGAAGATGAAGAGGCACGGAGGTGTTGGCATCAAAGATGGGGTCGAGCATCATTTTAAGCTAATCCAGTTTCTGCGCAAAGTATTGCAACCACGAGGTGAACTTCAACTTCATCTTCTCAGATGTACTTTTTCTACTCTCTTTCATTAAATACTTGAATGAGGTTTGCTATAAGAAATGATCTTATGGAACTGTGGAACCTAGAATCTGGATATTGTAGAAGAAATCTCGTGTAAAATTAGTTTTCCTTTCATCAATTTGAATTTGGTGGATTGAATCAAATACATTTTATATCACCACCACTACCCAAATCCACAAAAATATTACTAATTGATTTTGTGAGGTTATGTTGATACACTCCACATCACTTGTGTAAGAAAATAGTACCTTTAATTCATCGTTAAGTTCATGTTTCTCCTCTAATGATTATTCAGTAGTTTCCAATACATGAATGAGCAGTATATGAAATTTAACATAATTATTGATTAAATATGCTATTTTAGCCCCCCTTATGTCCTGATTTTATATCGTATGTAACACCTCAAAGCTCTTACCAAGTGCGCGATATATTAACAACCAGAAACCAATTCAGACATCTTGAGGTACGTTTGTAGCGTACTCAATCTATGATTCATGTAAAACTTCATATGGAATTGAGACTTTATACAATAAAGATTACTATATTGAGTCATACTTGTTTGTCTTAATATCAACTATTGAATGTTGTGTTTATCTAAATTGATGATTTTGCTTCCTTCACTTGGGACTTCCTGGAAATGTTTAAATTTATGAGTACCCTGTTGTATTTAACTGCTTTATCCTCAGTTGTATAATTATTTTGATTGTATTTGGAACCTCTTGAAAATATCTAAATTCATATGTACCTGCGAAAGGAAAAACAAAGTTAGAAAAAAATCAGCTTGAGTATTCCCTCCCTTAAGGAATTTTGTACTCTTACTGACATAGAGTTTCTTAATATGTTACTGGAATAGACATCCATTGTTACATTCCAAGGTGTTTCGCACCCTCCATTTAGCATATGTACCAAAGCCAAAGAGTCGGTTGCAATTATAATGTTTTGAAAATTGTTTTCCTAACAACATTGAGGACTTTTTTCTAATAGCAATAGCTTCAAGAACTACATTCATAGAATCGGGAATCTGCACCCCTTAGCAAACATTAACTCTCCTTCATGGTTTGTGATACAAAAGGTAGAAGTACTACTAGGTTCAGGTTTATCCCTCGAAGACCCATTTGTAATACATTTTTCTACCACCCCATGGTGGAGGATACCATTTAACCCATTTCGAAATAAACTCACGACTAAAACCATCTAATAAAGCAACTACTTGTGGCAAAATGGAAGGGATATAAGTGTATTCAGACTCTCAACTTCATGAATTTCTATGTCCAAAATCACTTTACTTGTCGTATAATTACCAGCATGAAGTACAATATTTCTCCTTTTCCATAAAAACTATAAAATTAACTTAGGAATAGCATGGAAATAACGTTTTTCCTCGTATTTAATTGAACCTCCCACCATTTTTTGATAGACTGCGTTAATTGAATCCAAGGACCTAATATTCTCGCTGCATAAGACAAATATCGCCACACTCTATGAAATTTAACCTTTCAAAAATAAGTTTTCCATAGTTTCCCTTGTTGGGGCAGTACAACATAACCAAAGTTGGGACAATTCCAATTATCTATAGCAAAAACTACTGGAACTCTAGTATTCCAAAATCTCCATCTAAAGAATGATATCTTGACAGGAAGATCTTGCCCATATCTTCTTGAAATTCATATTTTCTGCAACTTTCTTTCTCAAAATCTCCCAAGCACTCTTAACTGAGAACTTTCAGGTGCTTGTTTTGATCTCCGTCCATATTAATTCGTCTATTATGATACATATGATGTATGATATGTTCCACAATATGATCATGCATACTATCATAATCCCACCCTGTTTCCTTTAGGAAAAAATCATTGTTCGTCAATGAGTGACAAGTTTGTACTTCAGTTTTATATGTGTAAAGAGGCCCAAGTTGGGTCCAATTATCATACCAAGCAGAAGAAGTCCAACTTTTAGGTTCCCACCTTTGAAATTTTTCAATGTACTCCCTATTGTGTAACACATTTTCCCATAGTTGAGATCTACCTTTCCCTTCAGCCAAAGTTGGAATATGCTTCTTACAGTATTTGTTACACATAAAATTAGCCCGTAAGGTGGTATTTTGAGTCATAAATCTCCATTATAATTTTGCATACATTTCTTTAGAAACATCAAACATGGATCTAAGACCCAATCCTCCTTCCTGTTTAGGTAAATACATTTTCTCCCATGTAGGCCAGTGTTTACTCTAACCTGTAATTTTAATACTCCAAATTTTTATCCCAAAAATCCTATGAAGTTCCTTAATCACACATATAGGAGGAACTATAGCTGATAAGACATGAATTAGAACACTTGGTAGCACACTAGTGATTAGAACCTTTTTTCCTCCATATGACAATATATTTCCTTTCGAAGATTGAAATAAGCTCTTCGTAGTGTTCCTTCCCTTTTTTGGAGTGGTTGATAGGAGGACCAAGGTATTTTAAAGGAAAATGACCTTCAGACATACCAGCATATTCCTTCAGGCAACAAACCTCTACTAATTAACAAAAATGAAAAAAAGAGCTATAAAGAACTATATATTTTATTATTATCACAGAATTTGAAATACACTTTATGATGATATTATAAATGAGAATACTTGACAACTACAAAAATATAAAATCCAAAAAGAAAGTGAGTTATCAACCTCAAATTTATTTTTACAAATGTGTGAATTAAAAATGATAGATATCCCATCTAAAGTGACGTGAAGTATTTTCATCTTGTCTTATTCCTCAAATCCATCCAACAAAACTTGGTAGTTCATCATTTCTTCTTGGATGTAGTGGATCTTGTTGTAGTCATTGACACTGTCATATGGTTCTGCTTTGCTAGTCGCATCGGTAGGTGCTTTGGAACAAACTCTCCTGTCAGTTTACTATCCCAACTGTGTTGCCTTCGATGTGTCATATTTTTATTTTTGTTTCTTCCACTTCTTTGATGCCGAGGTGAGATATATCCATACCTAGCCACTTTGTGAAAGAATATATCCAACATATTTTCTTCCTCATCCTCATCAAAAGGGTCATTGCCGAAATCACGATCATAACCCTAGTTGGACTAAATTCTGATGTTAAGGCCTTTTGTTCCTCCATCTTTGCAACTATACTTTTAGGTACAATTTCCGAAGATTTTGGACTTAGTTTTCTATTCAAAAGCGGAGGTGAAACATGCAATTCTTCATCGACCATATCAGCCCACCTAGGAGTACTCATCTCTCTTTGCTTTTCTTTCGAGACCTCATGAGTTGAGGTATTTGATGTGACCATGGTTGACTTGATCATTGAACTGGGTTTGAGCGACATGGCAACCTCAATTTCTTCACTAATCTTAGTTACTTCACGATTAGAGATATATGTAGGACTCATAACACTATCGTTATTTCAGTCTGCATGGTACATACTCCAATTGCTGCGCTAACTAATTGTATATTATTATCAAAATTGGCTCGAAATAAAGTTTTCTCATTGTTGGGATTAGAATCAACTAACTCTAATTGTTTCTCCACCTCAAGTTCTTCAAACGGATTTGTACAAACAATGTCATTCGGTTCATTAGATTGCTCTACTAGATTAGTAGTTAGCTATTGCTTATTTTCAAGACGTGGAGATTTACTTCGACTTGATGAGGAACTAATACACATAGAAATTGAATTTTTTGTGCAATTGTGTTCCGATTCCCAGTTGCATTCTAATCACGATCGGAAATTTCAACATGCAAATCGACAGGTTCAAAAGGTTGCAAATCATCTATTTTTTATCCTTCTAATTTTTGTCCATCAATTGCCAAATTCTTAAGTTGCACATCAGATTTTGGCGTCTGTATAGCATCGTAAAGTTTCTCAAGAGTATGCTTATCACCTTTCCTCATACTTGAATTTTCAGCAACAACTCCCTTCTCTTTTATCTTGTTAATTTTTTGCGCAATTCTGCATCGTTTTATTTATCTGTATCCACAATGAGTTTCTCTTCAAATTCAACACGATCAGCTGAATTACAGCTTTGTTGATTGGGAAAAGAGTAGTCGTCTAACACTGCCAGAAGCTGGACAGAATTTTGCGGCACCAAATTTTGTTCTTGAACTTTACTCTTTTCATCCCCTATCCATAAATCTTTAATTGTTCCTTCATCATCCTTTTCACCAACTTCCAACCTGTTTGAATTAGATTTTTTAGAATTGAGATGAACATGAAGATCGCCTAAAAATGTTTCTCCTTCAATATGACTATCACTGACCGTGGCATCAACTTTAGCATCAGTGAGAGTTTTAATAAGCTTAGCACTCCATTTTGGTAAACCATATTCCACAAATTGATGATCCTCAAACAAAGTATTTAGGTCCCTTGAAACCAGTTTTGCTAATAATATAAAGAGAGATAGAGATAGAGGGTCTCCTTGCTTCACTGTCCTAGTGGAATCAAAGATACCATGTGTTTGGCAAATGATAAAGATTGAGTACCGGTTGTTGGAAATCAATCTCCAAATCAAATCAGCAAACAATTCTGAAAACCCATGTTTCTTAAAACTTTCATCAGAAGAAAACAAGATAATGTATCATATGCCTTGGTCATATCAAGATTTATGACCACATTTTGATGGTTTAGCCCTCTTACGGATGTTAGTAACAATCTCTTTTGTCAATAGAACATTTTCTATGATGCTTCTACCTTTAACAAAAATTGATTGATTGTGGGTGATCAATTTAGGTGATTAAACTTCAATTATGTCATGAACAACCCTAGATAGAATTTTAATAATGAATTTACTCAAACTAATAGGTCTTATGTCACAAAGAGAATGAGTTTGTTCTTTCTTAGGTAAAAGGACCAAATTAGTGTGAATTTTAGAAAGAGAATTACATATAAAAAAAATCTTGTACCATTTTGAAAATATTGTTACCCAATATATCCCAGCAATGTTGGTAGAATGCACCTGATAAACCAGATGCTTGTAAACCAGCAACCGAAAGAGGGTGTCTGTCGGTGGGTTGAGTCATTTTTTTTAGAGGAAGAACCGGAATGTTTCATGAGGGAGAACTAGTAGTAGCTCAAGGGTGAGCACAACTAATAGTTCAGGGGTGAGCAAAGTTTTAAGAATTATTCTGTGCAAATTTTGATTTTGACAAGTGTAGAGGCCACATCAATGAGTTCAGATAAAAAACTGTTGGGTATACACCTGACTTCAAGTCTAAAAGAAAGGTTCAGGGTAGTGAGTCTGGTCAGTATGGTCAGACTTCAGTACCCCAGGCTCATTTCTCTTATGCTCTTAACACAAATGTAATGATTTTTGAGTGGGGGAGAAAGGTTGATGAGTCTCATATTGTACGTAAGAAAAATACAATGAAACTAGGTAGTTGAGTCACCTTCTTTCCTCATTTTTATGTTTTCTGGGAACTTTACAGTGTAAAGGTGAAGGAGGTCGGTAAAGAGGAATAAGGATTGTATTTTTTGCTACAACATGCAGTTTACACGTGGGACTGAAAGTAAAAAGTAGAAGTCTACATTTGTTGTTCCTAGAGTACTTTCTAACATGGAGTTGTGGCATAAAACATTAGGTCATGTATCTTCTATAGTTCTTGTAAAAATCTTTGATATGAACAAAGACAGTATGTGTAAAGTCTCTAATTTCTCATTTTTCCCTTGTTCTAAGCTTGCTAGGTCTGGTTTTCCTTCAAGTAGTATAAAAAGAAGTATTTGTTTTGATTTGATTCATGTTGATTTCTGGGGTCCTTATAAAACACCCATTTTTTATGGTAACAAGTACTTCCTTACGATGGTATTTCTACTTAAACGTAAGTCTGATGTGTGTATTTCTCTTGAACTATTTATCCACTATGTTAGGACTCAATTAGGGAGAAATGTTAAGGTATTAAGGTCTCACAATGGGACAGATTTTGCTAACTCTGTGTGCACTGTTTTGTTCAAAGAGTTGGGAATTATATACGAGAGGTATTGTCCATATATCTTTATCAAAATGAGGTTGTTGAAAGAAAACACAGACATATACTTGAAGTAACTAAGGCACACAAATTGCATGCACACATTCCATTGATGTTTTGGGGGGAACTTTGCCTTAGTTGCAATTTATCTAATCAACAGATTACCAAGTAGTGTGATAGGTCATCAAACTACTTCTAAGAAGTTATTATATGGAAACCAACCAGGTCTGTCTCATTTAAGGACATTAGGGTTCTTGTGCATTGCTAAGAATCTCACCATACATGTCAAAATGATGGCAATATAAAGTCCAGTTCTTCATGTGAGATATTCAGAAGTTTAGAAGGGATATGTTTTTTTTTATCTGACAAATAGGTCTTTTCATTCTAAGAATACATGTCATCTTCAGGGAAAACAATCCTATTTTAACAGCAACCAGGTATCTTGTCAAACAATCCTACATACGATATACTGGGAAAACAAATTTGTATTACTTCAATTCAAAATACAATGGTTTTACAAAGGGAGTGAACGTAGCATTATTCGTTCGATAATGATAAATGCTTGCATCTTGGAGAATTGAGTTTGTGACGATTTATGTTAGCTAGACTTTATGACTTTCTCAGTTCAGATTCAATAATCTTAAGTTTGTTTATTTCAATCATAAGTTCACCATTCAGTATGAGTTGATAATTTCAATTAAAGGGGTCCATAATAAAGTCTTAAGCTATATTGTGAATAGATATATATATAGAACTCAATGTATGAATTTCCTCCGCTTGTATGGAATATTGTTCAGAGCATGACATGATATGATTTGAGTGCATGATTCGAGTTTGAACCCTATCACAAATAGGGTTGCTAATCGAATATAGAGTTAGATTCCAAGAGTCTCTAACCATGTGTCACTACTCCTCGCGAATTTAACTACTATTTAAAAATATAAGTAGATAAACATCAAAAAAAATTAGAGGTTGTGATCACATATTTTGTTGTTAGGTCAAGGGTAAAGTTCATAAACGGAAGAGGGGGAAGTCACACAACATAATGATATGACCTATTTTCTTTTCTTATACTACTTTTAGTTGTAGCAATATTATGTATCATGTTTCATCATTAGTTAGTTAAATCTAAATTGTAAGTTATTAATTCAGTCGTACCACAGTAGAGTTTGATTCAAACTCTATATTTGTGTCAAAAACCCACCTAACAATTAAAATATGTTGGCCTTGATCGATTTTAAATTATAGAACCTACGAATTTAACATCTTTAATTAGACTTTGACCCAAATATTTTAGTTTCCCTATCGTGCAATGATATAATCATACTAAAATAAATAGTTTTACTCCGTACTGACATAAATTTATTTCATGAATATACTGCCTCTGTCTCAATTTATGTGACAGTTTTAAGAATTCGAGATTCAAACAAGTATATCTTTGACAGTAAAATTTTTTATATATCTTTTAACTATTTTTAATTTAAAATTATTGTGATTTATATTTCTTTTTACATGGTTTATAAATAAATAAATTTCATTAAAAATTAAAGATTCCATGCACAAATTTTTTGTTAAATTTAAACTACTTGACTCTCGAAAAACAAAAAGTTACACATAAATTAGTACAGAGGGAGTATAATTTTAGTTCTATTAAAGGTGATTTGTGTGAAATTATGTATTAAGCCTAACTCACAACCCAAAATCTTGCTCAAAGGGAAGAGAATTGCACAAACCTCATTAACCACTAATGTGAGACTTTTTTCATTCTTTAACAATTTGACCATACACCTTGTACTTATCTTAGAATTTATTTTTCTTTTCCTCTCAACAAGTTACCGCCCACAAATTTTTGTTCATCGATTGTATGCATATGTAGAAAGTTGTTTCTTCTAAAAAAATTATTTGATTGTCTATTAGATTGTAACATGTATGCATATGTAGAAACTTGTTTCTTCTAAGAAAAGTTATTTGATTATCTATTAGATTGTAACATATTAACTGCTTGAACTTAAGACTGCCATGTTATTGCATTAAATTCTTTGAGCTAAATTTTCCTTTTTGTTTTGTGTTGATCTATATATTTCACAGTTCATTGAACGATGTTGCATATAACTTCCAATTCTAGTTTGCATCATTTAATTTCATTGATTGCAATAAGATTATGATGAAGAAAATTGAGGATCCAGTATCCCGTCACCTGTTTTATTTAATATGTTAGGATAGCATTGTTAAGAAGTCAAATATTTCACAGTTAGTTTCTCCAAATGGTTAAGTGACCAGCTATTCTAGTAGAGAAATGTTAATGAGATTTCTAGAATGATATTTTATGTTTGAATGTTCTATGTTTCGTTTATGATACAAAATATGATTTACTTTGATCACTTAGTTTTGAAGATATTATGTTCAAATAAATGAACCAACCTGATGAAATAAATCGACGGTATGTCTATTTTAATATGTTAAATTCATGAATTAGACATCAAAAATTTCATTCAATTGACTAACTCAAATGCTTGTTTTTATTGCTGAAGATCCACTCCAAATCCAGATGAAGAGGTACTAAATTTTACTCATATTTTACTAATGTTTGGAGTTTCATTTGACCTTAACATGACCTTTATTTTGCAGCATTTGATGCAGAGTCTCGTTCAATCAAAATTTGAAAGAGGTATCAGTGAAAAGATTTCTACGTATGATACTCTACTTTTCTCTAGTTCTTTTCTGTTGATTTATTTCTTTGTTGTGTGGTACTTTATTACATGATTGAATAATTCTTTTTATTTTTGTTTGGTGTTTTTACGATGCTGATGATTGGACAATGTGCTTTAGTGTTGAGGTAAGGTTTGATGTTTCCACACAAGTATTGATTGTGTATACTTCAAAACACCTAAAACATATCATTCTGATATTGAAATATTTAAAAAGGGGGTCCCCTTCAGTTAGTAATTATAAGCCTATATTTATTATTACTAAAAACTCTGTAACTTGATATATTTTTGATGCATTTTTATAATAGGCTCATAAAGAAAAGCTTACTGAGCTCCAAAAAAATACCAAGTGAAGCAAAGGAGGAAAGAAGGTTGAAGAGTTGTTCATTCTATTTTTAAATATTCTAAAAAGTGTTTCTCTTTTATAACGGTTTGTTCCCTTGGACCTGACAGTTCTTATGAACCACAAGTGGAGAATATCAACACAGTGGAAGAAGCTGATGCATATAAGGAGTATCTTGTGGGTGCTATGGAACGGGATCAACGATCTAAAGTGAGCATATCTCAAAGGTACTGCAATTTTTACTTGTTTTTCATAAGGTCTTGTCTATATACCCTTATCAAAATGGGGTTCTTAAGAGAAAACATAGACATATACTTGAAGTAACTAGGGCACTCAAATTGCAGGCGCACATTCCTTTGAAGTTGTGGGTGGCAGTATGTCTAAGTTGTAGTTTATCTAATCAACAGATTACCAAGTAGTATGATAGGTCATCCAACTACATCTGAGAAGTTAATATATGAAAGCCAACCAGGTCTGTCTCATATTGCTAACAATCTCACCAGACATGTCAAACTGATGGCAAGATCAAGGCTAGTTCTTCATATGGGATATTCAAAAGTCTAGAATGGATATGTTCTTTTTTATCTGACCAGTAGGACCTTCTTTTTGAGAAGACATCTCATCTTCAGGGAAGATGCATTTCCTTTTGCAAATGAGAGTGGTTCTAATTATCATCCTATATTTGAAGACACAGTACATAGTTCAGGGTAGTTGTCTCAAGCCTTCACTAAATCCACTCCTATTCCACAAAGTTGTTATGAGGAAACTATTGTGTTAGATGATAGAGGATATTATATGCATCACATAGAGCAGCAAGAGTAGGAAGTAAAAGAACAACAAAAGCTTGAAGTAACTTATAGCTTTAATCATGCAATTGCGAATGTAGTGCTTTATAAAGTTACTGATAAAGTTGATCATGCAGTTGAGTTTGCAGTACCAGGGCCTACCAAGCTGTCTACAAAAAATACACAAACTTCTACATGGGTGAGGGACGTTATCTCACTAAATATAACAAAGGATGCAAAGTATCCACTGTGTAATTACAGAAGCTATGATCACTTGTCTGTTCAATCCATCCCACTTTTTTGTCAACTTTAGCTATTTAATTTGTACTAGCAACTGTTAAAAAGGAATAGTAATTGGAGTTGAAAATAAAAGATTTGGTGGTTGGCAAATTGGTAAGATTTGCAACCATTCTTGACTTTGCTATATTTACATGTGTCATTAGTGACATAGGCATGGTTTTATCCTTCTATAAATAGAGCATTCTTGCTCATTTGTAGAACACACCAAGTTAGAGAGAAAAACCATTTTGAGAGCAAAGTGAGGTATTCAATAGACTGTACAAGTAAATTGTCTGTGAAGAAAAATAGAGTGTGAGCGATATTTTAATAAGAAGGAAACCAAAAGAGTGTTGTTCCGTTAGAGTGTGTAGTAGTCACTTTGAGTATTGTATTCCTGACTACACAGAGTAAAATTCTTTAATATAGTAATATCAACTGCTCCCCTTGGCCCGTTGTTTTTTCCCTTATTCAAAAGGGTTTCCACATAATATTCTTGATGTCGTTATTTTCCAATTTTATTTTCATTACGTTTACCATATATATTTTTGTGCTCGTCCGCGTTTTCCCAACAAACTCGTATTAGAGACAAGGTTTTATCTAAGTATGCTTTGTGGTTGCAACACAGTCTGAACTTCCATATCATAAAAGATTTACATTGATTTGCGATAACTATATTTTTTCGAGAAAACAATGGAAGCCAACACAAGTAGAATGGTTACTTTTAATGGTGTTAATTATGCTTTTTGGAAAGGAAAAATAGAAGATCTGCTTTATATTAAGAATTTTTACAAACTAGTATTTACCACTGTGCCTGATAATAAAACAATTGACGAGTGGAATCTGTTGCATAGATAGATTTGTGGATTCATTAGGCAATGGGTCGACGATAATATGTTGAACCATATCTCTGTGGAAACACACGCTCAAACCCTATGGGAGCATCTTGAAAGTTTGTATGTTCAAAAGATTAGAAACAACAAAATGTTCTTAATAAAGAAGATATTCAATTTGAAGTATCATGATGATTCTCCGATAACAAACCATCTGAATAATTTTCATGGGATTATGAACCAACTATCTTCTATGGGCATCAAATTTCATGAAGAAATTCAATGCTTGCTTCTACTTGGTGCCCTACCAGATTCTTGGGAAACATTTAGAACGTCATTGTCAAATTCTGCTACGGATGGTGTGATCTCTATGTATTCCGCCAAGAGTAGTGCCTTGAACGAAGATATTAGAAGAAAAACTCAAGGTTCCTCTTTGTTGGATGTCTAGATAACTTGCCCCAGGGGGAGAAATAAAACTCGTGGTTCTTTGAATAGAGAACAAAATAGGAGAAAATCCAGAGGCAGACTTAAAGATATTCAGTGTTATTATTGTGTCATAAAAGGGCACACAAAGAAGTTCTGCAGGAATTTGAAGAGGGGCAACAAAAACAAAGAGGAAACTAAAGAAGATGGCAATGAAAATTGCCTAGCCAATGTCACCACCGAAGATCTTGTTACCGTTCTTGATTAAAACATGATAAATATTGCTTGTGATGAGTCAAGTTGGGTTGTGGACAATGGTGCTGCATCTCATGTGACATCAAGGAAGCATTTTTTATCTTCCTACACTCCTGGTAATTTTGGAACCTTGAGTACGGGTAATGAGAATGTTTCTAGGGTGGTTGGTATTGGTACAATTTGTTTGGAAACTAGTGTTGGAACTAAACTACTTTTGAACAATGTGAAACATGCTCCTGATGTTTGTCTGCACCTAATTTTTGTTGGTGTTTTAGATGATGAAGGATATGTTAGTACCAACAGTGATGGAAAATGAAAGCTCAATAAGGGTTCATTAGTTTTGGGTCATGGTAACAAACTTCGTGGTCTATACTAGACTACGGCCTCTACTTGTGTTGATATGGTGAATGCGGTAGAGCCCGATAGCTCTTTAACATTATGGCACAAGAGGCTTAGCCACATTTGTGAGAAAGGACTTTACGTTCTGGCCAGTAAGAAATTATTATCAAATTTCCAAAGTGCTAAATTTGAAAGATGTGAGCACTGCTTGGCCGGTCAACAAAATAGAGTTTCCTTTAAGTTCTAACCTCCTTCGAGAAAGACAGAGTTGCTTGAGTTAGTGCACTCTTATTTGTGTGGTCCAATGATGACAAAGACATTGGGTGGTGCACTTTACTTTGTCACTTTCATTGATGATTGCTCATAGAAAACTTTGGGTCTATGTCTTGAAGACTAAAAACCAAGTGTTAGGTGTCTTAAAGGAGTTTCAGGCTTTAGTTGAAAGAGAAACTGGAAAGAAAGTGAAATATATTCGTACTGATAATGGTGGTGAATATGGTGGACCATTTGACGAATACTGCAAGCATCAAGGTATTAGACACCAGAAGACTCCTCCCAAGACTCGTCAGCTTAATGGTTTGTCTGACAAGATGAACAGGACCTTGATGGAAAGAGTTAGATTTTTGCTTTCTGAAGCAAAGTTGCCAAACTCATTTTGTGGTGAGTCTTTATTGACCGCTGCACATGTTATTAATCTATCTCCTGATATTGCTTTGCAAAGTGATGTACCAAATAGTGTTTGGTATGGAAAGGAAGTTTCCTTTGACCATTTTAGAATATTTGGTTGCAAAGCTTTTATACATGTGCCGAAAGATGTTAGGTCAAAGTTATATGCCAAGACAAGGCAATGCATATTCATTGGATATAGCGTAGATGAATTTGGTTACAGGCTATATGATCCAATTGAAAAGAAGCTTGTGAGAAGACGTGATATTATTTTCGTGGAGAATCAAACAATTGAAGATATTGACAAAGCGGAGAATGTAGAATCTTCAAGTTTTGATTGTATAGCTCAACATGATGAAGTTCCTCACACAAGTGTGCATAATGTTGTTGGGATTGATAAACATTGTGACGCCCAGAATCATGTATCGAATCAACATGTTGATGTTTATAATAACAGTGATATTATTATTTATGATCCTGTTGCTCATGAAGTTGTGGATGAATCAAATATTCCGCTTCGGAGGTCCATAAGACAGCGGTTTCCTTTCTCTCGTTATTCACCCAATGAGTATGTGTTACTCACTGAAGGGGGAGAACTTGCATGTTTTGAGGAGGTCATGTAAGATGAGAACAAGAATCAATGGATTGAAGCCATGCAAGATGTGATGAAGTCTTTGCATGCGAACCACACTTATGAGTTGGTAAAATTGACCAAGGGCATGAGAGCTTTGAAGAACAAGTGTGTGTTCAAAGTTAAAGTTGAAGAACACAACTTGAAGCCCAGGTACAAAGCTAGATTTGTTATTAAGGGATCCGGTCAAAGGAAAGGTATTGACTTTGATGAAATATTTTCTCTTGTTGTGAAAATGTCATCGAGTCACACAGTTCTAGGTTTGGCTACTAGTCTTAATTTAGAGATTGAGCAGATGGATGTAAAGACGACTTTCCTTCATGGTGACCTAGAAGAGGAGATTTATATGGAACAACCTCAGGGATTAAAAGTAGATGGTAAAGAAAATTTTGTATGCAAACTCAAAAAGAATCTCTATGGCCTAAAACAAGCATCTAGACAGTGGTACAAAAACTTTGAATATGTTATGGGGAAGAAAGGCTATAAGAAGACTTCTTCAGATCATTGCATATTTGTACAAAAAAAAATTTACAATGATTTTATCATCCTTTTGTTGTAAGTGGATGATATGTTGATTGTGGGCAAGAATAGTTCCAAGATTGACAAGCTAAAAAAAGAATTGTGTAAGTCTTTTTCTATGAAAGACTTGGGTCATGCCAAGCAAATTTTGGGCATGAGAATTACTCCTCTTAGAAATAAAAGGAAGATTTATTTGTCCCACAAGAAGTACATTGAACGCGTACTGCAGCGCTTCAATATGAAGAATGCTAAGCCTGTTTGGTTACCTCTTGCTGGTCATATGAAGTTGAGCAAGAAGATGTGTCCTACAGCTAGGGAGAAAAAAGAGAACATGGCCGAAGTTTCATATTCCTCCGTCGTCGGAAGTCTAATGTATGCAATCGTGTGCACTAGACCTGATATTGCTCACGTAGTTGTTGTTATCAGTAGTTTTCTCGAAAATCCAGGAAAAGAGCATTGGAAAGTTGTGAAGTGGATACTCTGATGTCTTAGAGAAAGCTCAGATGAATGCTTGTGTTTTGGAGCATCAAATTCAATCTTGAAAGGCTATACAAATTCTGATATAGCTGGTGAACTTGATAACAAAAATCCACTATAGTATATTTGTTTACTTTTTCTGGGGGTGCTATTTCATGACATTTAAAGTTGCAGAAGTGTGTTTCACTATCTACAACTGAAGCTTAGTATATTGCGGCTACTGAATCCGGCAAGGGGATAATATGGTTAAAGAGATTTCTTCAAGAGCTTGGTTTGAATCTGAGGGAGAATATTGTCTATTGTGACAGCAGAGTGAAAGAGACTTGATAAAGAACTTCATGTACCATGCAAGAACAAAACACATCGACGTCGGATGTCATTGGATTCGTGAGAAAGTGGAGAATTAATCATTTCACGTCAAAAGGATTCACACAAGTGAAAATCCTGCAGATATGCTGACCAAGATGATACGGAAAGACAAGTTCGAGTTACGCAAATAACTTGTGGGCATGAGCTCTCTCTAAAGAATTTGAAGATACCTTCTTCCAGTAAATGTGATTGGGGGGGGGGGGGGAGAGATTTGTTGAATCCATCCCATTTTTAAGTCAACTTTAGCTATTCAATTGGTACAAGCAATTGTTAAAAAAGAATAGTAATTGAAGTAGAAAATAAAAGATTTGGTGGTTGGCAAATGGTAAAATTTGAAACCATACTTGACTTTACTATATTTACATATTTCATTAGTGACATAGGCATGGTTTTATCCTTCTATAAATAGAGCACTCTTGCTCATTTGTAGAACACACAAAGTTAGAGACAAAAACCATTTTGAGAGCAAAGTGAGGTATTTCATAGACTATACTAGTCTGTGAAGAAAGATCGAGTGTGGGCAATATTTTAGTAAGACGGAAATCAAAAGAGTGTTGTTCCTTTTGAGTATGTAGTAGTAACTTTGAGTACTGTATCTGTGACTACATAGTATAAAATTGCTTACTTAGTAATATCAATTGCTCCTCTTGGCCCGTGGTTTTTTCCCTTATTCAGAAGAGTTTTTACATTAAATTCTTAGTGTCGTTATTTTCCCATTTTATTTCCATTACGCTTACCATATATATTTTTGTGATCATCCGCGTTTTCCCAATATTGTCCCCCCTTTATCAATGTTGCATTGCTTCTACTTCTACTGTTAAAGAACCTATGTCATATGCATAAGCCATCAAAGATAAATGGTGGGTGGATGCTTTGCTGACTGTGATACAAGCTATGGAGAGTAAAAAACTTGGGAACTCACTAAATTACCAAGAGGGAAGAGGAATATAGGTTGTAGGAGGATATACAAAGTCAAGTACAAATCTACCGGTGATATAGAAACGTTCAATCCAAGGTTGGTTTCTCTGGCAGACTCTAGACATTGGAATTTTCATCAGATTGATGTGTTTAATTCCTTCTTTAAGGGTAATTTGGGTGATATATATATATATATATACACACCTCAGGTGTTTCTCAGCCAAGGGGAGAAGGTGCGTAGACTAAGAAAGTCTCTATATGGACTCAAAAAATCTCCAAGATAGTGGAATCATAAGCTGACAGTAGATATCATCAAGCTCAGGTTCAAAGAATGTTCACATGACTAATCTATGTTCATTAAGAAATAAGAAGAAGCAATGGTTGTTGTACTTGTGTATGTAGATGATATGTTTATAACTGGAAGTATTCTTGATTGAAAAGACAAAGAAGGCACTACAACAAGAATTTCAAATGTACTTAGGAGAGCTGAAATATTTTTTAGGAATTGAGTCCATTAGGTCAACAAATGGTATATTAATGCATCAAAGAAAGTATGCCCTTGAACTTATAATTGAACTTAGATGTTAATGTCAAACTAACATCTTAGTGGTATTATTATCATATACACAAGGGACATAAGGACTCAGAAGACCCTTTGATAGATTCAACAAATTATCAAAAATTGATAGGGAAACTGTGCTATATCTCAACATGACAAGACCTGATATTTCTTTAGCACTCAATCTTCAAATCAATTTTTGCAACAACCAATGAGTCACACATGGATGTTGCATTAAGGGTGGTCAGATATTCAAAAAGACAACTTGGACAGGGGTTACTATTAGCTTGTACATTTGATAAGAGGGTCACTGCATTTAGTGATGTTCAATGGGTCTCTTGTCCAATAACCAGGACATCTGTAACAAGCTATATGATACAAGTGGTAAATACTCTAGTGTCATGGAAAGCCAAGAAACAAACTACAGGTTCAAAGATATCAACAAAAGCTAAATACAGGAGTCTTGCCTATATTGTATTTGAACTAGTCTGGTCACTTTGAGTACTAAAGGAAGAAGGCGGTGAAGTTCAACTACCAGTTCAACTATATTTTGATTGCAAAGCTGCAACAAAAATTTCTAAAATCCAGTGTACCACAAGAGAACTAAATATATTGAGATTGACTATCATTTTATAAGGAATAGGTTGCAACAATGATGAATCAAAGTAAACTATCTACCTACCAAAGAACAACCTACTGGTATGTTAAGTAAAGGGCTATGTAGACTACAACATGACTATCTTATATCTAAGCTAGGAATGGGAAATGTCTTTGCACTACCTAGCTTGAAGGGGAGTGTGATATGAAGAAATAAATAGTAGTTAGATAACAATGTTAGGATCAGTTAAGGGCAATGTAATCTTTGTTGGGAAATGAAGATAAACACAAAAATATATATGGTAAAAGTAATGAAAATAAAATATGAAAATAACGAACCAAGAATTTTACGTGGAAACCCTTCTGAATAAGCGAAAAAACCACAGGCCAAGAGGAGCAACTGATATTACTGTAGTAAGGAATTTTACATTGTGTAGTCACGAATACATTACTCAAAGTGACTACTACACACTCAAAAGTAACAACACTCTTTTGGTTTTCACCTTACAAAAATATCGCTTACACTCTATTTTTCTTCACAGACTATTTTTCTAGTGAGTCTATGAAATACCTCACTTTTCTCTCAAAATGATTTTTCTCTCTAATTTGGTGTGTTCTACAGATGAGAGAAAATGCTCGATTTACAGAAGGATAAACACATGCCTATGTCACAAATGACATAGGTAAATATTGCAAAGTCAAAATTGGTTGTAAATCTTACAATTTGCCAACCACCAAATCTTTTATTTTCAACTCCAATTACTATTCCTTTTTAACAATTGCTTATAGCAATTTAATAGATAAAGTTGAAAAAAAATAGGATGGATTCAATAAATCTCCCCGTCCAGACCCATTCACTAAAAGGAGGTATCTTCGTTTTCTTTAGAGAGAGCTCATACCCACAAGCTCTTTGCACAACTTGAACTTGTCTTTCGGTATCGTCTTGCTTAGCATATCTGTAGGATTTTCACTTGTGTGGATCTTTTTGACGTGAATTGAATTACATCTGACGTCAATATGTTTTTTTTTCTTGCATGGTACATGGTGTTCTTACTCAAGTCTATTGAACTTTGGCTGTCACAATATACAATATACTCCATCAAGATCTTGAATAAACGACTTTAGTCATATCATCTCCTTGCCATCTTTAGTAGCCGCAATTTACTCAGTTTCAGTTGTAGATAGTGCAACACACTTATATAACTTTGACTGCCAGGATAAAGCTCCCCCTAAAAAAGTAAACAAATATCCAATACTGGATTTTCTTTTATCAAGGTCACCTTTCATATAAGAATATGTATAGCCTTTCAAGATTGGATTTGATGCTCTAAAACACAAGCATTCATCTGAGCTTCTTTTTTGATACCTGAGTATCCACTTCACAGCTTCCGAATGCTCTTTTCCATGATTTTCGAGAAATCTGCTGACAACACCAACTGCGTAAGCAATATCAGGTTTAATGCACATCATTTAATACATTATACTTTCGACGACGGAGGAATATGAAACTTTGGCCATTCTCTCTTTTTCCTCTCTAGTTGTAGGACACATCATCTTACTCAACTTCATATGACCACCAAAAGGTGTGCTAACAGGCTTAGCATTCTTCGTATTAAAGTACTCTAGTACACGTTCAATGTATTTCTGCTGGAACAAATAAATCTTCTTTTCATCCCTGAGACGAGTAATTCTCATGCCCAAAATTTGTTTGGCATGACCCAAGTCTTTCATAGCAAAAGACCTACACAACTATTTCTTTAGCTCGTCAATCTTGTAGGTATTCTTTCCCACAATCAGCATATCATCCATATACAAAAAAAGGTTGATAAAATCATGGTTAGAAATTTTTTTTACAAATACACAATGATTAGATGAAGTTTTCTTACAGTCTTGCTCCCCTATAACAGATACAAACTTCTTGAAACACTGTCTAGGAGCTTGCTTTAGGCCATATACACTCTTTCTGAGTTTGCACACAAAATTTTCTTTACCATCTACTTTGAAGCCCTCGGGTTGTTCCATATAAATCTCTTCTTCTAGGTCACCGTGAATGAAATCCGTCTTCACATCCATCTGCTCAACCTCTAAATTAAGACTAGCAGGAAAACCTAGAACTAGTGAATAGAGGACATTTTCACAACAGAGAAAATATTTTGTCAAAGTCAATATCGTTCCTTTGACCAAATCCATTAACAACCAATCTATGTTTGTACCTGGGCTTCAAGTAATGTTCTTCAACATTAAATTTGAACATCCACTTGTTCTTCAAAGCTGTCATGCCCTTAGGCAATTTTACCAGTTCATAAGTGTTGTTCTCATGCAGAGAATTCATCTCATTTTGCATGGTTTCAATCCATTAATCCTTCTGATCATCTACCATGGCCTTCTCATAACATTTAGGTTCTCCCCCGTCAGTGGGTAACACATACTAATTGGGTGAATAAGGGGAGGAAGGAAACCGTTGTCTTGTGGACCTCCGATGCGGAATATTTGATTCGTCCACAACTTCATGAGCAAAAGGATCATCATTAACAATATCATTGTTATTATCAACATCAACATGTTGATTCGATACATGATTCTGGGTGCCACCATGATTATCAATCCTAACAACATCATGCACACTTGTGTGAGGAACTTCATTATGATGAACTATACCATCAAAACATGAAGATTCTAGCTTCTCCGCTTTGTCAATATCTTTAATTGTTTGATTCTCCATGAAAATAATATCACGGCTTCTCCTAAGTTTCTTTTCAATTGGATCATAAAGCCTGTTACCAAATTCATCAAGGTCATATCCAATGAAGATGTTGCTTTGTCTTAGCATCTAACTTTGACCTCTCATCTTTTGGTACATTTACAAAAGCTTTGCAACCAAATACTCTCAAATGGTCATAGGAATTATCCTTTCCGTACCAAACAACTTTGTCTTTCTCGAAGGAGGGTAGGACTTAAAGGAAAATCTATTTTGTTTACCAGCTAAGCAATGCTCACACTTTTCTAATTTACCACTTCTGAAATTTGACAAAAACTTCTTCTTGGCTAGAACATTAAGTCCTTTCTCGCTGATGTGTCTTAGTGTCTTATGCCATAACGTTGAAGAGTTATCACTCTCCACTGCAGTCACCATATCAACACAAGTAGAGGCCGTAGTATAGTATAGACCACATCGTTTATTACCACGAGCCACAACAAAGAAACCCTTAATGAGCTTCCATTTTCCATCACCGTTGGTACTAACATATCCTTCATCATCTAAAACACACAGAAATTAGGTGCAAACGAACATTTGGAGCATGTTTCACATTGTTCAAAACTAGTTTAGTTCCAATACTAGATTTCAAACAAATTGTACCAATACTAACCACCCTAACTCAGCTTAACTCATCACAAGCAATATTTATCATGTCTACATCAAGAACGGTAACAAGGTCTTCGGTGGTGACGGTGGCTAGGCTATTTTCATTGCAATTTTCATTAGTTTCCTCTTTGTTTTTGCAGAACTTCTTTGTGTGTCCTTTCATACCACAATAATAGCACTCAATATCCTTATGTCTGCCTCTGGGTTTTCTCCTATTTTGTTCTCTATTCTGAGAACCACAAGTTTTGTTTCTCTCCGTGGGGCCAGTTATCCAGATATCCAACGAAGAAGAACCTTGAGTTTTTCTTTTTATCTCTTTGTTCAAGACACTACTCTTGGTGGAATTTATAGAAATCACACCATCCAAAGCAGAATTTGAAAATGAAGTTCGAAATGTTTTCCAAGAGTTTGGTAGGGAACCAAGTAGAAGCAAGCCTTGAATTTCATCATCAACTTTGATGCCCATAGCAGATAACTGATTCATGATCCCCTGAAAATTATTTAGATGGTCTATCATCGGAAAACCATCATGATACTTTAAAAACAACATCTGCTTCATTTAGAACATTTTGTTATTGCCAGTCTTCCGAGCATACTAACTTTCAAGATGATCCGATAGGGTTCGAGCACTTGTCTCCCCAAAAATAAAGTTCAACACATTATCGTCGACCCATTGCCTAATGAATCCACAAAACTGTCTGTGCAACAGATTCCACTGTCATCTGTTTTATTATCAGGCTTTACAGTGGTAAATAATTGTTTGTAAAAGTCCTTGACATAAAGAAAATCTTCCATTTTGCCCTTCCAAATGACATAATTGACAACATTCAAAGTAACTATTCTACTTGTGTTGGCTTCCATTGATTTTCCCCAAAAAATATTTTTGTCTCAGATCAAAGTAAATCTTTGCTGATGTGGAAGTTCAGACTGTGCTGCAACAACAGAGCATAATCGGATAAAACCTTGGCTATTAACAAGTTTTCTGGGAAAATGCGGGTAAACACAACAATATATATGTTAAAAGTAATGGAAAATAAATTAGAAAATAACGACACATTTTACGTGGAAACTCTTCTAAATAAGGGAAAAACCACGGGCCAAGAGGAGCAAGCATTGCTATGTCACTAATGACATGGGTAAATATAGCAAAGTCAATAATGGTTGCAAATCTTACCAATTTGCCAACCACCAAATTTTTTATTTTCAACTCCAATTACTATTCCTTTTTAACAATTGCTTGTAGCAATTGAATTGCCAAAGTTGACCAAAAAATGGGATGGATTCAATAGTCTTTTCATGAGTTGTTTATAACTAATCCTCTGGTTGTTAGTAACAGGAAGATTAGTTACTAACAGAAGTCATAATCGGTATGTTTAATCATTGAAATAATCTTCTTCCTCCTTAGATATATTTCTATTTAATTTCTAGATTCTTCGTTACGATCAAAAGTATTGGGGGAAATTTAATGTGTGGAGTAGGACAAATGCAGGAAAGAGAAAATCAAAGCATAGTTAAATCTTATTGATGATAATAGAAAGTAATGGAAACTCTTAGAAGCCTTTTGAAGTATCAAGAAAAATTTAATATATCGAGTAAGATGAATGCGGGAAAGAGAAAAAAAGGAAAAAACAAGAAACTTGTTGATGATAAAGGAAAGTGATGGGAGCTCTTTGAGCCTTGGAAAGTATACAAGGCAATTCAACACGTGAAGTAGTACGAATGTGTATCGAATAGTGAAAGAATTCTGTTTTTTATATTCAATCTCGAAAAGAACACATAAAATACATATAAACATTCCTTGAACATGAGAAAAATGCATGTTTTCAGGTAGATCAATTGTTGAGCTATTACCAAGAAGTGGAGTTTTTCCAATACAAATGATCATTCCTTTTCACAAGGGGCTTACATAGCTTTATTTGAACAAAGATTCAAATATTTCTTTGAGGTGCTCGCCACAGTAGGTAATTGAGTGTGAGTTTTTGAAAGTTGACATTTTTTGGCTTATATGATGTTACTTCACACTCACTGTTCCAAGAAAATATTAATTTTAACAGTAACCAGGTATCTTTCCAAACAATCCTATATATGATATAGTGGGATAACGAGTTTGCATTACTTGAATTCAAAATACAATTGTTTTACGAAGGGAGTGAACGTAGCCTTATTCATGAAATGATGATAAATGCTTGCATCTTGAGAAGTGAGTTTGTGGCGGTTGATGTTAGCTAGACTTTATGACTTTCTCGGTTCACATTCAATAATCTTAAGTTTGTTTATTTTAATTATAAGTTCGCCATTCAGTATGAGCTGATAATTTAAATCAAAGGGGTTCATGATAAAGTTTTAAGTTATATTTTGAATATGTATATAAATAACTCAATGTATGAATTTCCTCCGTTTGTATGGTATATTGGTTGTAGCACGACATGTTTTGAGTTGATTGCATGATTCGAGTTTGAACCCTATAACAAAAAGGGTTGCTAATAGAATATAGAGAAAAATACCAAGAATCTCTATCCATGTGTCACTAGTCCTCGCAAATTTATCTACTATTTAATAATATAAGTATATAAACTTCAGAAAAAAATTATAAGTTGTGATCACATATTTTATTGTTAGGTCAAGGGTGAAGTTGATAAACAACAGAGGAGAATGTCACACAGCCAAATAATATGACCTATTTTTTTTCTTATTCTATTTTTAGTTTTATCATTATTAAGTATCATGTATCATAATTAGTTAGGCAAATCTACATTGTATGTTCTCGATTCAGTTGTACCTCAGTAGGATTGCTTCAAACTTTATATTTGTGTCAAAAACTCACCTAACAATAAAAATATGCTTGCCTCAATCGAATTTAAAAGTTAGAACCTATGAATTTAACGTCTTGAATTTGACTTTGACCCACATATTTTAGTTTCCCTATCGTGCAATGCTATAATCATACTAAAAGAAATAGTTTTACTCCATATTGACATAAATTTGTTTTACGAATATACTCCCTCTGTCTCAATTTATGTAACACTTTTAAGAATTCGAGATTCAAAAAAATCTATCTTTGACGGTTAAATTTAATATATTTTTTAACTAATTTAAATTTACAATTATTGTGATTTATAGTACTCTTTACATGGTTTATAAATATAAAAATTTCATTAAAAATAATTGAAGATTTCATGCACAATTTTTTGTCACACTTAAACTACTTGACTCTCGAAAAACAAAAAGTGATACATAAATTGGTACAAAGGGAGTATAATTTTAATTCTATTGAAGGTGATTTGTGTGAAATTATGTGTTAGGCCTAACTCACACCCCAAAAGCTAGATCAAAGGGAGGAGGATTGTTCAAGCCTTATAAGGAGTCCACCCATCTCATTAATCACTAATGTGGGACTTTTTTCATTCTTTTAACAATTTACCCATGCACCTTGTACTTATCTTAAGATATCAAAATATTAATTCTTCTATAGACTAAAATTATATCATATTTCCATCAAAATGCTAGGTAAAGTAGTAAATAGGAGTGTCTAACATCATTATGTGTAAGAAGGAGCTTAAAAGTTATTTTTATTTTCCTCTCAACAAGTTACCGCCCACAAATTTTTGTTTATCAATTTTATGCAATGTAGAAAGTCGTTTCTTCTAGAAAAAATATTTGATTGTCTATTAGATTGTAACATATTAACTGTTTTAACTTAAGACTAACATCTTATTTCATTAAATTCTTTCAGATAACTTTTTCCTTTTCTTTTGTGTTGATCTATATATTTCTCAGTTCATTGAAGAACAATATTGCATCTAACTTCCAATTCTAGTTTGCATCAGTTAATTTCATGGGTCGCATTAAGATTGTGATGAAGAATATTGAGGATCCAGTATCCCGTCAACAGTTCTACTCAAAGTGCAAGGATAGCATTGTTAAGAAGTCAAATGAGTTGGGGCTTTTATGTGACACAAATATTACATTGTTAATGGTTTCTCCAAATGGTGAAGTTACCAGCTATTCTGGAGGAGAAAGGTTAATAAGAATTCTAGAATGATCTTTTATGTTTGAACGTTCTATGTTTCGTTTATGATACAAAATATGATGTGATTTCTTTTGATTGCTCAGTTTTGAGACAAAAGGCATTTTTTACAAAAATAATAAAATGATAGACACAATTGTGTTATTTCAAATAGATAATAAATAGCCCTGATCTTAAAAGTTCCGACATAACTTTGCAAATCATTCTATTGAAGCTTTAGACACTTCTCCAAAAAAAATAACATATACCTTCTAATTAAGAAGAGAATGAAAGAGACATCAATATTCTCTTTGCATAACTAAAGTAGGAACGCTTTGTTTATAATGTTTACGAATTTGGTAATGACGGGTAGTTTTGACTTACAAAAAATAAGAAACTAAAGTACAAGGAGAACATCTGAAATTTGTAAAAATAAAGATACTATTTACCAATATAGTAAACGACTTACAATTTTATAGATAGTTCCACATAAATATTGTATACCTTCATATCAATCAATATTGCATGAATGCATTTCGCTCTAACAAGGAACTTATCGCGCACAATTATTATTCCAACTTCTAACTGTTGTACATGCTTCCTTTACTGTTTTTTCCCTGACAAAGAAGAAAACAACAATTAGAAGATTACATAAAAATTGCTAAAAAATATTCAGATGTAAATCCTTTCTACCTTTTATACATTTTTTTGTTTAATATTTCTTTTTCGATTTTAATTACTTATTGATTTTTTGAATTCTCCATATTATAGAAAAAGAGGTTAGCTGACATAAATTTAGTTAATGTAGTAGTAGTTTATGAGGGATTAATTAAATTTAATTTTTTTTAGAAAGCCAAAGGTCTTATTTGAAGATGACATTATTAAGAGCCTATATGAGCAGGTTTCATATTTATTGTCATCTAAATGACTATCACATTTTTCTTCTTCTCATTTACTATATATATATATATATATATATATATTGCACACAAATGTTTTAGAAATAATGAAAGCTTGAAGTGCCAAATGAACGTTCAATATTTGATAGACAAAATGGTTTTTTTAATTTTAATTTTGTGGCTTCTCATTTTTAAAATAAGTATAGAATACCATCTATCTTTCTATATAACATAAGAGTAAAATTGTCATTCAACTTTAATATTGCATAATATGAACAATCAAAATTCCTTGAATCCCGAAATAAATATTAAATGAAAAAAATACTATTTTAAATAATTTCAAGAAACATAAATTAAATTAGATATTTTAATTAAGAATTATTCTAAAGAAGTGCAAAAGTTATTAACATTTTTATTAAAATAATATAATTTAATATTTAAATTAAAAAGTGAAATATTTTTTTAACATTTTAATTTACAATAAAGGTAAAATCATCATTCAACTTTAAATTTATTTGTTCCCTCTTATAATATATATATATATATATATAAAGTGTATCGTAAGGTGGGTTTGTTCAATTATTTCATTTTCTTTCTCTGGTTATATTTCTCCTCCAAAAAAAGTCTACTTCACGTAAATATGTGCCAACATAATTGGTTTAGCTACAAATATAGACCACACTTTTTGTAATTTTTCTAATCTAGCAGCATATTCACTTCTTTTAGTCTAATATCTACTTATGAAATGTTTCTGTTGCAATAAAACTCAAATTGATATATGTTATGCCTTTGCATATTTGAACTTTTATATGTGGACATGGACTATGTTTGAAGCACGCAGTTTCATAGTTGACTATGTGTTTGTGTAATTTAAAATGGTATGAAATACACGTGTGTTGCACGTGTTCGAGAACTAGTATATCAAAAAAGTATAACGGAGGGTAAAATGACCCTTTTCCAAGTGTATAAGGAAAAATATGACCCTTTTTCTTTATAAATATATCAATTTCATTAAAACATTTTGAATATTTCATGTGCAAATTCCCGATCAAACTTAAAATTTTGGACTCCCCAAGAATAAAAAGTGCACCATAAATTGGTAGAGAGTGATGAAGACAACTCTATAAAGAAACCATTAGTTGAAGAAAAGGAAATAACAGGAAGAATAAAAGATAACCAAGTTCTGTTGCAGAGATTGTTACTAGATGATATTATTCAATAGACTTTGTAGCCTTATATAGGTTTACATGTTATTGAATCATATTCCCACTAAACCACGAATGTAATTTCACTAAATGAACTCACCTAAACATTAGGAATACAAATCTGCAATACTACACAACAGGAAAACTATCAAGAGTAAAAAGAAAACAACTACCAACTGAAAGCTAAAATATAGATCTACTGTAGATTTAGTCAAACTAAATAATAGCGGATGATGTTGTACAACTTTTAAAACCTCTTTCGACATCAACTTCGGTCTTAACCATGCCTAGTTATTGACATAAACTTTCAAACTTATGGAAACTTAAGCCTTTCGTGAACACGTCTGTAATTTGTTGCTCAATTTTAATATGCTGCAAATCAATCTCTCCTTGCAACACTTTTTCCCTGATGAAGTGTTAATGTATTTTCACGTGTTTCTTCCTATCATGAAAAATAGGATTTTCTGCCAAGCAAATTGCTGACTGATTATCACTGTACAAAGTAGTCGAGTAGCCAACTGGTTTGTGTAAATCCTTAATCAATTGCATTAGCCACATACTTTCTTGTGTTGTAACTATTGTTGCCCTATACTCTGCTTCTCTTGTTGACACCGACACAGTTGGTTGCCTTTTGCTACACCATGAAATCAGTCCATCTCCGATAGTTTTTGAACCTTGGGTGATCCCCTGCATAGTCAGAGTCACATTATCCGACCAACTTGCATTCTTCACCTTTCTTGTACAAAAGACCATAATCAATTTACCTTTCACATATCTTAGTATTCGTTGAAAAACCTCCATATGGTTGTTCTTTGGATTATGCATGTAGCGACTCATTACACCAACTGAAAAATAAATTTCATGCCGAGTCTGATTTAAATTAATCGTATTACCTACCAATTTTCGATACATCGTCACATATGCTAAGACTTTTCCTTCATGTGCACAAATCTTAGCATTTGGCTCCAATGGTGTTGATATTGGTTTTCAATTCAACATTCCAAACTTCATCAACAGATCTTTAGAATATCTTTCTGATGCAAACAAATTTCATCTTTACAATCAACGTCAAAGCAAAGAAAATGGTTGAGTTGTCCAAGTTCCTTAATCTGGAAGCAAACTCTGATAGAAGAATTTGGTCTTCACAGTCTCCTGTTAGAATTAGATCATCCACATATAATAGCACAATGGCTAGTTTCTTTACAAACACAAACAAGATGAAATCTGCCAGTGCTACAGATAAAAACTATGAGTAAGAAATTCAAAAATCTTACCATACCATTCCCTTGGTGCATTCTTTAACCCATATAGCGCTTTTCGAATCTTACATACATACTTGGGTTGATCTCTACTCTTAAATCCCATTAGTTGACATATGTAGATCTCTCGATCCAACTCTTCGTGCAAAAAGACATATTTTATGACCATCTGTCATAGGTTCCAATTCTTACTGGGAGCAAGTACAAGTATGATCGGGACTGTCGTATACCTAGCCATTGGACTAAAGGTTTCATCATAATCTAGTCCATATTGTTGAGAAAAGCCCCGGGCTGCAAGATGATCTTTGTTCCTTTCAATTGACCCATTTGTTTGACGCTTTATTTTGTAAATCTATTTGCAAGAAATAGGTTTGACATCTCTTAGCTTTACCACAAGCTCCCAAGTTTGATTTAGTTCTATCGCATCAATCTCCTCCTCCGTAGCTTTAATCCACGTCGGATTTTGGAATGCTTCCTCAAAATTCTCTGGTTCTGTTTCATCTTCTTCTTCTACTATGGCAGCATTGGAATACTTTGGATTAAGCTTTCTGTTTCTTGATGACCTTCTAAGAGACGGGGGGATGTTTGTTCCACTTAACTCGTATGCTTCACTTTGATGTTGATATACACCAATAAGCCAAGAATTTTGAGCCACGCCTTTCTAAGCAATATCTTTGTCAGCTTCATCTAAACTTAGATGGACATGAGAGGAGTCCAACACTTCTTTGAGAACATTTGAATCTAACAGGTTCTCCTTAATTGAAGCAAACCATGAAGAAGCTTCGTGAAATATCACATTCCAAAAAGTGTAACACTTTCCTGTGCTTGGGTGAAAAAAAATACCACGCTTTTCGTTTACTGTCATATGCAACAAAGATACACCTAACAGCCTTTTTGTCCATATAGAAACATAAAAAATAAGGTACAAATACATATCATACACATCCGAAAACATGAAAATAGCTAATGGATGGTGTCATATACCATAACTTCTCAAAAGGTGAAAGAAAACTTAACCTTTGTTGAGAAATTCTATTGATCACAAAAGTTGCAATTTTCATAGCTTCCGCCCAAAATTGTCCTGAAACATTTTTTGCGTGAAGCAAACTTCGATAGATTTCTGCTAGGTGTATGTTCTTTCGTTCTCAGAAACCATTTGGAGTATTTGGACATGTCAGTTGACGACATATTTGATACTTCAGAAGGAATTTAGAGAATTCATATGATGTGTATTTCCCACCATTGGTAGTTTGCAGGCAAAGAATTTTCTTGCAACCTTCTGTTTCAACAACCTTTATAAATTTTTTGAATTTTAAAAAAAATTATAAGACTTTTCCTTCAGAAAATAAATCCATACATACCTGGAAAAATCATTAATCAAGGTTATCATATATTTCATCCCACAAACAGAGAGTTGCTTGAGAGGTCCAAATACATCAGAGTGAATTAATTCTAATGGTTCTTGGCCTTATATTTTAAATCCTCTTACGAAAAATGATGTGCTTTACCATATTGGCAATCCAATATATTAGTGAATAGGTCTCGAAAGAAAAGCAAAGGGAGATGAGTACTCCTCGGTGGGCTTATATGGTTGATGAAGAAGAGCATATTTCACCTCCGCTTTTGAATATAAAACTAAGTCCACAAGCTTTGGAATTTGTACCTAAAAGTATAGTTGCAAAGAAGGAGGAACAAAAGGCCTTAACATCAAAATTTAGTCCAACTAGGGTTATGATCGTTATTTGGGCAATGACCCTTTTGATGAGGATGAGGACGAAAATATGTTGGATATATGCTTTGATAAAGTGCCTAGGGATGGATATATCTCACCTCGGCATCAAATAAGTGGAAGAAACAAAAATAAAAAGAAGACACATGGAAGACAACACAGTTGGGATAGTAAACTGACAGGAGAGTCTGTTCCAAGGCACCTACCAATGCGACTGGCAAAGCAGAACCATATGACAGTGTCAATGACTTCAACAAGATCCACTACAACCAAGAAGAAATGATGAACTATCATGTTTTGTTGGATGGATTCAAAGAATAAGACAAGATGAAAATACTTCAGGTCACTTCAGATGGGCTATCTATCATTTTTAATTCACACATTTGTAAAAATAAATTTGAGGTTTATATCTCACTTTCTTCTTGGATTTTATATTTGTGAATTTTTCAAGTATTCCCATTTCTCATATCATCATAGAGTGTATTTCAAATTTTGTGATGATAATAAAATATCTAGTTCTCTCTAGCTCTTTTTTTTCATGTTTGTTAATTAGTAGTGGTTTGTTACCTCATTAGTATTTAAAAGGTAAGGCCAATCCCACCCCTTGCATGTACTTATTTATATTGAGGTTTTTTTAAAAAAAAAAAACTACTAGACGCTCTGTCTAGTGGTATAAATTGAAAGAAAAGAAAAAAATGTGCAGGGGCTGCTGAGAAAGAATTGGTGGAGGAATGCGTTGGTATGTCTGAAGGTCATTTTCCTTTAAAATACCTTGGTCCTCGTATCACCCACTCCAAAAAAGGGAAAGAACACTACAAAGAGATTATAAAGAAGGTGAGGCAAAATTTCAATCTTCGAAAGCAAATAAATTGCCATATGGAGGAAAAGAGGTTCTAATCACAAGTGTGCTACAGAGTGTTCTAATTCATGTCTAATCAGCTATAGTTCCTCCTATATGTGTGATTAAGGAACTTCATAGGATTTTTCGAATAAAAATTTTGAGTAATAAAATTACAGGTAAGAGTAAACACTAGCCTTCATGGGATAAATTGTATTTACCTAAACAGGAAGGAGGATTGGGTTTTAGAGCCATGTTTGATGTTTCTAAAGAAATGTATGCAAAATTATGGTGGAGATTCATGACTCAAAATACCACCTTACGGGATAATTTTATGTGGAAAAAATACTGTAAGAAGCATATTCCAACTTTGACTGAATGGAATGGTAGATCTCAACTATGGAAAAATGTGTTACACAATAGGGAGTGCATTGAAAAATTTCAATGGTGGAAAACTAAGAGTGGGACTTCTTCTGTTTGGTATGATAATTGGATCCAACTTGGGCCTATTTACACATATAAAACTAAAGTACTAACTTCTCACTCGTTGACGAAGATTGATTTTTTCCTAAAGGAAACAGGGTGGGATTATGATAGTATGCATGATCATTGGCTTTGGTAAATATGCTAAATTGAGGGTGCGAAATAACTTGGAATGTAACAATGGATGTCTATTCCATCAACATATTAAGAAACTCTATGTTAGTAAGAGTACAAAACTCCTTAACGGAGGGAATACTCTAGCTGATTTTTTTGCTAACTTGGTTTTCCCTTTTGCAGGTTTATATGAATTTAGATCTTTTAAAGAGGTTCCAATTATAATCAAAAGAATTATAAAGCTGAGGATAAAGCAGTCAAATACAACATGGTACTCATAAATTTAACCATTTTCAGGAAGTCCCAAGTGAATGAAGCAAATCATCAATTTAGATAAACACAACATTCAATAGTTGATATTCAAACAAACAAGTATGACTCAATAAAGTAATCTTTATTGTATCAAGTCTCAATTCCATATGAAGTTTTACATGAACCATAGATTGAGTACGCTACTAACGTACCTCAAGATGTCTCAATTAGTTTCTGGTTGTTAATATATCATGCACCTGGTGAGAGCATTGAGGTATTACATATGACATAAAATGAGGACTTAAGGGGGCTAAAATAGCATATTTAATCTAAAATTTAGTTAAATTTCATATAGTGCTTATTCATGCATTGGAAACTACTGAATGATCATTAGAGGAGAAACAAGAACTGAACGATGAATTAAAGGAACTATTTTCTTACACAAGTGATGTGGAGTGTATCAACATAACCTCACAAAATCAATTAGTAATATTTTTTGGATATGAGTTGTGGTAGTGGTATTAAATGTATTTGATTCAATCCACCTAATTCAAATTGATTAAAGGAAAACTAATTTTACTCGATATTTCTTCTACAATATCCAGATTCTATGTTCCACAGTTCAATAAGATCATTTTTGATAGCAAACCTCATTCAATTATTTAAAGAGAGAGAGTAGAAAAAGTACACCTGAGAAGATGAAGTTGAAGTTCACCTCGTGGTTGCAAAACTTTGCGCAAAAACTGGATTAGCTGAAAAATGATGCTCGACACCATCTATGATGCCAACACCTCTATGCCTCTTCATCTTCCTCCATTTTAAGGATATTAATAATCATATATTGGTTTGTCTCTTTAGGTTTTGACTTTTATTTTTTCTGTTTGTTTCCAACATTGGGCCAGTTTTTGGCCTAATTATTTTTTAAATGAAAATAAATTGGCTATAAGCCTGAAACTTTTTGTTTAAAAAAATCTCTTTCAAAAGAAAATACCCTCAACATACTCAAAGCCTTTTCTCTTGACTCATTTATTATTAGTTTTAATCCTCATCCAAAAATCATTATTTTCACCCTAACTTCAATCAATACCACTACACATTCCTCTACCACTCAATCACAATAAGAAATGTTGAGTTCAACCCAGTTTTTTGATCTTCATCATCTGTCTCAAACTATGAGAAGTTTTACTACACACAACTTTGCAACCGCATAAAGTCTAGTACAATACTTGGCATTAAGGAAGCTAGCCCAAAAGGATGGGATAGTTATGTACCTCCGCTATCTTTAAACCGCTAGAGTGGTACTAATATCATCAAAGCTTCTAATTAATATGCCCCATCCATCTTATGGAAGTTACACTTATTTTCAAGTTCGCTAATGATGTTTGTTTTTGTTCCTAGAAGATCACCATAATGTTAGAGATCTACTTCTCAATCAACTCTAAAGTGCCTTTAGGGGGGCTTAGGGCAGGGAGTGTGCAAATTGGATGGGATCAGTAATATTACAACGCCATAAGATGTATTATGGTGTTAGTTGTAAATTTGAAAGATAGACCTCATATCTATGATGTCATTATTATAAACAATTTATTTAGAATTTTGATATTTATTAATAATTTATTTTCTCGAATTGAGCACAAGACATGATTGGTCAATAGAAAACTTCTCTATTATTAAGCATTTTCATCACCACAAATTTTATGTGAAATGAACTTTTATCTCCAAATAATGTTTTAATTGATGAGAAATGGAGGTTCAAGTTTTTTTTTCCAAATAACAACAAACAATTGTCTGGGCTTATTATTAGATAATCAAAATTTTAAATTAGGCCCAACAAGAGCTTCTACAGATTCAAAAAGGAAACAAAAAATAAAAAACTTAAATAAGTAAACAAATTAATAAAAAGAAAACACTCGATCTGCAGAATTGGAAAGTTTCAGTCATTTCTTCATCTACTCTCTTCTCAAATAGAGCTTCAACAATGGTGTGTTTGGTAAAATTGTTTCGAGCCAAAGAATATTGGTCGATTTATGGGTGTTGAGACACCCCAAATCTTGCCCGGATTTTCTTTTCAACTTGCAAGAGTTCTATCAACCTGATGCTCAAGGATTTCCTTTACCATTCACATGTCTTATCTCTCCTCTACTTCAGCGAAGTATCTCTATCTATTGTGTTTTTTCTTTACATTGGTATTAACTTTTCTAAGTCTTAATGGGTTGAACCCCAATGGGTTTGACACCACCATTAAAGCTTTTAATAAGTTAATACTTAATAATGAGAACTTTTTATGCTTCTCTTTCTATGCTTATGTCAATTCAATTGGAGTGGACTAATTTCCACAAGAAGCTAATGCCTTGATTTGGTACCATTGGATGCCCCAAGCTCTCACAAGGCGTAAGTACAAAATTTATTGAATTTATTTCAAACACTAGCTTAGCTATTTATAAATATTACAAACTCTTGCACGAATGTGATTATAATCCGAAGAATATTTAATGTTTTTTGTTGTTGTTAGGTGTCTCTTTATTCCTTCGTGTTTTTTTATGTATGACGTTCCTTGTTTATCTAGATTGAGTAATTTTTTTCCCTCAATTGGAGTATCTTGAAAATAGTTGATCAAGAAAATTACCTGCAAAAGAGAAAATTGAATTCGTAAAAAAATCAGCAAGAGCATTTTCCTCCCTAAGGGAATGCTTTACTCTTGCTGAAACACTTCTTCATAATATCCTGATGGTACTAACTTCCAATGCCACATTCAAAGGTACGTCTCAGTCGACCTCAAATTATATGAACCATAGCTAGTGAGTTTGTCTCAATAATAAGATTATTAAAACCATGCTCACTACAATATGAAAGGCTTTCCCTTATAGCTCTAGATTCTGCCACCAAGATTGTAGTATCCTTAATCTTGAAACCCTTATCAACCACCAGATTTTATACTCAAACTTAGTGCTGATAGAATATAAGGCCAAGAATTTCTGCTTCAGTTTAATTTAAATCTTACATACATGAACTTTAAACTGTATCAATAATACCTAATATAACTCTATCATCTGAAAAAATACCTCCATGCATTTCTCCTTTTCCACAAAACCACACAATGATATTAGAAATAGCATAGCATCTAGGATTCTTGATGCATACCTAAAATAATTTCATATTCTAGTAGCTACTTCTACATTAAGAAATTGCTCAATTGTCTCTTCTATAGGAATAACACAACATCTACAATCACTTGAAAACCAAGTCCTCCCCTTTGAGGATGAGATTTTATCTATGCATTAAAAATGCCACAAAGATCTTTCCAAACAAAGTCCTCCTCATTATGAATGAGATTTTGAATGGAATACCTTTTATCCATAATTTTACATGTTTTCAATTTTGTCTTTCTTGTGTCTCAAAAGTCCCCAAAACTGATTTTACTGTGAATTTACCATTACTAATTTCAGTCCATAAAGATTTATCAACTTTATTACTAAGATACGCAGGTTGCAGATTTTCCTGAACATAGTCCACCACATATTCCGGCACAAAATCTCTTATCACTGTATAGTCCCATTCTTCCTTTAAAACTTCACCAGTATCTTTCATAGGATAACAACTGTGCACATCTGAATCATGTATATGTAGGGGACCTAAGAGAGTTAATTTATTAATATTTATTGATTTTACTTTAAATTATTGCATTTTCCATAGGAGTTTGAGAATAACTCAAAGGACAAAAGTAAGAAATGGTGTTCAGTTTATTTTCTGTTGTGCATTACCTCAACTATTCACTTTTTTAAAATTTGAGAGAGTAATATATGTGATTTTAGTAATAGTATACTTATATATTTCACATACACACGCAAAACACATGTCCAAAAACTAATTATACTAAAAGGTTTAAAGAATATATGTAGAAGTGTTTTTAAGCCGTGAAATTTTGATTCTTAACCACTTACAAAATGAATTAAAAAAATATAGTTCTTTTCAGATCTCTTATCATATATTATCATAAGTAGGAAGCTGCTAACTTAAAAGTTGAATTACCATATTGTCCTTCTTTTATTCCTAAATTAAAATAAATATTAATATATAATTAATTTAATATTAAATAATCATATTTAAATATATGCATCTAGACCCAATGGTTTACATTCTAATTATTTACATACTAACTAATAATTATATTATATTATACTAAATACTAAACATAAGAAGGTGTAAAGTCAAACTTTGAAAGACAAAAATAATTTATAGAAAATTGTTAGAAATTATTTCATAGGAAATTGTTAGGAATTACTTTTTTAAAAAAATTAAAATTATCTATTGTTTCTCTATAATTAATGTGATTAAATGATTAAATTTTTTATCCTCTCTATTTAGTTAGTATAAATAAATGTATTGAATTATTAGTAAAAACACTCACCTTTCCCACTACCCCATGTCTAAGATCACTTAACTTCTAAAAATAAACTTAAACAACTTTTCACCTTTTCATCTTATCCAATGAATCTTTAGCTATATATATGTATCATGAAAAAATAATTTTTCTTTACTACTTGCCTCGTGTTGATGTGAATCATCAGACAATTTTCAGGTACTTTTTTTTTGAAATATTAATATTTGTTGATCTTCATTAGAATGATATTTTGTATCATAAATTTAATCTTTATCATTTTAGGTTGGTTTTTTGTTACGGGAGAAAAAAAAACTCTACTCCTTCTGTATTTCTTTTTACTATATATATATTGTTATAATAAAAGTCTTAAGAAGAATATGAATGTTGTATTTATTCTTATCTGTTTAATTTTTTTGTAGTCTTTACCGATTATACTTCTTTAATATAATCTTCTGTGAAATTATGAATGTTATAAGTGTATTTCTATTAGTGCTGAAATTACTAATTTATGAAATTTAGATTCGTTTTTAAATGTATTTTTATAATATTTATTTACTTTTATCTTTCCTTACTAATATAGTTTCTCTAAGTAGCTACATATTTGTGTACTTACTAATATGGAGCGTAATGAGAGATTATTAACGATAAGTCATATAGATTTTTTCATATTATTAGATGCTATAATATAATTATTTTTCCATATTTCTTGCTTGATGGTCAATGTACTATTCGATTATTATGAATTTTATTGAATTAATGAAATATAAATTATTAAAACTTGTATTTCTAATTTCGATATTATATAATAATTCAACTTTATAATAATTATATGGGACAAACGTGCAACACACGTTTCCGAAACTAGTATTTATATATATATATATATATATATATATATATATATATATATATATATATATCTAGCTTCTAACATAAAGATTTAGAAAATTAACAAAAACTTTATAAACTATGAGGATGTAAAAAATATCAAATTAAAATAAAAACCATATTAAACAAACCGAATTATTTTCTATTTCAAAACACAATATCTATGTTTTGCTATCATATATGAACTATTAAAGTTGCATTAATAATATGCATATACAACATAATTTATATTCTTTCTTGCTTGGTTGGTGCAAGTTATTCATTCTACTAAGTTTTTAATAAATAAACTAGTATATCATAATTCCTTGTTGAATCTGTTGGACACATACAACTACCTCTCCATTGTCATCCAATCTGTTTCCTCATATCTTCCATCCCCTACTGGTTCCTACAAATTTAGAGAAACAACATTCAATATATTCCTCTATGTTTAAATGAAGGAGTACGGATTTCACATCAACTTGGTATAGATTTATTAATATATATACCATTCGATGACTAGTTTGATAATAAAGATTATCCGTCACAAGCCATATCCTCTGTGTTACCGAATCCATCTAGAGATCATAATGTTAATAGTCAATTTCATACAAGATGTTTGAAGAAAAATTAAGTATTTCTTAAAATATGACACAATTAAAAAATGTCTTACCGCGACATTTTCATTTCTCTTGAGACATTCCTGGTTGTCCAAGAGTTTTTCCAGGTAAGAAGAATATAAAACATAATCATGCTGATCTTAATTCAACTGACATAGTGGTGCCATTTTGTGTATGTGTGTGTATTCAAGGAGGGTGAGTCAAGTATTGAGCTTTAAGTTTTTTTGGAGTGTCTTGACCTAATGAAAACAGAAGTTAAAAAATGCATGCTTGCGATGGGCTCACTTTAAATAGTTGAATCTGTTTCGTAGCACCCAGAAGATGCTGCTTGTATGCATCAGTTTCTTCGACTGTACTGATATTTTCTACTTTTGGTTCATAAGAGCTGACTGATCCAAGGAAATAAATCGTTATAAAAGAGGACATTTTTAGAATATTTAAAAATAGAGTGAAGAATCTTCAACCTTATTTTCTTATGTGCTTCACTTAGTGGTTGTTTGAGGTCATTGAGCTTCTCCATATGATCCTATTATGAAAATACATTTTAAAAAAATATCAAGTTACGAGTTTTTAGTAATGATAAATATAGGCTTATAACTATTGACCGAAGGTGATCCCCCTTCTAAATATTGCCCTATTAGAGTGATAATCCTAAGAGTTTTTAAGTATACACAATCTACACTAGTGTGAAAACATCAAGCCTTACCTTAAAACTAAAGCACATTTTCCAATCATCAGCATCGTAAAAATATCTAACAAAAATAACAAAAAAATATTCTATCATGTAGAAAGTACCACAAAACTAAGAAATTATTCAGAAGAAAAGAACTCGAGAAAAGTAAGTGTGTCATACATAGCAATATTTTCAATCATTTCTCGTTTAGATTTTGCTTGCGCGAGACTCTGCATCAAATGCTGCAAAATAAAAGTTAAGGTCAGATGAAACTCCAAACATCAGTAAAAGATGTGCAAAATTTAGTACCTCTTCATTTGGATTTGGAGTGGATCTTCAACAAAAAAAAATAATTTGCGTTTGTCACGTGAATGTAATTGGCAAAGTCTAATTCATGAATTTGACATATTGAAATAATCATACCATTGCATTGATCACGATATCCTCAAAATTGAACAATCTAACGAAATTACATCACATTTTGTATCATAAACAGAACATATAACATTCAAACATTAAAAGGAAAATCATTCTAGAAATTTCATCAACCTTTCTCGGCTAGAATAGTTGATCACTTCACCAGTTGGAGAAAACATTAGCAGTGCAATATGTGTATCATATAAAAATCGCAACTCACTCATTTGACTTCTTGACAATGATATCCTTGAAATTTGAGTAGAACTGTTGACAGGATGTTGGATCCTCAATATTTTACATTACAACCTTATTAAGACCCGTGAAATTAAATGTTGCAAAATAGCTCAAATAATTTAATGCAATAACATTCCATTTTAAAGTTAAAGACGTCAGTATGTTACCATCTAATATACAATCACATAATTCTTTTTTTGAAATGAAAACGGATTTCATTGCTAATGTTTAGTCAAAGTTAGTGTTTTTCTACATATTTACACAATGGGTGAACAAAAATCTCTGGCGGAAACTTATTGACTGGAATATAACAATAACTCCTAAGCTCCTTTTATATATATATAACGGAAAAGGGCTTAAAATACCCTCGAAGTATTGAAAATGTTAAAAACTACACTCCATCCACCTATTTGCTCCAAAATGCCTTCTCATCCACCTATTGGCTCCAAAATGCCCTTCAATCAACAATGTTATCCTTCCTCTTTGAATAGAAATGTTTACGTGATTCTGGATCATCCATTTTCTTCATTACAACCTTATTGTGGCCCATGAAATTAAATGATGTAAATTATTAGAAAATTTGAAGTTAGATGCAATGTTGTTCTTCAATGAACTGAGAAAAATACAGATCAACAGAAAGAAAAAGGAAAAAAAATAACTCAAAGAATTTAATGTAAGTATTAAGTTAAAGTAGTTAATATGTTAAAATCTAATAGACAAGATTAATATTATTTGAGAAGAAAACGACTTTCAGTGTTAATCTTAAGTCAAAATTAGTGTTTTTCTACATATTTCACACAATTGATGAACAAAATTACGTGGGCGTAACTTGTTGAGCGAAAAATAACAATAACTCCTAAGTTTCTTCTTTCATATAAGGATATTAGAATTAAAGTCAATATGATATACTTTTACTTTATAGAAAAAATTATATTTTGATATCCCAAGTTAAGTACAAAGTGTACAGGAAAATTATATTTAACATAATTAAAATAATACTCCCTCTCTGCAACAATATAGACTCCTATTATTTAGTTTGACTAAGTCTGCAGTATGTCTATATTTTAGCTTTCAATTGATAGTTATTTTCTTTTTACTTGTGATAGTTTTGTGATTGTGTAGTATTGCAGAATTGTGTTCCTAATGTTTAGGTGAGTTTGTCTAGTGGAATTAAATTAGTGGTTTAGTGGAATATGATTCCATTAAATGTAAACTTATATAAGTCTGCAAAGTCTATTAAATAATATCATCCAGTAATAATCTTTGCAACAAAATTTTGTTATCTTTTATTCTTCCTCTAATTTCCTATTTTTCAACTATTGGTTTTGTCACGCCCGAGCTACCCCTAAAACGCGGACATGGGAACTATGACCACAATTGATCCCAAGCTAACATAGCTGGCATGATCTTAAAATGAAAATATATGGAATACTCATATGTTGTAACTAAGATATATAAAAACTGATGAGTTCAATAGAAAGAATATATTTAATCAATACTAAACTCAAACTAATTATGTCTGAAGATAGCCTCTTACTGACTAGAAATGCTGGGACAGGTCCTAGCTAAGTCTAGCAAAATTGAAACTAAATAACTAAAATACTGAAAAGAAACTCATGACTATTGTTCTTCAAGAATGAGGACTCATTACTGATTCTGCTGATCTCGAGATCGGGAACCGATCTAAGTGTGATCTGGATGCTGTGAACATGAACCTACATCAAGACAAGATGTAGCGCACGTATGCTTCAGTAATTGAAAGGTATTGAGCATGTAGGATAGAGTAAAGCAAAAATAATATATAACTGAACAAGCACAAAAACATGTATAATATTCTGAACATGATATACAGAATGCTGAGTTAACTGGACGCAATGACCAAATTTATAGCATGCTGAGATTGATTACTGACTGAACTGTAAATATGGTCAATGCAATATAGTCTGATGGAACTGTGGGAGCTACTAATAACCGGTAATTAAACGACATGAGCTAAAAGTTGAGTATGATGTATACGCTCCATCGAGAGGACCCAATATACCCTGCCAGAGGTATAAAGACATAATGGCGTGATCACTAAACTGATGCCCACAGAGGGGACTTACAACCTACTTGGCTAGTAGTTTTGGGAGTATTTGGGTGTGTTATATCCCTAGTCCAACTCAGTGTTATGCTACTCCCGATGATTTAAGTAAATAACTGATTATGACTGAGTTTCTATAAATATTGGATAGCTCAAACTCAGCATGCAAACTGAGAATGCAACAATTAATATGATCATGATGCATTAATAATTGAGGCATGCATAACTGAAATATCTGACCTAATATGTGTAATTCAAGAACTAAAGAAATACATAGCTAGGGTTATGAAATTCATGCGATAAACTAAATATTAACGTAATAATGTAATTTGGATCATTCGATAAACTAAATGATAACGTAATAATCTGATTTGGATCATTCTAATATCTAAGAACCCTTCTAACATTCAAGAAACCCTAAGTCTAGTCATGATTTGGGACTCAAGAAACTTACTGAAAACTAGGGATCTAATGGGTGAATGGAACCCACTAGTGAAATCCCACATACCTAGTGATGAAATCAACAGAGAAATCCTTAGATTTTGGGTCTGGAACTGATGAAACCCTGTTGCGTTCTTGAACTAGGGTTCTTGACCTTTTTCTCCTCTCTTGCTTCTAATTTTCTAAGTTTTGATCAATGATTTGACTTTGTCATGTTTTAGTTATGTTTCTACGCTTAAATTGACAAAACTATTATGATTTAGGGTGTAAACGATGTATAGGGGTTGAAAGAACTAGGAAAATACCAAAATACCCCTAAAATATTTATTGTCGGAGCAAGTGATGACCTAGATTGACGGTCCGTGATTTGAGTTTGTTCGAAATACCTTTACTAAAATGGTCATAACGTTTTACTCGAAGGTCGGTTTTTAGCAAAATTAGTGGCGTTGGAAAGAGGATTCAATTATCTATCATATATAGGTCATAGGATACCTAATTCATTTTGTGCTAAGAGTTATGACTATTTGAAGTTCACCCAATCAGCAATTTCCCCTTAACTAAATGCTAACTTCACCTATGGCTAGACCTACGGATCTTAGCTCGAACGACGACCATGCTGGTCATCCATAGTTCATGTCAGAGTCTAGGTAACAGGAGTCTAAATCCAAGAAAGAACATGGACCGTGGTCTAACTTACAAACCTTAGTTTTGTCTGTGGGTCGACACTTAGTCTATTTTTTTAGTTGAGTTTTGGGAGGGGTTGCAGATGTCAACTACGGACCGACAATACGGGCTTTAGATAAGACTACGGACCATAGATGGTGACCGTAGAATGCACCTGCAATTTCTGAAAAACTAAAATCTTGTGTGTTTTAGATACGGGGCCTTACATGTTTCTCTATAAGTTATCACGCCTCGAGCTATCCCTGAGACGCGGACCCTGGACCTAGGATCACAAGTGATTCCAAGCTAACCCTGCTGGCATGATCATGAGCATATAAATATAATTAAAATGAAAAAAATAGGAAATACCCATATACTAAAACTGAGATATCTGAAAACTGATGAGTTTAATTCAAAGAAGATATTAACTCAATAATAAGCTGAAACTAACTATGACTTAAAATAGCGTCTAAGTGACTATCTAACAGAACTAAAACTAAAGGACTAAAAATACCGAAAAGAAACTCATGACCATTGTCCTTGGAGAATGAGGATTGACCACTAATTCTGCTAAACTAGAGTTTAAAAATCGATCTAAGAGTGATCAGGATGCTTAGAACTTCAACCTACATCACGAGAAGATTTACTGCACATATGCGTCAGTACTTGAAAGGTACTGAGCATGAAGGATAGAGTAGAGTTGAAATAATACAAAATTGAACAGCCCAAAAGGAAGTATAATATTTTGAACATCATATATTGAATGTTGAGCTAACTGGATGCAATGACCAAATTTATAACATTCTTAGACTGAATACTAACCAAACTGTAAATATGGTAAATTCAATAGAGTTTGAGTGAACTATGGAGCTACTAATAACCGATAATAAAATCATATGACCTAAATGTGTTGTTTAATGTAGAGAAAAGACATAAAGTCACTACTGAAGTTGTCCTGAATATTTAAAATGACACCTTAACTTTGCAACCTATTATCCCACTAAACAATTTTGAAAAGATATAATTACATTATTTTTCGTCCATCTGACAAGAGTTTTACACTCTCTCAAAGAGAGTGAGCACCCTTAAATAACTAATATAGTTTTATTTTGACAAGTATTTTATTATAATGTATATTTTCTTATTATTTTTATTATTTTAACTTTTTTTCTTTTTTATTTATCTCTTTCTTTCTTCTTTCTTTTCAAAAAATGATTTTCATCTCCATTCATTGAAACTTCTTACTTTCATTGTCATTTATATCACAAATTCATTTTTTTTATTACTATTAGTTTTGCTCCCTTTAGTTTTAAAATTTTATCTAAATATTTTCTTATATTTTGAAAAATTCGATGAACTCATTAGATTTGAAGATGATTAGGAAGTATCATATAAATTTTTTATTCGATTTCAATTAAGTTCTTTAATTTTTCGAGAAATTAATTGATTATTTTAAAATTATAATTTCTAATTTTGAATATATATGAAAATGAGTAGTTGATAATACCTTCAAAATTTTGAATTTTTTTTTAAAAAATAATTAGTTTTGTTATCAATGATTCAATAAAGTCTAAATAATAGTATGAATTTTATAATGAATTTAAACGGAGAAGAAGAACAAAAAAGAAAAGAAAAAAAAATGAAGGTGAGTTTCAATTTGACATGGGGGGTTGGCGGATGAAGAAAAAGAAAAGAAAATGAAGGGATGAAAGTGGGAGGTGGAAAATTTAAATTATATCAAAATAAAAATTCAAAAGTGAGAGAGAGAGAGAGAGAGAGAGAAATAAAGAAAGAAAAAGATAAAGGGAAAATTTTAAATGACAAAAAATATAATTTTAATTAACATATGTCATGTAATGATTGGGGTGTGAACTCACTTGCTTGTTAAAATTTGGGGCTGATCGAAAAATGATATAATAACATGATAAAAATTGTTTAGTGGGATAATAGGACTGTCGCAAAGTTATGGTGTCTTTATGAAAATCCAAAACCAACTTCAATGGTGAATTTATATATTTTCTCTTTTATCTGTACGCCCCATCTAAAGGACCCAATATACCCTGCTAGAGTTACAAAAGCATGATGGCAGGACCAATAAACTGATGCCCATAGAGGGGGTTTACAACCTACTTGGCTAGTAGTTTTTGGACTATTTGTGTACCGCTGAACTAATTAAACTAATATTGATGCATTAATAAATGATGCATGTATAACTGAAATATCTGACTTAACATGTGTAATTAAAGAACCAAAGAAGTACATAACTAGGGTTTTAGAATTCAGGCAATAAATTGAATAACAACATGGTAATATGATTTGGATCATTTTATCAGCTAAAGAACCAAACAATTCTATTAGTGAAAAAGGACAAATATGCCATCGAACTATCGTAAAAGGTATGCAGATACCCTTTGTCATACTTTAGGGACATTGGTGCCCCTACCGTTCAAAAACTATAGCGTATATACCCTTTATACTAACGGACGTACATGTGTCATAATCTTATCCATCGACCCGACATCAGATCGATGTATAAGAGTGTGCCACGTGTCCCTATTTAATCATCTGTAAAAAATGAAGGGCATATACGCTCTAGTTTTTGGACGGTAGAGGCACCAATGCCCCTAAAGTTTGACGAATGATATCTACATACCATTTAGATAGTTCGGGTGTATATTTGTCCTTTTTCCCTATTAGAATTATTTGGTTCTTAAGCTGATAAAATGACCCAAATCATATTACCATGTTGTTATTCAATTTATCGCTTGAATTCTAAAACCCTAGCTATGTACTTCTTTGGTTCTTGAATTACACATGTTAAATCAGACATTTCAGTTATGCATGCATCATTTATTAATGCATCAATATTAGTTTAATTAGTTCAGCGGTACACAAATAGTCCCAAAACTACTAGCCAAGTGGGTTGTAAATCCCCTCTATGGGCATCAGTTTATTGGTCATGCCAGCATGTTTTTATAACTATAGCAGGGTATATTGGGTCCTTTCGATGGGACATACACATTAAATAGAAAATATATATGAAGTAACCGTTGAAGTTGTTTTTGATTTTCATAAAGACACCTTAACTTTGCGACTGTCCTATTATCCCACTAAACAATTTTGAACCATGTTATTATATCATTTTTCGATCAACCCCAAATTTTAACAAGCAAGTGAGTTCACACCCCTATCATTAAATGACACGTGTTAATTAAAATTATATTTTTTTTTAATTTAAAATTTTCCCTTTATCTTTTTATTTCTTTATTTCTTTCTCTCTCTCGTACTTTTTAATTTTAATTTTGATACATCTTAAATTTTCCACCTCCCAGTTTCATACCTTCATTTTCTTTTTTTTTTCTTCATCCTCCAACCCCCCATGTCAAATTGAAACTCACTTTCATTTTTTTTCTTTTCTTTTTTGTTCTTGTTCTCCGTTCAAATTCTTTATAAAATTCATACTATTATTTAGACTTTATTGAATCATTAATAACAAAACTAATTATTTTTTAAAGAAAATTTAAATTTTTAAAGGTATTATCAACTACTAATTTTCATATACATTCAAAATTAGAAATTAAAATTTTAATATAATCAATTAATTTCTCAAAAATTGAAAGAACTTAATTGAAATCGAATAAAAAAATTATATGATACTTCCTAATCATCTTCAAATATAATGAGTTTATCGAATTGTTCGAAATATAAGAAAATATTTAGATAAACTTTTAAAACTAAAGAGTGTAAAACTAATAGTAATAAAAAAAATGTGAAGTTATGATAAAAATGAAAATGAAAGTAAGAAGTTTGAATGGATGGACATGAAAATAAATTTTTGAAAAGAAAGAAGAAAGAAAGAGAAAAATAAAAATGAAAAAAAAGTTAAAATAATAAAAATAATAAGAAAATATATTTTATAATAAAATACCTTTAAAACTAAAACTATATTAGTTATTTTAGGATGCTCACTCTCTTTGAGAGAGTGTAGAACTTTTGTTAGATGGACGAAAAATAATGTAATTATATCTATTCAAAATTGTTTAGTGCGATAATAGGTTTCAAAGTTAAGGTATCCTTTTAAAAATTCAAGACAACTTCAGTAGTGACTTTATGTCTTTTCTCTACATCAAACAACAAATTTACCTCATATGATTTTATTATCGGTTATTAGTAGCTCCATAGTTAAGTCAAACTCTATTGAATTGACCATATTTACAGTTCGGTTAGTATTTAGTCTAAGCATGTTATAAATTTGGTCATTGCATCCAGTTAGCTCAGCATTCAATATATGATGTTCAAAATATTATACTTCCTATTGGGCTGTTCAATTTTGTATTATTTCAACTCTACTCTATCCAACATGCTCAGTACCTTTCAAGTACTGACGCATATGTGCAGTAAATCTTCTCGTGATGTAGGTTCAAGTTCTCAGCATCCTGATTACTCTTAGATCGATTTTCGATCTCTAGTTTAGCAGAATTAGTGGTCAATCCTCATTGTCCGAGGACAATAGTCATGAGTTTCTTTTCGGTATATTTTGTCCATTAGTTTTTGTTTTGTTAGATAGGTAGTTAGAGGCTATTTTCAGTCATAGTTAGTTTCAGCTTGTTATTGAGTTAATATCTTCTTTGTATTAAACTCATCAGTTTTCAGATATCTCAGTTTTAGTATATGGGTATTCCCCATCCTTTTCATTTTAATTATATTTATAAGCTCATGATCATGCCAGTAATGTTAGCTTGGAATCACTTGTGATTCTAGGTCAAGTGTCTGCGTCTCGGGGATAACTTGAAGCGTGATAACTTATAGAGAAACGTGTAAGGCCCTGTATCTAAAACAGATGAGATTTTAGTTTTTCAGAAATTGCAGGTACAATCTATGGTCACCATCTACGGTCCGTAGTCTGATCTACATCCCGTATTGTAGGTCCGTAGTTGACATCTGCAACCCCTCCTAAAATTCAACTAAAAAAATAGACTAAGTCTCGACCCACAGACAAAACTAAGGTCCGTAAGTTAGACCACGGTCCATGTTCTTTCTTGGACTGAGACTCCTGTTACCCAGCCTCTTACATGAACTATGGATAACCAGCACAGTCCTCGTGCGATCTACGATCCGTAGGTCTGACCGTCGGTGAAGTTAGCATTTAGTTAAGGGGAAATTGTTGATTGGGTGAACTTTAAATGATCATAACTCTTAGAACAAAATGAATTAGGTTTCCTATTACCTATATATGATAGGCAATTGAATCCTCTTTCCAATACCGCTGAGTTTGCTAAAAACCGACCTCCGAGTAAAACGTTATGACCATTTTAGTAAAGGCATGTCGAACAAACACAAATGACGGACCGTCAATCTAGGTTGTCGATTGCTCTGACAATAAATATTTCAATGGTATTTTGGTCTTTTTCTAGTTCTGTCAACCCCTATGCATCGTTTAAACCCTAAATCATGAGATTTTAGTCAGTTTAAGCCTAAAAACATAACCAAAACTTGACTATGTCAAATCATTAATCAAAACTTAGAAAATTAGAAGCAAGAGAGGAGAAAAAAGTTAATAACCCTTGTTCAAGAACGTAATAATGTTTCATCAGTTCCATCCCCAAAATATTGAGATTTCACCATTCATTTCATCACTAGTTATGTGGGATTTCACTATTGGGTTCCTTTGACCCATTAGATCCCTAGTTTTCAGTAAGTTTCTTGAATCCCAAATCATGACTAGACTTAGGGTTTCTTAAATATTAGAAGGGTTCTTAGATATTAGAATGATCAAAATCAGATTATTACATTAATATTTAGTTTATCGCATGAATTTCATAACCCTAGCTATGTATTTCTTTAGTTCTTGAATTACACATATTAGGTCAGATATTTCAGTTATTCAGTTATGAATGTCTCAGTTATTAATGCATCATGATCATATTAATTGTTGCATTCTCAGTTTGCATGCTAAGTTTGAGCTATCCAATATTTATAGAAACTAAGTCATAATCAGTTAACTACTTAAATCATTTGGAGTAGCATAACAACGAGTTGGACTAGGGATATAACACACCCAAATAGTCCCAGAACTACTAGCCAAGTAGGTTGTAAGTCCCCTCTATGGGCATCAGTTTAGTGATCACACCATTATGCCTTTATACCTTTGGCAGGGTATGTTGGGTCCTCTCGATGGAGCGTATACATCATACTTAACATTCAGATCATGTGGTTTTATTGTCGGTTATTAGTAGCTCCAATAGTTCCATCAGACTCTATTGCATTGACTATATTTATAGTTAAGTTAGTAATAAATCTCAACATGTTACAAATTTTGTCATTGCATGAAGTTAGCTCAACATTCAGTATATCATGTTCAGAATATTAAACTTGCTTTTGTGCTTGTTCAGTTATTTATTATTTTAGTTTTACTCTATCCTACATGCTCAGTACCTTTCAATTACAGACGCATACTTGCGCTACATCTTCGCTTGATTTAGGTTCATGTTCACAGCATCCAGTTCACACTTAGATCGGTTCCCGATCTCGAGTTCGGCAGAATCAATAATAAGTCCTCATTCTTGAAGGACAATAGTCATGAGTTTCTTTTTAGTATTTTAGTCCTTTAGTTTCAATTTTGCTAGACTTAGCTAGGGCTTGTCCCAACATTTCTAGTCAGTTAGAGGCTATTTTCACACATAGTTAGTTTGACCTTAGTATTGAGTAAGTATCTTCTTTCTATTGAACTCATTAATTTTTATATATCTCAGTTACAGCATATGAGTATTCCCTATATTTTCATTTTACTTATGATATAGCTTCTGCAACCTGTTATTATATGTAGTATGTTTAAAATCATGCCATCTAGGTTAGCTTGGGATCACTTGTGGTCCTAGGTCGCGTGTCACCGTTTCGGGGTAGCTCGCGCATGACAAAAGCAATAGCTTAAAAATATGAAATTAAAGGAAGAATAAAAGATAACTAAATTTTTTTGCAACGATTATTACAAGACGATATTATTAATAGACTTTTTAGCCTTATATAAGTTTGCATTTTATGGAATCATATTACACTAAACCACTAATGTAATTCCACTAGACCAACTCACCTAAACATTAGGAACACAATTCTGCAATACTACACAGTCGAAAAACAATCACGAGTAAAAAGAAAATAACTATCAACAGAATGCTAAAATATAGCCATACTGCATACTTAGTCAAACTAAAGAATAGGAGTTGATGTTAAAGCAGAGAGGGAGTATTTTTTTAATTATGTTAAATGTAATTTTCCTATGCACCTTGTACTTAACTTGGGAAATCAAAATATAAATTTTTATATACAGTAAAATTATATAATATTGCCTTGAAAATTCTAGGAAAAGTGATAAGCAGGACTTGTCTAATATCCTTATATGAAAGAAGAAACTTAGGAGTTATTGTTATTTTTCAATCAACAAGTTACGCCCACGTAATTTTGTTCATCAATTGTGTGAAATATGTAGAAAACACTAATTTTGACTTAAGATTAACACAGAAAGTCGTTTTCTTCTCAATTAATATTTATCTGATTGTATATTAGATTTTAACATGTTAACTACTTTAACTTAAGACTTTCATTAAATTCTTTGAGTTATTTTTTTCCTTTTTCTTCTGTCGATCTGTATTTTTCTCAGTTCATTGAAAAACAACATTGCATCTAACTTCCAATTTTCTAGTAATTTACATCATTTAATGTCATGGGCCACAATAAGGTTGTAATGAAGAAAATGGATGATCCAGAATCTCGTAAACATTTTTACTTAAAGAGGAAGCATAACATTGTTGATTGAAGGACATTTTGGAGCCAATAGGTGGATGAGAAGGCATTTTGGAGCAAATAGGTGGATGGAGTGACCATTTCCAATACTTCGAGGGTAATTTAAGCCCTTTTCTGTTATATAAAAAAAAGGAGCTTAGGAGTTATTGTTATATTCCAGTCAATAAGTTACCGCCCACAGATTTATGTTCACCAATTGTGTAAATATGTAGAAAAATACTAACTATGACTAAAGATTAGCAATGAAAGCCGTTTTCATTTTAAAAAAAAAGAATTATCTGATTTTATATTAGATGGTAACATACTGACGTCTTTAACTTTAAAATGGAATGTTATTGCATTTAATTATTTGAGCTATTTTGAATCATTTAATTTCACGGGTTGCAATAAGGTTGTAATGTAAAATATTGAGGATCCAACATCCTGTCAACAGCTCTACTCAAATTGCTAGTATATCATTGTTAAGAATTCAAATCAGTGAGTTGGGCTTTTTATATTATAACATATTCAAATGAGTGAGTTGGGCTTTTTATATGATACACATATTGCACTGCTAATGTTTTCTCCACCTGGTGAAGTGATCAAATTTTTTAGCCGAGAAAGGTTGATGAAATTTCTATAATGATTTTCCCTTTTGTGCTTGAATGTTATACGTTCTGTTTATGATACAAAATGTGCTGCATTTTTTTTGACTGCTCAATTTTGAGGATATCGTGATCAAATGCAATGGTATGATTATTTTAATATGTCAAATTCATGAATTAGACTTTGCCAATTTCATTCAAGTGACAAACACAAATGTTTTTTTTTGTTGAAGATCCACTCCAAATCCAAATGAAGAGGTACTAACTTTTGTACATCTTTTACTGATGTTTGGAGTTTCAACTGACCTTGACTTTTATAGTGCAGCATTTGATGAAGAGTCTCGCGCAAGCAAAATCTAAATGATAAATGATTGAAAATATTGCTATGTATGACACACTTACTTTTCTCGAGTTATTTTCTTCTGATTAATTTCTTTGTTTTGTGGTATTTTCTACGTGATAAAATATTTTTTGTTATTTTTGTTAGATATTTTTACGATGCTGATGATTGTAAAATGTGCTTTAGTTTTAAGGTAAGGCTTGATATTTCCACACTAATGTTGATTGTGTATACTTAAAAACTCTTAGGATTATCACTCTAATAGGGCAATATTTAGAGGGGGGATCACCTTCGGTCAGAAGTTATAAGCCTTTGTTTATCATTACTAAAAACTCATAACTTGATATTTTTTTAATGTATTTTCATAATAGGCTCATATGGAGAAGCTCAATGACCTCAAACAAACACTAAGTGAAGCACATGAGAAAATAAGGTTGAAGATTTCTTCACTCTATTTTTAGATATTCTAAAAATGTCCTCTTTTATAACGATTTGTTTCCTTGGATCGGTCAGACCTTATGAACCAAAAGTGGAGAATATCAATACAGTCGAAGAAACTGATGTATACAAGCAGTATCTTCTGGGTGCTACGAAACAGATCCAACGATCCAAAATGAGCGTATCGCAAGCAGGCATTTTTAATTTCTATTTTCATTAGGTCAAGAGACTCCAAAAAAACTTAAAGCTCAATACTTTACTCACCATCCTCCAATATACACACATACACAAAATGGCACCAATTTGTTAGTTTAATTAAGATCAGCATGATCATTTTTTATATTCTTCTTACCTGGAAAAACTATTGGATAACCAAGAATGTCTCAAGACAAATGAAAATGTCGCGGTAAGACATTTTTTTATTGTGTCATATTTGAAGGAATACTTAATTATTTTCAAACATCTTGTATGAAATTGACTATTAACATTATGATCTCTAGATGGATTCAGTAACACAGAGGATATGGCTTGTGACGAATAATCTTTATTATCAAACTAGTCATCGAATGGTATATATATTAGTAAATCTATACAATAACTTACAGACTTCAGTCTCAAACAAGTTATTGTGAAATCCGCACTCCTTCATTTAAACTCAGAGAAATATATTGAATGTTGTTTCTCTAAATTTGTAGGAACCAGTAGGGGATGGATGATTTGAGGAAACAGATTGGATGACAGTGGAGAGGTAGTTGTATGTGTCCAACAAATTCAACAAGGAATTATGGTATACTAGTTTATTTATTAAAAACATAGTAGAATGAATAACTAGCAACAACCAACCAAGCAAGAATATAAATTATGTTGCATATGCATATAATTAATACAACATTAATGTCGAAATAAGAAATATTAGTTTTACTAATTTATGTTTCATTAATTAAATAAAATTCATAATAATCGAATAGTACATTGACAATCAAGCAAGAAATATGGAAAAATAATTATATTACTATAGCATCTAATAATAAAATTATATCTATATGACTTACCCTTAATAATCTCTCATTATGCTCGATATTAGTAAGTACACAAATAAGTAGCTATTTAAAGAATCTATATTAGTAAGGAAAGATAATAGTAAATAAATATTATAAAAGACATTTCAAAATGAATCTAAATGTCATAAATTAGTAATTTCAGCACTAATAAAAATAGACTTATAACATTCATAATTTCATAGAAGATTATATTAAAGAAGTATAATCGGTAAAGAATACAAAAAAATTAAACAGATAAGAATAAATACAACATTCATATCCTGCTTAAGACTTTTATAATAACAATATAGATAGTAAAAAGAAATACACAAGGAGTACTTTTTTTTCTTCATAAAAAAAACAATCTAAAATGATAAAGATAAAATTTATTATACAAAATATCATTTTAATGACGATCAAAAAATAATAATATTTCAACACAAAAAAAAATAGTACCTGAAAATTGTCTGATGATTCACATCAACACGAGGTAAGTGGTAAAGAAAAATTATTTTTTCATGATACATATATATAGCTAAAGATTCATTGGATAAGATGAAAAGGTGAAGAGTTGTTTAAGTTAATTTTTAGAAGTTAAGTGATCTTAGACATGGGGTAGAGGGAAAGGTGATTGTTTTTACTAATAATTCAATACATTTATTTATACTAACTAAAGAGAGAGGATAACAAATTTAATCATTTAATCACATTAATTATAGAGAAAGAATAGATAATTTTTATTTTTTTAAAAAGTAATTCCTAAAAATTTCCTTTGAAATAATTTCTAACAATTTTCTATAAAATATTTTTGTCTTTCAAAGTTTGACTTTACTTCTTATTTTTAGTATTAGTATCATATAAAATAATTATTAATTAGCATGTAAATAATTAGAATTTTATTTAGGAATAAAATAAGGGAAAGATGGTAATTCAACATTTAAGTTAGGAGCTTCCGACTTATAATAATATATGATAAGAGATCTGAAAATAACTATTTATTTTTATTTTTTTCATTTTGTAAGTGGTTAAGAATCAAAATTTCACGACTTAAAAACACTTCTACATATATTCTTCAAACCTTTTAGTATAATTAGTTTTTTGACATGCGTTTTGCGTGTGTATGTTAAATATACAAGTATACTATTAGTAATATCACATATATTACTCTCTCCAATTTAAAAATAGTGAATGGTTAAGGTAATGCACACCAGAAATAAATTGAACACTATTTCTTACTTTTGTCTTTTGAGTTATTCTCAAACTCCTATGGAAAATGCAGTAATTTAAAGTAAAATCAATAAATATGAATATTTAACTCTATGAGGTCCCCTACATATGCATGATTCAGATATTCCTTTGAGTTATTCTTAAACTCCTACGGAAAATGCAATAATTTAAAGTAAAATCAATTAATATGAATATTTAACTCTCTTAGGTCCCCTACATATACATGATTCAGATGTGCACATTTGTTATTGTATGAACGATACTGGTGAATTTTAAAGGAAGGATGGGACTATACAGTGATAAGAGATTTTATTCCGGAATATGTGGTGGACCATGCTCAGTAAAATCTACACCCTGCATATCTCAGTAATAGAGTTGATAAATCTTTCTGGACTGAAATTAGTAATGGTAAATTCAGTGTAAAATCAGTTTTGGGAACTTTTGAGAAACAAGAAAGACAAAATTGAAAACATGTAAAGTTATGGATAAAAGGTATTCCATTCAAAATCTCATTCTTAATTAGGAGGACTTTGTTTGGAAAGATCTTTGTGGCATTTTTTATGCATAGATAAAATCTCATCCTTAAAGAGGAGGACTTGGTTTTCAAGTTATTGTAGATGTTGTGTTATTCCAGTAGAAGAGACAATTTGAGAATCTTTTTCTTAACGTAGAAGTAGCTACAATAATATGAAATTATTTTAAGTATGCATCAGGAATCCTATATCCTATGCTATTCCTAATATCATTGTGTGGTTTTCATGGAAAAGGAGAAATACATGGAGGAATTTTTTCAGATGATAGAGTGATATAAGGTATTATTGATGCAGTTTAAAGTTCATGTATGTAATATTTAAATTAAACTGAAGAAGAAATTCTTGGCCTCATATTCTATCAGGATAAGAGCAATATAAGCCTAAGTTTGAGTATAAAATCTGGTGGTTGCTAAGGGTTTCAAGATTAAGGATACTACAATCTTGGTGTTAGAAGTTAGAGCTATAATGGAAAGCCTTTCATATTGTAGTGAGCATTGTATTACTAATCTTATTATTGAGACAAACTCAATAGCTATGGTTCATATACTTGAGGTCGACTGGGATGTACACTTGAATGTGGCATTGGAAGTTAGTACCATCAGGATATTATGAAGAAGTGTTTCAGCAAGAGTAAAGCATTACCTTAGGGAGGAAAATGCTCATGCTGATTTTTTTACGATTTCAATTTTCTCTTTTGCAGGTAATTTTTTTGATCAACTATTTTCATGATACTCCAATTGAGGAAAGAAAATTACTCAATCTAGATAAACAAGGAACGTCATACATAAGAAGAAACATGAAGGAATGAAGAGACACCTAACAACAACACCAAACATTAAATATTCTTCCGATTATAATCAGATTCGTGCTAGAGTTTGTAATATTTCTAAATAGCTAAGCTATTGTTTGAAGTAAATTCAATAAATTTTGTACTTACGCCTTGTGAGATCTTGGGGCATCCAATGGTACCAAATCAAGGCATTAGATTCTTGTGGAAATTAGTCCACTCCAACCGAATTGACATAAGCATAGAAAAAGAAACATAAAAAGTTCTCATTATTAAGTATTAACTTATTAAAAGCTTTAATGGTGGTGTCAAACCCATTGGGGTTCAACCCATTAAGACTTAGAAAAGTTAATACCAATGTAAAGGAAAAACAAAACAGATAGAGATACTTCGCTGAAGTACAGGAGAGATTAGACATGTGAATGGTAAAGGAAATCCCTGAGCATTAGGTTGATAGAACTCTTGCAAGTTGAAAAGAAAATCCGAGCAAGATTTGGCTCGTAACAATTGCACCTAACACACCATTGTTGATGCTATAGTTTAGAAGAGAGTAGATGAAGAAATGACCGAAACTTTCCAATTCTTCAGATCGAGTGTTTTATTTTTATTAATTTATTTTCTTATTTATGTTTTTTATTTTTTGTTTCCTTTTTGATTCTGTAGAAGTTCTTTTTGGGCCTAATTAAAATTTTTGATTATATAATAATAAGCCCGGACAATTGTCTGTTGTCATTTGGAAAAAACCATGAAGCTCCACTCCTCAGCAATTAAAGCTTTATTTGGAGATAAAAGTTCATTTCACATAAAAATTGTGGTGATGAAAATGCTTAATAAAGGAGAAGTTTTCTATTGACCAATCATGTCTTGCGCTCAATTCGAGAAAATAAATAAATGAATATCAAAATTCTAATTAAAATTGTTTATAATAATGACCTCATAGATATGAGGTTTATCTTTTCAAATTTACAACTAACACGATAATATATCTTATGGCGTTGAAATATTAGTGATTCCATCCAATTAACACACTCCCTGCCCTAAGCCCCCCTAAAGGCACTTTAGAGTTGATTGAGAAGTAGATCTCTTACTTTTTGGTGATCTTCTAGGAACAAAAACAAACATCATTGGCGTACTTGAAAATAAATGTAGCTTCCATAAGATGGATGAGGCATATTAATTAGAAGTTTTGATGATATTAGTACCACTCTAGTGGTTAAATGATAGTGGAGGTACAGAACTATCCCATCCTTTTTGGCTAGCTTCCTTGATATCAAGAATTGTACTAGAGTTTATTTAGTTGCAAAGTTGTGTGTAGTAAAACTTCCCATAGTTTGAGACAGATGATAAAGATAAAAAAACTGGGTTGAACTCAACATTTCTGATTGTGATTGAGTGGTAGAGGAATGTGTAGTGGTATTGATTGAAGTTAGGGTGACAATAATGATTTTTGGAGGAGGATTAAAACCAAGAATAAATGAGTCAAGAGAAAAGGCTTTGAGTATGTTGAGGGTATTTTCTTTCGAAAGTGGTTTTTTTTAACCAAAAGTTTCAGGCTTATAGCCTATTTATTTTCATTTCTAAAAGAATTAGGCCCAAAACTGACCCAATGTTGGAACTAAAGAGAACAAAATAAAAGTCAAAACCTAAAGAGACAAACCAATGTACGAGCATCAATTTCCTTATAATGGAGGAAGATGAAGAGGCATAGAGGTGTTGGCATCAGAGATGGGGTCGAGCATCATTTTCAGCTAATCTAGTTTCTGCGTAATGTTTTGCAACCACAAGATGAACTTTAAATTCATCTTCTCAGGTGTACTTTTCTACTCTCTCTCTTTAAATACTTGAATGAAGTTTGCTATAAAAAATGATCTTATTGAACTGTAGAACATAGATTCTTGATATTGTAAAAGAAATCTCGAGTAAAATTAGTTTTCCTTTAATCAATTTGAATGTGGTGGATTGAATCAAATACATTTAATACCACCACCACAACCCAAATCCACAAAAATATTACTAATTGATTTTGTGAGGTTATGTTGATACACTCCACATCAATTGTGTAAGAAAAAAGTACCTTAATTCATTGTTCAGTTCTTGTTTCTCCTCTAATGATCATTTAGTAGTTATCAATACATGTATGAGCAGTATATGAAATTTCACATAAGTATAGATTAAATATGCTATTTTAGCCCCCTTAAGTCCTGATTTTATATCATATGTAACACCTCAATGCTCTAACTAGGTGGATGATATATTAACAACCAGAAAATAATTGAGACATCTTGAGGTACGTTAGTAGCGTACTCAATCTATGATTCATGAAAACTTCATATGGAATTGAGACTTGATACAATAAAGATTACTTTATTGAGTCATACTTGTTTGTCTTAATATCAACTATTGAATATTATGTTTATCTAAATTGATGATTCTGCTTCCTTCACTTGGGACTTCCTGAAAATGGTTAAATTTATGAGTACCATGTTGTATTTGACTGTTTTATCCTCAGTTGCATAATTCTTTTTATTGGATTTGGAACCTCTTGAAAAGATCTAAATTCATATGTACCTACAAAAGGAAAAACCAAGTTAGCCAAAAAATTAGCTAGAGTGTTCCCTCCATTAAGGAGTTTTGTTCTCTTACTGACATAGATTTCTTAATACGTTGATGGAATAGAAATTCATTGTTACATTACAAGGTATTTCACACCCTCCATTTAGCATATGTACCAAAGCGAAAGAGTCGGTTGCAATTATAATGTTTTGAAAATTATTTTCCTAACAACATTGAAGACTTTTTCTAATAGCAATAGTTTCAAGAACTACATTCGTAGAAGCGAGAATCTGCACCCCTTAGCAAACATTAACTCTCCTTCATGGTTTGTGATACAAAAGGTAGCAGTACTATTAGGTCCAGGATTATCCCTCGAAGCCCCATCTGTATTACATTTTTACCACCCTATGATGGAGGATACCATTTAACCCATTTTGAAATAAACTCAGGACTAAAACCATCTAATAAAGAACCTAGTTTAGGCCAAGTGGAAGGGATATAAGTGTATTCAGACTCTCAACTTCATGAATTTATACGGACAAAATCACTTTACTTGTGGTATAATTACCACCATGAAGTACAATATTTATCCTTTTCCATAAAAACCATAAATTCACATTAGGAACAGCATGAAAATAACGTTTTGCCTCGTATTTAATTGAACATCCCACCATTTTTTGATACACTGCGTTAACTGAATCAAAGGACCTAATTTTCTCGCTGCATAAGAGAAATATCGCCACACTCTATATGCAATTTCACTTTCAAAAATAAGTTTTCCATAGTTTCCCTTGTTGGGGCAGTAGAACATAAGCAAAGTTGGAACTATTCCAATTATCTATAGCAACAGCTACTGGAACTCTAGTATTCTAAAATCTCCAACTAAAGAATGATATCTTGACAGGAAGATCATGCCCACATCTTCTTGAAATTCACATTTTCTGCCACTTTCTTTCTCAAAATCTCCCAAGCACTCTTAACTGAGAACTTTTAGGTGCTTGTTTTGATCTTCGTTCATATTAATTCGTCTATTATGATACATATGATGTATGATATGTTCCACAATATGATCATGCAAATGATCATGCATACTATCATAATCCCCCCTGTTTCATTTAGGAAAAATCAATATTTGTCAATGAGTGACAAGTTTGTACTTCAGTTTGATATGTGTAAAGAGGCCCAAGTTGGGTCCAATTATCATACCAAACAGAAGAAGTCCCACTCTTAGGTTCCCACCATTGAAATGTTTCAATGCACTCCTTATTGTGTAACATATTTTTCCATGGTTAAGATCTACCTTCCCATTCAACCAAAGTTGGAATATGCTTCTCATGGTATTTGTTCCACATAAAATTAGCTCGTAAGGTGGTATTTTTAGTCATGAATCTCCACCATAATTTTGCATACATATCTTTAGAAATATCAAACATGGATCTAAAACACAATCCTCCTTCCTGTTTAGGTAAATACAATTACTCCCATGTAGGCTAGTGTTTACTCTTACCTGTAATTTTATTACTCCAAATTCTTATTCCAAAAATCCTATGAAGTTCCTTAATCACACATATAGGAGGAACTATAGCTGATAAGACATGAATGAGAACACTCTGTAGCACACTAGTGATTAGAACCTCTTTTCCTTCATATGACAATATATTTCCTTTCGAAGATTGAAATTTTGCCTCACCTTCTTTATAAGCTCTTTGTAGTGTTATTTACCTTTTTTGGAGTGGGTGATACGATGACCAAGGTATTTTAAAGGAAATGACCTTCAGACATACCAACGCATTCCTCCACCAATTCTTTCTCAGCGGCCCCTGCACTTTTTTTCTTTTGTTTTTAAATGTATACCACTAGACAGAGCGTCTAGTAGTTTTTTTATTAAAAATAAAAATCCTCAATATAAATGAGTAAATGCAAAGGGGTGGGATTAGCCTTACCTTTTAAATCCTAATGAGGCAACAAACCTCTATTAATTAGCAAACATGAAAAAAAAAAAGCTAGAGAGAACTAGATATTTTATTATCATCACAGAATTTGAAATACACTCTATGATGATATTACAAATGAGAATACTTGAAAAATGCACAAACATAAAATCCAAGAAGAAAGTGAGTTATCAACCTCAAATTTTTTTTACAAATGTGTGAATTAAAATTGATAGATAGCCCATCTAAAAGGACCTGAAGTATTTTCATCTTGTCTTATTCTTCAAATCCATCCAACAAAACATTATAGTTCATCATTTCTTCTAGGATGTAGTGGATCTTGTTGAAGTCATTGACACTGTCATATGGTTCTACTTTGCCAGTGGCATTGGTAGGTGCCTTGGAACAAACTCTCCTGTCAGTTTACTATCCCAACTGTGTTATATATCCATCCCTAGCCACATTGTCAAAGCATATATCCAACATTTTTTCTTCCTCATCCTCGTCAAAAGGGTCATTTCCCAAATCACGATCATAACCCTAGTTGGACTAAATTCTGATGTTAAGGACTTTTGTTCCTCCTTCTTTGCAACTATACTTTTAGGTACAAATTCCAAAGCTTGTGGACTTAGTTTTCTATTCAAAAGCGGAGGTGAAACATGCTCTTCTTCATCAACCATATCAGCCCACCTAGGAGTACTCATTTTCCTTTGATTTTCTTTCGAGACCTCATGAGCTGAGGTATTTAATGCGACCATGGGTGACTAGATCGTTGAATTGGGTTTGAGCGACATGGCAACCTCACTTTCTTCACTTATCTTAGATACTTCACGATTAGAGATATATGTAGGACTCATAACACTATCGTTATTTCAGTCTGCATGCTACATACTCCAATTGGTGTGCTAACAAATTGTATATTATTATCAAAATCGGCTCGAAATAAAGTTTGCTAATTCTTGGGATTATAATATACTAACTATAATTTTTTTCCACCTCAAGTGCTTCAAACGGATTTGTAAAGACAATGTCATTCGGTTCATTAGATTGCGATACTAGATTAGTAGTTAGCTATTGCTTATTTTCAAGCCGTGGAGATTTACTTCGACTTGCCGAGGAACTAATACACATAGAAATTGATTTTTTTTTGTGCAATTGTGTTCCGATTCCCAGTAGCATTCTAATCACGACCGGAAATTTCAACCTGCAAATCCACAGGTTCAAAAGGTTGCAAATCACCTATTTTTGATCCTTCAAATTTTTGTCCATCAATTGCCAAATTCTCAAGTTGCACATCAGATTTTGGCGTCTATATAGCATCGTGAAGTTTCTCAAGAGTATGCTTTTCACCTTGCCTCATACTTGAATTATCAGCAACAACTCCCTTCTCTTTTATCTTGTTAATTTTTTGCGCAAATTCTGCATCGTTTGATTTATTTGTATCCACAACGAGTTTCTCTTCAAATTCAACACGATCAGCTGAATTACAGCTTTGTTGATTGGGAGAAGAGTAGTCGTCTTACACTGCCAGACGCTGGACAGAATTTTGCGGCACCAAATTTTGATCGTAAACATCACTCTTTCAACCTGTTTGAATTAGATTTTTTAGCATTGAGATGAACATGAAGATCGCCTCAAAAATTTTCTCCTTCAATATGACTATCACTGACCGTGGCATCAACTTGAGCATCAGTGAGAGTTTTGTTAAGCTTAGCACTACATTTTGGTAAACCATATCCCACAAATTGATCATCCTCAAACAACGTATTTAGGGCCCTTGAAAGCAGTTTTGCTAAAAATATAAAGAGAGACAGAGATAGAGGGTCTCCTTGTTTAACTGTCCTAGTGGAATCAAAGAAACCATGTGTTTGGCCATTGATCAAGATTGAATACCGGTTGTTGGAAATCAATCTCCAAATCAAATCAGCAAACAATTCTGAAAACCCCATGTTTCTTAAAACTTCCATTAGAAGAAAACAAGATAATGTATCATATGCCTTGGTCATATCAAGATTTATGACTACATTTGATGGTTTACCCCTCTTTTTTATGTTAGTAACAATCTTTTGAGTCAATAGCACATTTTCTATGATGCTTCTACCTTTAACAAAAACTAATTGATTATGGGTGATCAATTAAAACGACCAAATTAGTTTGAGTTATGGATTTAGGAAGAGAATTACATATGAAAATATCTTGTGCCATTTTTAAAATATTGTTACCCAATATATCCCAGCAATGTTGGTAGAATGCACCTGATAAACCAGATGCTTGTAAACCAGCAACCGAAAAAGGGTGGCTGCCGGTGGGTTGAGTAATTTTTTTAGAGGAAGAACCGGACTGTTTCTCAAGGGACAACTAGTAGTAGCTCAGGGGTGAGCACAACTAGTAGTTCAGGGGTGAGCAAAGGTTTAAGAAGAATTCTGTGCAAATTATGATTTCTACAAGTGTAGAGGCCACATCAAGGAGTTCTGCTACAAAACTGTTGGGTATCCACCTGTCTTCAAGTCAAAAAGAAAGGTTCGGGGTAGTGAGTCTAGTGTGTATGGTCAGAGTTCAATACCCCAGGCTCATTTCTCTTATGCTATTAACGCAAATGTACAGATTTCTATGCGCGGGAGAAAGGTTGATGAGTTTCAAATTGATAATGGTTGTAATTATGCAACTGAATGGGTAATGATTTACGTCATGAAGCCAAGATGAGAAAGATGTCAAACAACTACTTCAAGGATGTACATTCATAAAATACCAATATGATCACATCCTCAAAATGTTCTAGCAAAAGTCAAATTAGCCTATGTTTGGTTGCAATGATGTTAATACTGCAGGTAAATCATTTATTGTTTCTGGAAAAAAAAAATTCGATTGTATATACTAGTGCTAGACATCATGCGGTCTCTAACTTGGATATGATGTCTAAGGAGTCTATGACCCAACTTGATGCTCCTAGTGGTAACACTACTCAAGTGACTCTTGTGGGTAGTTATGTTTTATCAGCTAACAATGTTGTTACAAATATATTTTTCCTACCTGCATTCCAGCATAACCTATTGTACGTAAGTAAAATACAAAGGAACTAGGTAGTTCAGTCACCTTCTTTTCTCATTTTTATGTTTTCTAGGAACTTTACAGTGTAAAGGTGAAGGTGGTCGGTAAAGAGGAACAAGGATTGTATTTTTTGCTACAACATACATTTCACACATGGGATTGAAAGTAAAAAGTAGAAGCCTACATTTTTTGTTCCTAGAGGACTTTCGAACATGGAGTTGTGGCATCAAACATTAGGTCATGTATCTTCTATAGTTCTTGCAAAAATATTAGATATGAACGAAGACAGTATGTGTAAAGTCTCTAATTTTTCATTCTACCCTTGTTCTAAGCCTTCTAGGTCTGGTTTTCCTTCAAGTAGTATAAAAAGTACTTGTTTTGATTTGATTCATGTTGATTTCCTAGGGTCCTTATAAAACACCCATTTTTTATGGTAACAAGTACTTCCTTACAATGGTATTTCTACTTAAACATAAGTCTGATGTGTGTATTTCTCTTAAACTATTTATCCACTATGTTAGGACTCAATTAGGGAGAAATGTTAAGGTATTAAGGTCTCACAATGGGGATGATTTTGCTAACTCTGTGTGCACTACTTTGTTCAAAGAGTTGGGAATTATACACGAGAGGTCTTGTCCATATACCTTTATCAAAATGGGGTTGTTGATAGAAAACATAGACATATACTTGGAGTAACTAGGGCACACAAATTGCATGCACACATTCCATTTAAGTTTGTGGGGGCAATATGTCGTAGTTGAAGTTTATTTAATCAACAGATTACCAAGTAGTGTAATAGGTCATCAAACTACTTATAAGAAGTTATTATATGGAAACCAACCATGTCTGTCTCATTTAAGGACATTAGAGTTCTTGTGCATTGCTAAGAATCTCACCAGACATGTCAAACTGATGGCAATATAAAGTCCAGTTCTTCATATGAGATATTCAGAAGTCTAGAAGGGATATATTCTTTTTTATTAGACCAATAGGTCTTTTCTTTTTAAGAATGCATGTCATATTCAGGGAAAACAATCCTATTTTAATAGCAACCAGGTATGTTGACAAATAATCCTACATATGATATAGTGGGAAAACAAATTTGTATTACTTCAACTCAAAATACAATTGTTTTACAAAGGGAGTGGACGTAGCATTATTCGTGCGATGATGATAAATGCTTGTCTTGAGAAGTGACTTTGTGACGATTTATGTTAGCTAGACTTTATGACTTTCTCAGTTCAGATTCAATAATCTTACGTTTGTTTATTTCAATCATAAGTTCACCATTTAGTATGAGTTGATAATTTTAATTAAAGTGGTCCATAATAAAGTCTTAAGCTATATTGTTAATAGGTATATATATAGATCTCAATGTACGAATTTCCTCCACTTGTATGGAATATTGGTCGGAGCATGACATGATATGAGTTGAGTGCATATTGCTAAATGAATATAGAGAAAGATTCCGAGAGTCTCTAACCATGTGTCACTAGTCCTCGTGAATTTATCTACTATTTAAAAATATAAGTAGATAAACATTAAAAAAAAATTAGAAGTTGTGATCACATATTTTATTGTTAGGTCAAGGGGAATGTTGATAAACGAAAGAGAAGGAAGTCACACAGCAAAATGATATGACCTATTTTCTTTTCTTATACTATTTTTAGTTGTAGCATTATTATGTATCATGTTTCATCATTAGTTAGTCACATCAAATTGTAAGTTATTAATTCATTCGTACCTCAGTAGGTTTGATTCAAATTCTATATTTGTGTCAAAAACCCACCTAACAATTAAAATATGTTGGCCTTGATTGATTTTAAGATATAGAACCTATGAATTTAACATCTTGATTTCGACTTTGACACAAAAATTTTAGTTTCCCTATCATGCAATGATATAATCATTCTAAAAGAAATAGTTTTAGTCCGTATTGACATAAATTTGTTTTACGAATATACTCCCTCTGTCTCAATTTATGTGACACTTTTCAAAATTCGAGATTCAAACAAGTCTATCTTTGACAATAAATTTTTTATATATCTTTTAACTAATTTTAATTTACAATTATTTTGATTTATATTAGTTTTTACATGGTTTATAAATATATAAATTTCATTAAAAATTTAATATTTCATGCACAAATTTTTTGTTAAACTTAAACTACTTGACTCTCGAAAAATAAAACGTGACACATAAATTGGTACAAAGGGAGTATAATTTTAGTTCTAGTAAAGGTGATTTGTGTGAAATTATGTATTAGGCCTAACTCACACCCCAAAATCTGGCTCAAAGGAAAGAGAATTGCAGAAGCCTCATTAACCACTAATGTGAGACTTTTTTCATTCTTTAACAATTTGCCCATACACCTTGTACTTATCTTAAGATATCAAAATATAAATTCTTCTATAGACTAAAATTATATCATATTGCCATTAAAATTCAAGGGAATGTAGTAAATAGGACTTTATCTAACATCATTATGTGTAAGAAGGAGCTTGGAATCTATTTTTATTTTCCTCTCAACAAGTTACCGACCACAAATTTTCGTTCATCGATTTTATGCATATGTAGAAAGTTGTTTCTTCTAAAAAAATTATTTGATTGTCTATTAGATTGTAACATTTATGCATATGTATAAAGTTGTTTCTTCTCAAAAAAGTTATTTGATTGTCTATTAGATTGTAACATATTAACTGCTTGAACTTAAGACTGCCATGTTACTGCATTAAATTCTTTGAGATAACTTTTCCTTTTTCTTTTGTATTGATCTATACATTTATCAGTACATTGAAGAAAGACATTGCATCTAACTTCCAATTCTAGTTTGCATCATTTAATTTTATGGATCGCAATAAGATTATGATGAAGAAAATTGAGGATCCAGTATACCGTCAAAAGTTTACTCAAAATGTATGTATAGCATTGCTAACAAGTCAAATATTGCACTGTAAATGGTTTCTCCAAATGGTGAAGTGACCAGCTATTCTAGCGGAGAAATGTTAATGAGATTTCCAGAATGATATTTTATGTTTGAATGTTCTATGTTTCGATTATGATACAAAATATGATGTAATTTCTTTTGATCGCTTAGTTTTGAAGATATTATGATCAAAGCAATGAACCAACCTAATGAACTGAGTTAACAGTATGTTTATTTTAATATGTTAAATTCATGAATTAGACTTCACCAATTTCATTCAATTGACTAACTCAAATGCTTTTTTTTATTGCTGAAGATCCACTCCAAATCCAGATGAAGAGGTACTAAATTTTACACATCTTTTACTAATCTTTAGGGATTCATTTGACCTTAACATGACCTTTATTTTGCAGCATTTGATGCAGAGTCTTGTTCAATCAAAACATAAAAGAGGTATGATTGAAAAGATTTTTACGTATGACCCTCTGCTTTTCTTTACTTCTTTTCTGTTGATTTATTTCTTTGTTGTGTGGTACCTTTCTACATTATTGAATAATTCTTGTTATTTTTGTTGGGTGTTTTTACGATACTGATGATTGGACAATGTGCATTAGTGTTGAGGTAAGGTTTGATGTTTCCACACTAGTGTTGATTGTGTATACTTAAAAACACCTAAAATATATCACTCTGGTAGCGAAATATTTAGAAAGGGTGTCCCCTTCAGTTAGTAATTATAAGCCTATATTTATTATTACTAAAAACTCTGTAACTTGATATATTTTTAATGCATTTTTATAATAGGCTCATAAAGAGAATTTTAGTGAGCTCCAAAAAATACTAAGTGAAGCAAAGGAGAAAACAAGGTTTAAGAGTTGTTCACTCTATTTTTAAATATTCTAAAAAGTGTTGCTCTTTAATGATGATTTGTTCCCTTGGACCTAACAGCTCCTATGAACCACAAGTGGAGAATATCAACACTGTGGAAGAAGCTGATGCATTGTGGGTGCTATGGAACGGGTTCAACGATCCAAAATGAGCATATCTCAAAGCTAATGCAATTTTTACTTGCATTTCATAAGGTCTTGTCCATATACCCTTATCAAAATGGGGTGGTTGAGAAAAAACATAGACATATACTTGAAGTAACTAGGGCACTCAAATTGCAGGCACACATTCCTTTGAATCTTTGGGGGCACTATGTCTTAGTTGCAAATTATCTAATCAAAAGATTACCAAGTAGTGTGATAGGTCATCAAACTACTTCTGAGAAGTTAGTATATGCAAGCCAACCAGGTCTATCTCATCTAACTAAGAATCTCACCAAACATGTCAAATTGATGGCAAGATCAAGGACAGTTCTTCATATGGGATATTCAGAAGTCTAGAAGGGATATGTTCTTTTTTATCTGACCACTAGGACCTTCTTTGTGATAATACATGTCATCTTCAAGGAAGATGCATTTCCTTTTGCAAATGGAAGTGGTTCTAATTATTATCCTATATTTTAAGACACAATACATGGTTCAGGGTAGTTGTCTCAAGCCTTCACTATGTCCACTCCTATTCCACTAAGTTGTGATGAGGAAACTGTTGTGTTAGATGATAGAGGATATTATATGCATGTCATAGAGCAGAAAGAGCAGGAAGTAACAGAATAACAAAAGCTAGAAGCAACTGATAGCTGTAATCAGGCAATTGAGAGTGTAGTGCCTCATATAGTTACTGATAAAGTTGATCATGTAGTTGAGTTTGCATTACAAGGGCCTACCAAGATGTCTACCAGAAATACACAAACTCCTACATGGGTGAGGGACGTTATCTCACTAAATATAACTAAGGATGTAAAGTATCCACTGTGTAATTACAGAAGCTATGATCACTTGTCTGTTAAATCCATCCCATTTTTAGTCAACTTTAGCTATTCAATTGGTACAAGCAATTGTTAAAAAAGAATAGTAATTGGAGTTGAAAATAAAAGATTTGGTGATTCACAAATTGGTAAGATTTGCAACCATTTTGATTTTGGTATATTTACATATGTCATTAGTGACATAGGCATGGTTTTATCCTTCTATAAATAGAGCATTCTTTATCATTTGTAGAACACACCAAGTTAGAGAGAAAAACTATTTTAAGAGCAAAGTGAGGTATTACATAGACTATTCATTTAAATAGTTTGTGAAGAAAAATGGCGTGTGAGCGATATTTTAGTAAGACGGAAACCAAAAGAGTGTTGTTCCTTTTGATTGTGTAGTAGTCACTTTGAATATTGTATTCGTGACTACACAATGTAAAATTCTTACTATAGTAATATCAATTGCTCCTCTTGGCCCATGGTTTCTTCCCTTATTCAGAAGGGTCTCCACATAAAATTCTTTGTGTCATTATTTTCCCATTTTATTTCCATTATGTTTACCATATATATTTTTGTGCTTTTCCGCGTTATCCCAACAAACTAGTATCAGAGCGAAGGTTTTATCTGAGTATGTTCTATGGTTGCAGTTCAGTCTGAACTTCCACATCATAAAAGATTTACTTTGATTTGCGATAACTATATTTTTGGGGGAAAACAATGGAAGCCAACACAAGTAGAATGGTTACTTTGAATGGTGTTAATTATGTCATTTGGAAGGGGAAAATGGAAGATCTGCTTTATGTTAAGAATTTTTGACAAACCAGTATTTACCACTGTAAAGCCTGATAATAAAACAGATGAAGAGTGGAATCTGTTGCATAGACAGGTTTGTGAATTCATTAGGCAATGTGTCGACGAAAATGTGTTGAACCATATTTCTGGGGAAACACACACTCGAACCCTAAGGGAGAATCTTGAAAGTTTGTATGTTCGAAAGACTAGAAACAACAAAATGTTCTTAATAAAGCAGATGTTTAGTTTGAAGTATAATTATGATTCTCCGATGACAGACCATCTGGATAATTTTCATGGGATTATGAACCAGTTATCTGCTATGGGCATCAAATTTGATGAAAAAATTCAAGGCTTGCTTATACTTGGTTCCCTACCAGATTCTTGGGAAATATTTAGAACATCATTGTAAAATTATGCTCTGGATGGTGTGATCTCTATAATTTCCGCCAAGAGTACTGTCTTGAACAAAGAGATTAGAAGAAAAACATAAGGTTCCTCTTTGTCGGATGTCATGATAACTGGCCCCAGGGTGAGAAATAAAACTCGTGGTACTTAGAATAGAGAACAAAATAGGAGCAAATCCAGAGGTAGACTTAAGGATATTGAGTGCTATCATTGTGGCATGAAAGGGCACACAAAGAAGTTCTGCAGGAAGTTAAAGAGGGAGAACAAAAACAAAGAGGAAACTAAAGAAGATGGCAATGAAAATTGCCTAGTCACCGTCATCATCAAAGATCTTGTTACCGTTCTTGATGCAAACATGATAAATATTGCTTGTGATGAGTCAAGATGGGTTGTGGACACTGGTGCCGCATCTCATGTGACATCAAGGAAGGATTTTTATCTTCCTACACTCCTGGTGATTTTAGAATCTTGAGTACGGGTAATCAGATTGTTTCTAGGGTGGTTGGTATTGGTAAAATTTGTTTGGAAAGTAGTGTTGGAACTAAACTAGTTTTGAACAATGTGAAACATGCTCCAGATGTTTGTCTGCACCTAATTTCTGTTGGTGTTTTAGATGATGAAGGATATGATAGTACCAACGGTGATGGAAAATGGATCTCATTAAGTTACCTTGAAAGAAGGCATTAAAGACATCCATCTGATGAATATGCCAATGTCTAGACGATGCCAAAGCAACCAACCTTGGCTTCAACGTTTCTATATCATCGGTAGATTTGTACTTGACTTTTGATATCCTCCTATAACCTATATGCCTCTTCCCTCTTGGTAAGTCAGTGAGTTCCCAAGTTTGTTACTCTCTAAAGCATGTAACTTAGTCACAACCAAGGAACCCTTGATGAGTTTCCATTTTCCATCACCGTTGGTACTAACATATCCTTCATCATCTAAAACACCAACAAAAATCAGGTGCATACGAAATTAGGAGCATGTTTCACATTGTTCAAAACTACTTTAGTTCCAACACTAGTTTTTAAACATAGTGTACCAATACCAACCACCCTACAAACAGTCTCATTACCCATACTCAAGGTTCCAGAATCACCAAGAGTATAGGAAGAGAAAAAATCTTTCCTTGATGTCAAATGAGATGCGACACCAGTTTCCATAACCCAGCTCGACTCATCACAAGTAATATTTATCATGTCTTCATCAAGAACGGTAACAAGGTCTTCAATGGTGACGATGGCTAGGCAATTTTCATTGCCATTTTCTTTAGTTTACTCTTTGTTTTTGTTTTCCCTCTTCAACTTCCTGCAGAACTTCTTTGTGTGCCCTTTCATACCATGATAATAGCACTCAATATCCTTAAGTCTGCCTCTTGATCTATTTTGAGAACCACGAGTTTTGTTTCTCTCCCTGGGTCCAATTATCCGGACATCCAATGAAGAAGAACCTTGAGTTTTTCTTCTTATCCCTTTGTTCAAGACACTACACTTGGCGGAATCCATAGAAATCACACTATCTGAAGCAGAATTTGGCAATGAAATTCTAAATGTTTTCCAAGAGTCTGGTAGGGAACCAAGTAGAAGCAAGCCTTGAATTTCTTGATCAAATTTGATGCCTATAGCAGATAACTGATTCGTGATCCCTAATTATTCAGCTGGTCTGTCATCGGAGAACTATCATGATACTTTAAACTCAACATCTGCTTCATTAAGAACATTTTGTTATTGCCAGTCTTCCGAGCATACAAACTTTCAAGATGCTCCCATAGGGATCGAGCATATGACTCCAAGAAATATAGTTCAACACATTATCATCGACCCATTGCCTAATGAATCAACAAAACTGTGTGTGCAACAAATTCCACTCATCATCTGTTTTATTATCAGGCTTTACAGTGGTAAATAATGGTTTGTAAAAGTTTTTGACATTAAGAAAATCTTCCATTTTCCCCTTCCAAATGGCATAATTAACAACATTCAAAGTAACCATTCTAATTATGTTGGTTTCCATTGTAAATCCCTAAAAAATATTGTTATCTCAAATCAAAGTAAATCTTTTCTCATATGGAAGTTTAGACTGTGCTGCAACCACAAAGCATACTTAGATAAAACATTGGCTCTGATACCAATTTGCTGAGAAAATGCGGATAAACACAACAATATGTATGCTAAAAGTAATGGAAATAAAATTGAAAAATAACGTCAGCAAGAATTTTACGTGGAAACTCTTCTGACTAAGGGAAAAAACCACGGACCAAGAGGAGAAACTAATATTTCTATTGTAAGGAATTTTACACTGTGTAGTCACGAATACAATACTCAAAGTGACTAATACACACTCAAAAGGAAGAACACTCTTTTGGTTTCCATCTTACTAAAATATTGCTCACACTTTATTTTTCTTCAGAGACTATTTTTCTTTTATAGTCTATGAAATACCTCACTTTTCTCTCAAAATAATTTTTCTCTGTAATTTTGTGTGTTCTACAAATGAACAAGAATGCTCTATTTATATAAGGATAAAACCATGCCTATGTCACTAATGACATAGGTAAATATAGCAAAGTCAATAATGGTTGCAAATCTTACCAATTTGGCAACCACCAAATCTTTTATTTTCAACTCCAATTACTATTCCTTTTTAACAATGGCTTATAGAAATTGAATAGCTAAAGTTGACCAAAAAATGGGATGGATTCAACAGTCTTTTCATGAGTTAGTTATAACTAATCCTCTGGTTGTTAGTTACAGGAAGATTAGTTACTATCAGAAGTCATAATCGGTACGTTTAATCATTGAAATAATCTTCTTCCTCCTTAGATATTTTTCTACCTTATTTATAGATTCTTCGTTACGATCAAAAGTATTGGGGGAAATTTAATGTGTGGAGTAGGACAAATGCACGAAAGAGAAAATCAAAGCATAGTTAAATCTTATTGATGATAATAGAAAGTAATGGGACCTCTTTGAAGCCTTTTGAAGTATCAAGAAAAATTTAATGTATCGAGTAAGATGAATGCGGGAAAGAGAAAAAAAGGAAAAAAAAAAGAAACTTGTTGATGATAAAGGAAAGTGATGGGAGCTCTTTGAGCGTTGGAAAGTATACAAGGCAATTCAACATGTGAAGCAGTACGAATGTGTATCGAATAGTGAAAGAGTTCTGATTTTTTTATATTTAATCTCGAAAAGAACACATAAAATACGTATAAACTTTCCTTGAACATGAGAAAAATGCATGTTTTCAGGTAGATCAATTGTTGAGCTAATACCAAGAAGTGGAGTTTTTCCATTACAAATGATCAATCCTTTTCACACGAGGCTTACATAGATTTATTTGAACAAAGATTCAAATATTTCTTTGAGGTGCTCGACACATTAGGTAATTGAGTGTGAGTTTTTGAAAGTTGACATTTTTTGGCTTATATGATGTTACTTCACACCCACTGTTCCAAAAAAAAATGTTAATTTTAACAGCAACCAGGTATCTTTCCAAACAATCCTATATATGATATAGTGGGAAAACGAGTTTGCATTACTTCAATTCAAAATACAATTATTTTACGAAGGGAGTGAACGTAGCATTATTCATGCAATGATGATAAACAATTGCATCTTGAGAAGTGAGTTTGTGGCGGTTGATGTTAGCTAGACTTTTTGACTTTCTCAGTTCACATTCAATAATCTTAAGTTTGTTTTTTTTAATCATAAGTTCACCATTCAGTATGAGCTGATAATTTCAATCAAAGGGGTCCATGATAAAGTTTTAAGCTATATTTTGAATAGGTATATAAATAACTCAATTTATGAATTTCCTCCGTTTGTATGGTATATTGGTCGGAGCACGACATGTTATTAGTTGAGTGCATGATTCGAGTTTGAACCCAATAACAAAAAGGGTTGCTAATAGAATATAGAGAAAGATACGAAGAATCTCTAACCATGTGTCACTAGTCCTCGCAAATTTATCTACTATTTAAAAATATAAGTACATAAACTTCAGAAAAAAATTATAAGTTTTGATCACATATTTTATTGTTAGATCAAGGGTAAAATTGATAAACAAGAGAGGAGAATGTCACACAGCCAAATATACACTGTAAGTTATTGATTCAGTTGTACCTCAGTAGAATTGATTCAAACTTTATATTTGGGTCAAAAACTCACCTAACAATAACAATATGCTGTCCTCAATCGATTATTAAATTTATAACCTATGAATTTAACATCTTGAATCTGACTTTGACCCACATATTTTAGTTTCCCTATCGTGCAATGCAATAATCATACTAAAAGAAATAGTTTTACTCCATATTTTCATAAATTTGTTTTACGAATATACTCCCACTGTCTCAATTTATGTAACACTTTTAAGAATTCGAGATTCAAAAAAATCTATCTTTGGCAGTAATTTTTTTTATATATCTTTTAACGATTTTAAACTTACAATTATTGTTTTTTATAGTACTCTTTACATGATTTATACATATATAAATTTTATTAAAAAAATTTATAGATTTCATGCACATATTT
>JAKWIX010000323.1:27038724-27208724 GCA_027704785.1 Solanum chmielewskii
GGGTGATCCCCTGCATAGTAAGAGTCACAATATCCGACCAACTTGCATTCTTCAGCTTTCTTGTACAAAAGACCTTAATCAATTTACTTTTCACATATCTTAGTATTTGTTGAAAAACCTCCATAGGGGGTATCTTTGGATTATTCATGTAGCGGCTCATCACACCAACTGCAAAAGAAATTTCAGGTCGAGTCTGATTTAAATAAATCATATTACCTACCAATTATCGATACATCGTCACATATGCTAAGTCTTTTCCTTCATGAGCACAAATCTTAGCATTTGGCTCCAATGGTGTTGATATTGGTTTTCAATTCAACATTCCAAACTTCATCAATAGATCTTTAGAATATCTTTTCTGATGCAAACAAATTTCATCATCATTACAATCAACCTCAAAGCCAAGAAAATGGTTGAGTTGTCCAAGTTTCTTAATCTGGAAGCAAACTGACAAATTCTTCTTTGATAGAAGAATTTCTTCTACACGATCTCCTGTTCAAATTAGATCATCCACATATAACAGCACAATGGCTAGTTTCTTTCCAATAATTGTCACAACTAGCTGGAATCTGCCGGTGCTACTGAATAACAACTATGAGTAAGAAATTCAGAAATCTTACCATACCATGCCCTTGGTGCTTTCTTAAACCCATATAGCGCTTTTCGAATCATACATACATACTTCGGTGACACATGTAGATCTCTCGATCCAACTCTCTATGCAGAAAGACATTTATTATATCCATCTGTCATAGGTTAAAATTTTTACTGGCAGCAAGTGCAAGTATGATTGGGACTATAGTAAGCCTAGCCATAGGACTAAATGTTTCATCATAATCTAGTCCATATTGTTGAGAAAAGCCCCGGGCTGCAAGATGATCTTTGTTCCTATCAATTAAAAAGGTTCGACATGTCTTAGCTTTACCACGAGGTCCCAAGTTTCATTTAGTTCTATCGCATCAATCTCCTCCTTCGTAGCTTTAATCCACGTCGGATTTTGGAATGTTTCCTCAAAATTCTCTGGTTCGGTTTCATCTTCATCTTCTACTATGGCAGCATTGGAATACTTTGGATTAAGCTTTTTGTTTCTTGATGACCTTCTAAGAGACGGGGGGGGGGGGGGGGTGTTTGTTCCACTTAGCTCGTCTGCTTCACTTTGATGTTGATATACACCGATTTGCCAAGAATTTTGAGCCACGCCTTTTTCAGCAATATCTTTGTTAGCTTCATATTCAGCTTCATCTAAACTCAGCAGGACATGAGACGAGTCCAACACATCTTTGAGAACATTTTAATCAGACACGATCTCCATATTTGAAGGCAACCATTAAGAAGCTTCATCAAATATCACATTCCGAAAAGTGTAACACTTTCCCGTGATTGCGTCAAAACAATGCCACCCTTTTTGTTGACTATCATATGCAACAAAGAAGCTTCATCAAATACACATCCGAAAACATGAAAATAGCTAACGAACGGTTTCATATACCATAACTTCTCAAAAGGTTAAGTAAAACTTAACCTTTGTTGAGAAATTCTATTGATCATAAAAGCTGCAATTTTCATAGCTTCCGCCCCAAATTGTCCCGAAACATTTTTTGCGTGAAGCAAGATTTGACAGATTTCTGCTAGGTGTCTGTTCTTTCGTTCTCCTACACCATTTGGAGTATTTGTACATGTCAGTTGACGACGTATTTGATACTTCAGAAGGAATTTAGAGAATTCATATGATGTGTATTCCCCACCATTGGCAGTTCGCATGAAAAGAATTTTCTTGCCAACTTCTGTTTCAACAACCTTTATAAATTTTTTGAATTTTAAAAAAAACGTATAAGACTTTTCGTCAGAAAATAAATCCATACATACCTAGAAAAAAAGTCATCAATGAAGGTTAACATATATTTCATCCCACCAACAGAGAGTTGCTTGAGAGGTCCGAATACATCAGAGTGAATTAATTCTAATGGTTCCTTTGACTTATATTTTAAATCCTCATATGAAAATTGATGTGCTTTACCATATAGGCAATCCACACATAAAACATTTGTCCTTAGTGGGAGTTTTGGAAGACCTTCAACATTGACTTTTCCATCATGACACTTAAGTATAGAGTAGCTAACGTGTGTCAACCGCACATGCCATAAGTATGCAATTTCATTCTTCCTTGTCCTGTCTATATATGTGGTTTCTCTCAACATAACATAAACGGAGTTCAATCTTTGTCCCTTATTTACTGGGTGTTTTTAATTTCAAGATCTTGATATATACTTACATCTTGTGGACAAAATAGAATAAAATGACTCGTAGATGTTAGTTGTGCTACTAAAAGAATATTTTACTTCATTCCTTGGACATTATAAACATTTTGAAGCAACATAATATCAACATTAATATTTGGTGACACTACAGCCTTATCGATATGACTTATCGATAATTTTGTATCATCGGTTGTCACCACCTCACGATTTCCCTTGTACTTGATTCGATTTTGCATCTTCTCCTTGTCGCCATTCATATTGTTTGATCACCCTAAGTCAACAATCCAGTCACTCTCATAATCAATTTGGGTAAGGGTTGTTACTGTAACAGCTAATTCCTCTTGTTCTACACTAAAAAATGCTTTAGCATCCCAATCATCTTCATTCTTTTTCTTTTGACTAGAAGTGGCTTCAGCATTGCTCTCAACAGCCTTTTTATTGAACCAGTAAACCTTGGCTTTACGTCCCATCTTTCTGTAGTGATGACACTTCCCTTAAAACCTCTTGTGTTTGCCCCAATAGTTCTTTGAAGCTCTCATTGGATGATAATTCTCCTCTCCTTGATTATTTTTTTCCTTATCGTTACTTCTTTTCGTCACAGCTACATTGTACTACTTTAGTTCCCCCTGCTTTTGTTGATATAGAGTGCTTCCTCCTCACTTTTCTATGAAACTCCACCCATTTGCTTAGCCATGGATTCTTGCCTAGCACACATTTTCTCAAACTTAACAAGTGATGGTTTAACTTTCTATCCTTGTACTTCAGTAACAAAGTTTCTACGCTCGGATATCAAACCATGAATAATTATTCTTTTTATCCTGGTTTCTCCAGTTGTAGTTGTTTGTTGCACTTTTGAAATTTCATGGACTATCGACTTCACTTTGTGAAAGCATTGTGCAATGCTCATATCATTTTGAGCTATCTACAATAACTCACTTTCTAAAAGTTGTTGTAATGACCCGGAAGGTCATTTTTGGAAAATCTGAATATTAGTGTAACTTGAATTAATTAATCAGTAGTTAATGGACTAAAGTAATCATTTAATAATACTCTATACACCATGGGTTAAAGTGAATTCAATTATTTAAAGTTAACAAATGGGACACAACTGAAAAGGGTAAAGAGGAGAACGTGTGGCCTTGAGAGAACGAGAGGACTGACTGCGGGGAAAAACAAGTACAAAAGAAAACTTTGTGAATCATGTAAAGTAATCGAGCTTTTCTTCCTTTCAATATGATCAATATATATGTTGGATGGTCTGTATATTTTATTTCATCTTTTTGGACAAATTAAGGTTATTAGGGGAATAGTGAAAACGGAAAAAGACAAAATCCATTAATGTAGTGAACAAAGAGGTAAGGTTAATGAAAATTTTAAATTGAAAAGTTGTCAGATTCACTGTAATTCCTAAGGTATTTTTGAGTGTTTATTGAATTCTTTCTAAGACAATTAACCGTGTTATTATTAGGTTAGTATAGTAATAGTATGATAAAGGGAATTTGGCAGTGAAAATTCATATGATATTGTGCATAACTCTGGAAATTTTTGGAAGAAGTACAAGACAAGAAACAATGTTACTATAATTAATATTATATTATTATTATTAGGAAAGATGTAGACACGGTATTGAGGAAAAAATAATCTGCTCGAGTTTAAAGAAAAAAAAAATTGGTTGGCAGATTTATAAGAGATTGAGTAGTAATTAATTACTAAATTATTTAATGGCTGAGATATGTTATTGTTTAGCTTTGGTTATGTATGTTTGAATGTGAATAACATTTTGTTATTTGTATTAAAAAGGGTTCCTGATAGGCACAATATAATTGCAATATAAAATTGTAAGTGGAGTATAATGGTTGCATGACACACAATTTACGACGAAACTCTATCATAGGCATTAATAATTTTATAAAAATAAGATATTATTGAATTGGTTGTTTAAAGTTATTTGAAAAGAAAATATATGTAAATATTTGTACTTTTGCAATGTTGAGAATGTACCAGGATAGTGACCTCTACTAATTAACCGTTTGACTAGATGGGTAAGTATAGAGTAGTAAATTTATAGAAATATCCTTGCTATTGTTGTCATATTATAATTCATGTTTTGCTATACTAAGATAGAAAATATATTTTTAGTGTATTATATCGTATGTGAATTATTAGAATTGGTATTGGAAAAAAAAGGACTTAAACTTAGACTTGGAGCTTGGAAAATATGATAGTTGAAATGTTAGTTAACATCAAAAATTATGAATTTGATTATACATTTGGTTGAATTTTAAGTTCAAGGTTAAACACTTAATAATATAAATGTTTTTAGTTCCGAAATCTTTTTGTGGATATATATTCGAATAGATTGTATTGGTTCAAAAGTTCAACAAAAAGGGAAGGCTCAAGTCCTAGAGTGATTATTCGATTGACTAAGGCATGTGGATTTCTAAACCCTTGTTAAGCTTATCAAATTCTTGTATTTCCTTGTGTGGTGTTGAGAATTACTTGGAGACTTGTTTCTTATTTTTTGGTGTTATATTTCTTGTTGTAAATTGCTCTTTGTTATCAAAATGGTTATCTCCTCATTTTCATTTGAGCATGTCATTTGCACTGTATCTAAGACATGGTCGTGGTCAGAGAATGTACCATTTCGAGGGTCGTATCGCACGCCGTGATGTATATTATATTTTGAGGGACGTATCACGCGCCGTGATGGTTTCTATTATCGAGGGTCGTGTCGTGCGCCGTGACAGATTCATTGACAGATATGTCCCCCATGGGTCCCAGACTGAGAGACAGCGGATGTGTATCGTTAGGGAAGACATGTATTACTCTTCTATACATTGCATGTCATGGCATTACACATTTTTTATTATTGATAAACTTGAATACGTGGTTTGCTGATCTTGTTAGTGTTTCTCTATGAAAATTGTGACAGTTGAATATTGAGTTGTTATTTGAAATATGTAAACTAATAGAGTGTGGTTATTGAGTTGTGTGTTTGGTAATTTGTGAACTGTTTGTAGTGTGGAGGTTCAGATATGGTGTAAGGAGTACCCGTATTTTGTTCCCTTAACTTGTGTTTAGAGGTTTGCTTGTTGGGTACCGCGTGGTTTGGTACTTACCCCTTGCTTCTACAAATTTTTGTAGGTTACAAGCCCGGATTTTTGTGATACCTTCCATTCTCTTTGTTTCTGAGGCATCTTGTGGAGTATTATGAGGTAGCTGCTTGTCATCTCAGAGAACTTTCCTACTCAAGTTTATGACTTTGTTTTTACTTGAAATACAACTTCATGTTAGACTCGTATTTTTTATTTCAATTCTAGTATTTACATTAGAGGCTTGTGCACGTGACTACCAGGTCTTGGGAATTGAATTAAGTTTAATTGTTTATGTATTAGTAATCGTTATCTGACTTTGGTTTTATTTCAAAATTTTATCGAAATTATCGGGTTAGGCTGACTTGTCTTTGTGGGATAAGACGAGTGTCAATCACGTCCGTTTTTGGGTCGTGACAGTTGTAGTCGTGTCTCATTCTTCTTTGAAAAGAGTGCAGCCAACGTGTCCTAAGCTTCCATTGCTGTTCCAGCATCTCGTATATGTTCTAAGACGTCTTCTTAATGGTGGTCTTGAGGACAAATAATGTTTTTCCTACTTTAATATACCATTTTCTCAGTGTGCCATTTGGTTCTTCCTCCCCTAGTTTGACTTCATTTCTATTTACGACCTTCCAAAGATCTTGACCTTCATTTTAGGAAGTCATACATGTCATCCATGTTTTGTAATTTTGATGGTTGAAATTCTTAACTCCACCTATGGATTGTAAATAAGTCATCACAATAGATGTGTGGCATCTCTTTCTCTCATTTAAACAAAACATTGATAACAAATGATGAAGACAACTTGTGTAACACCCCATTTCCAAAACACACCAAAAATGCAGATTTTCAAAAGTTGCAGGTGCTAGCGACAGAGCCAACTACGAACAGTCTGTCGACTTACTGTCCGTCAGTCGAATCTGTCGATAGGCCAGTCAACTTTCAGTCTTCACTCGTGAACGACGGTCAACCAACACGGACTGTCAATCAACTTATGGTTCGTCAGTCGAATCCGTTGATGGGGCTTTCAATCCTCATTCGTAAATGATGGTCTACCAACATGGACCGTCTATTGACTTACAGTTAGTCACTCGACTCCGTCAATGTCTCTGACAACAGTTAATTCAGGGGTCTTTTTGTGTTTTTCTATTTCGTTGGACCCCTAAGGTATGTCGTTTAGACCATATATTGTAAAGTTTTATTTAGTTTAAGTCTAGAGACGGAACTAGAACTTAGATAAGTCAAATCATTAATCAAAACATACAAAATTAGAAGCAAGAGAAGAGAAAAAGGGTCAAGAACCCTAGTTCAAGTACGCAACGAAGTTTCCATCAATACCAGCCTTGAAATCAAAAGGTCTCCCCGTGGAATTCATCATCAGGTATGTGGGATTTCACTAGTGGGTTCCTTTCACCCATTAGGTCCCTAGTTTTAAGTCAGTTTCTTGATTCTCTTACTCTGACTAGACTTGGTGTTTCTTGAATATTAGAATGGGAAAAGGGACAAATATAACCCCGAACTATCGTAAATGGTATGCAGATACCCTCCATCATACTTTAGGGACATTAATGTCCCTGCTGTCGAAAAACTAAAACATATATACCCTTTATACTAACGGTCATACACGTGTCATAATCTTATCCATCCACCTGACATCGGATCGATGGATAAGATTGTGCCACGTGTCCTTATTTAATCATCCCTTAAAATGAAGGGCGTATACGCTCTAGTTTTTGGACGGTAGGGGCACAATACCCCTAAAGTATGACGAAGGGTATCTACATGCCATTTACGATAGTTTGGGGGTATATTTGTCTTTTTTCCCTATTAGAATTGTTTGGTTCTTTAGCTGATAAAATGATCCAAATCAGATTACCATGTTGTTATTTAATTTATCTCCTGAATTCTAAAACCCTAGCTATGTACTTCTTTGGTTCTTGAATTATACATGTTAAGTCAGACATTTCAGTTATACATGCATCGTTTATTAATGCATCAATATTAGTTTAATTAGTTCAGCGGTACACAAATAGTCCCAAAAGTACTAACCAAGTAGGTTGTAAATCCCCTCTATGGGCATCAGTTTATTGGTCATGCCAGCATGTTTTTATAGCTCAAGCAGGGTATATTGGGTCCTTTCGATGGGGCGTACACATTAAAGAGAAAATATATAAAGTCACCTTTAAAGTTGTTTTGGATTTTTATAAAGATACCTTAACTTTGGGACTGTCCTATTATCCCACTAAACAATTTTGAACCATGTTATTATATTATTTTTCGATCAGCCCCAAATTTTAACAAGCAAGTGAGTTCACACCACAATCATTACATGACACGTGTTAATTAAAATTATATTTTTTGTCATTTAAAATTTTCCCTTTATCTTTTTGTTTTTTTATTTCTCTCTCTCTCTCTTTCTCTCTCTCTCACACACACACTTTTAAATTTTAATTTTGATATATCTTAAATTTTCCACCTCCCACTGTCATCCCTTCATTTTCTTTTTTTTCTTCATCCTCCAACTCCCCATGTCAAATTGAAACTCACTTTCATTTTTTTTTCTTTTCTTTTTTGTTTTTCTTCTCCGTTCAAATTCTTTATAAAATTAATAATATTATTTAGACTTTATTAAATAATTAATAACAAAACTAATTATTTTTTAAAGAAAATTTAAAATTTTGAAGGTATTATAAACTACTCATTTTCATATACATTCAAATTAGAAATTATAATTTTAAATAATCAATTAATTTCTCAATAATTGAAAAACTTAATTGAACTTTGATAAAAAAATTATATGATACTTCCTAATCATCTTCAAATCTAACGAGTTTATCGAATTGTTCGAAATTTAAGAAAATATTTAGATTAAATTTTAAAACTAAAGAGAGTAAAACTAATAGTAATAAAAACAAATGTGAAGTTGTGATAAACATGACAATGAAAGTAAGAAGTTTCAATGGATGGAGATGAAAATAATTTTTTTCAAAAGAAAGGAGAAAGAAAGAGAAAAATATAAAGGAAAAAAAAGTTAAAATAATATAAAGAATAAGAAAATATATTTTATAACAAAAAACTTATAAAAATAAAACTATATTAGTTATTTTAGGGTGCTCACTCTCTTTGAGAGAGTTTACAACTCTTGTTAGATGGAAGAAAAATAATGTAATTATATCTATTAAAAATTGTTTAGTGATATAATAGGTTGCAAAGTTAAGGTGTCCTTTAAAAAATTCAAGACAACTTCAGTAGTGACTTTATGTCTTTTCTCTACATCAAACAACACATTTAGCTCATATGATTTTATTATCGGTTATTAGTAGCTCCATAGTTCAGTCAAACTCTATTGAATTGACCATATTTACAGTTTGGTTAGTATTCAGTCTAACCATGTTATAAATTAGGTCATTGCATCCAGTTAGCTCATCATTCAGTATATGATGTTCAAAATATTATACTTACTATTGGGCTGTTCAATTTTGTATTATTTCAACTCTACTCTATCCTACACAATCAGTACCTTTCAGTTGCTGACGCATATGTGCAGTAAATCTTCTCATGATGTAGGTTAAAGTTCTCAGCATCCTGATCATAGATCAATTTTCGATCTCTAGTTTAGCCGAATTAGTGTTCAATCCTCATTCTCCGAGGACAATAGTCATGAGTATTTTTTTGGGTATCTTTAGTCCTTTAGTTTTACTTTTGTGATATAGTTAGTTAGAGGCTATTTTCAGTCATAGTTTGTTTTAGCTTATGATTGAGTTAATATCTTTTTTGTATTAAACTCATAAGTTTTTAGATATCTCTATTTTAGTATAAGGGTATTCCCCATTTTTTTATTTTAATTATATTTATATGCTTATGATCGTGCCAGCAGGGTTAGTTTGAAATCACTTGTGATCCTAGGTCTAGTGTCCATGTCTCGGGGATAGCTCGAGGCGTGATAACTTATAGATAAACACGTACGGCCCCGTATCTAAAATAGACGAGATTTTAATTTTTCAGAAATTGCAGGTACAATATACGGTAACCATCTACGGTCCGTAGTTTGATCTACAACCTGTATTGTAGGTCCGTAGTTGACATCTGCAACCCCTCCCAAAACTCAACTAAAAAAATAGACCAAGTGTCGACCCACAGAAAAACTAAGGTCCGTAAGTTAGACCCCGATCCATGTTTCTTGGATTGAGACTCCTGTAACCCAGCCTCTGACATGGACTATGGAGGACCAGCATGGTTGTTATTTGATCTACAATTCGTAGGTCTGACCGTAGGTGAAGTTAGCATTTAGTTAAGGGGAAACTGCTGATTGGGTAAACTTTAAATAGTCATAACTCTTAGCACAAAATGAATTGGGTGTCCTATGACCTACATATTATAGAAAATTGAATCCTCTTTCCAACGCTGCTGAGTTTGCTAAAAACCGACCTCCGAGTAAAACGTTATGACCATTTCAGTAAAGGCATGTCGAACAAACTCAAATGATGGACCGTCAATCTAGGTCTTCGATTTCTCCGACAATGATTATTTTAGGGGTGTTTTGGTCTTTTCCTAGTTCTTTCAACCCCTATACATCGTTTAAACCCTAAATCATGAGATTTTAGTCAGTTTAAGCCTAGAAACATAACTAAAACTTGACTAAGTCAAATGACTAATCAAAACTTAGAAAGTTAGAAGCAATAGAGGAGAAAAAGGTCAAGAACCATAGTTCAAGAACGCAACAGGGTTTCATAAGTTACAGCGCCAAAATCTAAAGATTTCTTCGTTGATTTCATCATTAGGTATGTGAGATTTCACTAGTGGGTGCCTTTCACCCATTAGATCCCTAGTTTTCAGTAAGTTTCTTGAATCCCAAATCATGAATAGACTTAGGGTTTCTTGAATGTTAGAAGGGTTCTTAGATATTAGAATGATCCAAATAAGATTATTGCGTTAATATGTAGTTTATCGCATGAATTTCATAACCCTAGCTATGTATTTCTTTAGTTCTTGAATTACACATATTAGGTCAGATATTTCAGTTATTCAGTTATGCATGCCTCAGTTATTAATGCATCATGATCATATTAATTGTTGCATTCTCAGTTTGCATGCTGAGTTTGAGCTATCCAATATTTATAGAAACTAAGTCATAATCAGGTAACTACTTAAATCATTGGGAGTAGCATAACATCGAGTTTGAATTGGGATATAACACACCCAAAAATTCATAGAACTACTAGCCAAGTAGGTTGTAAGTCTCGTCTGTGGGCATCAGTTTAGTGATCACGCCATTATGCCTTTATACCTCTGGCAGGGTATATTGGGTCCTCTTGATGGAGCGCATACATCATACTCAACATTTACCTCATGTGATTTTATTATCGGTTATTAGTAGATCCACAGTTCCGTCAGACTCTATTGCATTGACCACATTTACAGTTCAGTTAGTAATCAATCTCAACATGTTATAAATTTGGTCATTGCATCCTGTTAGCTTAGCATTCAGTATATCATGTTCAAAAAATTATACTTGCTTTTGTGCTTGTTCAGTTTTATATTAGTTCAGCTTTACTCTATCCTACATGCTCAGTACCTTTGAATTACTAACGCATAAGTGCGCTACATCTTCTCTTGATGTAGGTTCATGTTCACAGCATCTAGATCACACTTAGATCGGTTCCCGATCTCGAGTTCGGCAGAATCAATAATGATTCCTCATTCTTAAAGGACAATAGTCATGAGTTTCTTCAGTATTTTAGTCCTTTAGTTTAAATTTTTCTAGACTTAGCTAGGGCCTGTCCCAACATTTCTAGTCAGTTAGAGGCTATTTTCAGACATAGTTAGTTTGAGCTTAGTATTGAGTAAATATCTTCTTTCTATTGAACTCATCAGTTTTTATATATCTCAGTTACAACATATGAGTATTCCCGATATTTGCATTTTACTTATGATATAGCTTCTGCACCATGTTATTATCTTTAGTATGTTTAAGATCATGCCAACTTGGTTAGCTTGGGGACAATTGTGCTCCTAGGTCTCGTGTCCGCGTTTTGGGGGTAGCTCGGGCGTGACAAAACTAATAGTTGAAAAATTGGAAAATAGAGGAAGGATAACAGATAACTACATTTTGTTGGAAATATTATTAATGGATGATCTTATTTAATAGACTTTGTAGCCTTATATATGTTTACATTTTATGGAATCATATTCCACTAAACCACTAATGTACTTCCACTAGACCAACTCACCTAAACATTAGGAACACAATTCTGCAATACTACACAATCGCAAAACTATCACGAGTAAAAATATAACTATCAACTAAAAGCTAAAATATAGCCATACTGCTGACTTAGTCAAACTAAATAATAGGAGTTGATGTTGTAGCAGGTAGGAAGTATTATTTTAATTATGTTAAATGTAATTTTCATATGCACCTTGTACTTAACTTGAGATATCAAAATATTAATTTTTCTACACAGTAAAATTATATCATATTGCCTTTAAAATTCTAGGAAAAGTGATAAGTAGGACTTGTCTAATATCCTTATATGAAAGAAGAAACTTAGGAGTTATTGTTATTTTTCACTCAACAAGTTACGCCCACGTAATTTTGTTCATCAATTGTGTGAAATAAGTAGAAAAACACTAATTTTTACTTAAGATTAACACTGAAAGTCGTTTTCTTCTCAAATAATACTTATCTGATTGTATATTAGATGGTAACATGCTGCCGTCTTTAACTTTAAAATGGAATGTTATTATATTAAATTATTTGAGCTATTTTGCATCATTTAATTTCACGGGTCGCAATAAGGTTGTAATGTAAAATATTGAGGATCCAACATCCTGTCAACAGTTCTACTCAAATTGCAAGTATATCATTGTTAGGAAGTCAAATGAGTGAGTTGGGGTTTATATATGATACACCTATTGCACTGCTAATGTTTTCTCCAACTGGTGAAGTGATCAACTATTCTAGCAGAGAAAGGTTCATGAAATTTCTAGAATGATTTTCCTTTTTATGTTTGAATGTTATATTAGCTGTTTATGATACAAAATGTGATATAATTTTCTTGATTGCTCAATTTCAAGGATATCATGATCAATGCAATGGTATGATAATTTCAATATGTCAAATTCATGAATTAGACTTTGCCAATTTCATTCAAGTAACAAACACAAATGTTTTTTTTTTGGTTGAAGATCCACTCCAAATCCAAATGAAGAGGTACTAAATTTTGCACATCTTTTACTGATGTTTGGAGTTTCATCTGACCTTGACTTTTATATTGCAGCATTTGATGCAGAGTCTCGCGCAAGCAAAATTTAAATGAGAAATGATTGAAAATATTGCTATGTATGACACACTTACTTTTCTCGAGTTCTTTTCTTCTGATTAATTTCTTTGTTTAATGGTACTTTCTAGGTGATAGAATATTTATTGTTAGATATTTTTACAATGCTGATGAGTGGAAAATGTGCTTTAGTGTAAAGGTAAGGCTTGATGTTTCCACACTAGTGTCGATTGTGTATACTTAAAAACTCTTAGGATTATAACTCTAATAGGGCACTATCTTGAAGGGGGATCACCTTCCGTCAGTAGTTATAAGCCTATTTTTATCATTACTAAAAACTCGTAACTTGATATTTTTTTAAATGTATTTTCATAATACGCTCATATTGAGAGGCTCAATGACCTCTAACAAACACTAAGTGAAGCACATGAGAAATACGGTTGAAGATTTCTCACTCTCTTTTTTAGATATTCTAAAAATGTCCTCATTTATAGCGATTTGTTTCCTTCGATCGGTCAGCTCTTATGAACCAAAAGTGGAAAATATCAATACAAATGAAGAAACTGATGCATACAAGCAGTATCTTCTGGGTGCTACGAAACAAATTCAACGATCCAATGTGAGCCTATTGAAAGCATGCATTTTTTTAACTTCGATTTTCATTAGGTCAAGAGACTCCAAAACAACTTGAAGCTCAATACTTGACTTACCCTCCTCCAATACACACTCATAAACAAAATGGCACCAATTTGTTAGTTGAATTAAGATCGGCATGATCATGTTTTATATTCTTCTTACCTGGAAAAACTCTTGGATAACCAGGAATGTCTCAAGAGAAATGAAAATGTCGCGGTAAGACATTTTTTTATTGTGTCATATTTGAAGGAATACTTAATTGTTTTTCAAACATCTTGTGTGAAATTGACTATTAACATTATGATCTCTAGATGGATTCGGTAAAACAGAGGATATGGCTTGTGTCAAATAATCTTTATTATCAAACTAGTCATCGAGTGGTATATATATTAATAAATCTATACAATAACTTACAGACTTCAGTCTCAAACAAGTTGATGTGAAATCCGCACTCCTTCATTTAAACTCAGACGAATATATTTAATGTTGTTTCTCTAAATTTGTAGGAACAAATAGGGGATGGAAGATTTGAGGAAACAGATTGGATGACAGTGGAGAGGTAGTTGTATGTGTCCAACAGATTGAACAAGGAATTATGATAGTCTAGTTTATTTATTAAAAACATAGTAGAATGAACAACTTGCACCAACCAAACAAGCATGAATATAAATTATGTTGCATATGCATATTATTAATCCAACTATAATAGTTCTTATATTATAGAAAAACATAGATATTGTAACTTGAAATAGAAAATAATTCAATTTTTTTGATATGGTTGTTATTTTAATTTGATAAGTTTTACATACTCATAGTTTATAAAGTTTTGGTTAATTGTCTAAATCTTTAAATCTGAATCTTTAAATTAAAAGCTATATATATATATATATATATATATATATATATATATACTGCTTTTGGAAACGTTGTACGTTTGTCCCATATAACTATTATAAAGTTGAATGATTATATAATGTCAAAATTAGAAATATTAGTTTTACTAATCTATATTTCATTAATTAAATAAAATTTATAATAATCGAATAGTACATTGACCATCAAGCAAGAAACATGGAAACATAATTATATTACTATAGCATCTAATAATATGAATATATCTATATGACTTATCCTTAATAATCTCTCATTATGCTCCATATTAGTATGTACACATATATATAGCTACTTAAAGAAACTATATTAGTAAGGAAAAATAAAAGTAAATAAATTTTATAAAAGTACATTTAAAAATGAATCTCAATGTCATAAATTAGTAATTTCAGCACTAATAAAAAAAGACTTATAACATTCATAATTTCATAGAAGATTATATTAAAGAAGTATAATCGATAAAGAATACAAAAAAATTAAATAGATAAGAATAAATACAACATTCATATCTTTCTTAAGACTTTTATTATAACAATATATATAGTAAAAAGAAATACACAAGGAGTAGAGTTTTTTTTTCTCCCGTAACTAAAAAAACAATCTAAAATGATAAAGATAAAATTTATGATACAAAATATCATTCTAATGAGGATCAACAAATATTAATATTTCTTAACAAGAAAAAGTACCTGAAAATTGTCTGACGATTCACATCAACACGAGGCAAGTGGTAAAGAAAAATTATTTTTTCCTGATACATATATATAGCTAAAGATTCGTTGGATAAGATGAAAAGGTGAAGAATTGTTTAAGATAATTTTTAGAAGTTAAGTGATCTTAGACATGGGGTAGAGGGAAAGGTGAGTGTTTTTACTAATAATTCAATACATTTATTTATACTAACTAAAGAGAGAGGATAACAAATTTAATCATTTAATCACATTAATTATAGAGAAACAATAGATAATTTTTATTTTTTTTAAAGGTAATTCCTAACAATTTCCTATGAAATAATTTCTAACAATTTTCTATAAAATATTTTTGTCTTTCAAAGTTTGACTTTACACCTTCTTATTTTTAGTATTTAGTATAATATAATATAATTATTACTTAGTATGTAAATAATTAGAATTTAAACCATTGTGTCTAGATGCATCTATTTAAATATGATTATTTAATATTAAATTAATTATACATTAATATTTAATTTAATTTAGGAATAAAATAAGGACAAAATGGTAATTCAACTTTTAAGTTAGAAGCTTCCCACTTATAATGATATATGATAAGAGATCTGAAAAGAACTATTTATTTTTTTTTATTCATTTTGTAAGTGGTTAAGAATCAAAATTTCACGACTTAAAAACACTTCTGCATATATTCTTCAAACCTTTTAGTATAATTAGTTTTTGGACATGCGTTTTGCGCGTGTATGTTAAATATACAAGTATACTATAAGTAAAATCACATATATTACTCTCTCCAACTTAAAGATAGTGAATGGTTGAGGTAATGCACACCAGAAATAAACTGAACACTATTTCTTACTTTTGTCCTTTGTGTTATTCTCAAACTCCTACGGAAAATGCAATAAGTTAAAGTAAAATCACTAAATATGAATAATTTACTCTCTTAGGTCCCCTACATATACATGATTCAGATGTGCACAGTTGTTATCCTATGAAAAAGATAATGGAGAATTTTTAAAGGAAGGATGGGACTATACGGTGATAAGAGATTTTGTGCTGGAATATGTGGTGGACCATGTTCAGGAAAATCTGCACCCTGCGTATCTCAGTAATAAAGTTGATAACTCTTGATGGACTGAAATTAGTAATGGTAAGTTCACAGTAAAATCAGTTTTGGGGAATTTATGAAACAAGAAAAACAAAATTGAAAACATGTAAAGTTATGGATAAAAGGTATTCCATTCGAAATCTCATTCTTAATGAGGAGGACTTTGTTTGGAAAGATCTTTGTGGCATTTTTAATGCATAGAGATAATCGTATCCTTAAAGAGGAGGACTTGGTTTTCAAGTGATTGTAGATGTTGTGTTATTCCTGTAGAAGAGACAATTGATCATCTTTTTCTTAATGTAGAAGTAGCTACTAGAAATGAAATTATTTTTGGTATGCATCAGGAATCCTAGATCCTATGTTGTTCCTAATATCATTGTGTGATTTTTGTGGGAAAGAAGAAATAAATGGAGGTAATTTTTCAGATGATAGAGTGATATCAGGTATTATTGATACAGTTTAAAGGTCATGTATCTAAGATTTAAATTAAACTGAAGCAGAAATTTTTGGCCTCATATTCTATCAGGATTGGAACAATATAAGCCAAAGTTTGAGTATAAAATCTGGTGGTTCCTAAGGGTTTCAAGATTAAGGATACTACAATCTTGGTGGTAGAAGCTAGAGCTATAAGGGAAAGCCTTTCATATTGTAGTGAGCATGGTATTACTAATCTTATTATTGAGACAAACTCACTAGCTATGGTTCATAAAATTGAGGTCGACTGGGATAGACCCTTGAATGTGGCATTGGAAGTTAGTACCATCAGGATATTATGAAGAAGTGTCAACAAGATTAAAGCATTCCCTTTTGGAGGAAAATGCTCTTGCTGATTTTTTTACTAATTTAATTTTCTCTTTTGAAGGTAATGTTTTGATCAACTAATTTCAAGATACTCCAATTGAGGGAAGAAAATTACTCAATCTAGATAAACAAAGAACGTCATACATAAGAAGAAACACGAAGGAATAAAGAGACACCTAACAACAACACCAAGCATTAAATGTTCTTCGGATTATAATCAGATTCGTGCAAGAGTTTGTAATATTTCTAACTAGCTAAGCTAGTATTTCAAGTAAATTCAATAAATTTTGTACTTACGCCTTGTGAGAGCTTGGGGCATCCAATGGTACCAAATCAACGCATTAGCTTCTTGTGGTAATTAGTCCACTCCAATCGAATTGACATAAGCATAGAAAGAGAAGCATAACAATTTCTCATTATTAAGTATTAACTTATTATAAGCTTTAATGGTGGTGTCAAACCCATTGGGGTTCAATCCATTAAGACTTAGAAAAGTTAATACCAATGTAAAGAAAAAACAGAACAGATAGAGATACTTTGCTGAAGTACAGGAGAGATCAGACAAGTGAATGGTAAAGGAAATCCTTGAGCATCGGGTTGATGGAACTCTTGCAAATTAAAAAAGAAAATCCGGGCAAGATTTGGGGTGCCTCAACACCCATAAATCGACCAATAATCTTTGGCTCGGAACAATTGAACCGAACACACCATTGTTGAAGCTCTAGTTGAGAAGAGAGTGGATGAAGAAATGACTGAAAGTTTCCAATTCTGCAGATCGAGTGTTTTCTTTTTATTAATTTTTTTACTTATTTAATTTTTTTATTTTTTGTTTCCTTTTTTGATTCTGTAGAAGTTCTTGTTGGGCCTAATTCAAAATTTTAATTATATAATAATAAGCCCGGACAATTGACTGTTGTTATTTGGAATAAAAAACTTGAAGCTCAATTCCTCATCAATTAAACCTTTTTTTGGATATAAAATTTCATTTCACATAAAATTTGTGGTGATGAAAATGCTTCATAATGGAGAAGTTTTCCATTGACCAATCATGTCTTGCGCTCAATTCGAGAAAATAAATTATAAATGAATATCAAAATTCTAATTAAAATTGTTTATAATAATGACCTCATATATATGAGGTTAATCTTTTCAAATTTACAACTAACACCATAATACATCTTATGGCGTTGTAATATTAGTGATCCCATCCAATTTAACACTCCCTGCCCTAAGCCCTGTTGGGTCTTAGCAAGTGTGAATGGGAAAAGAAAAGAGAGAATATGAAAAGTGAGGGAACTAATTTGGAGGCAAAATGAAAAGTCATTTACAAAGTGCAAATAAAAAGTCATTTCTCCCATATCGGCAAAAGAAAGGGAAATTGTTGTCATTATATAAGGAAACACTTTCATTACTTCTTAAAGAGCAAAGAAGAAGATGCCCCCTCGCGCCGTCGTCGTCGCTCGCTCAGCTTCGGCTTCGGCTTCGGCTTCGGATTCGGCAAATGATGTAATTGATTGATAAATTTTTTGGACAAAATTTATTTCATCAGTTTTTATTAAATCAAATAAATCCTGTTAATATCATCTCGTATAAATTTGCGGGTAACGATAACATTCCGAAAAGTTGTTACTCTTTCCAAAAATTCGTTACTTTCCAAAGAGTCGTTATTTTTCTAAAAGACATAATTTTCTGAAGAGTTGATATTTTTTCCAAAAGACACAACATTCTGGATAAAATGGGTCTGAACAGATTTCATTGAACCGAAACGTTCCTTGCTGAAAATGGCTATCAAAGGAAGTCAATTTTCGATTCTTCAAACACTAAAAAATTTTCCTTCTCTGCATTAATTTTTCTCTCAAATAAAATCAAAGTGTCGATCGACTGAGTCTGTGTGACTTGTTGCTGTTCTGAAGTTCACAGAAATTAAAGAAATTTGAGGTACCGCTATTTCTTTAACAAGTTTAATCCGTTTTATCTTGGGAGAAATTAATCCATAACCTTGGGTACAGTGAGGGGATTAAATTTCTTAAGGACACACAGTAGTTTCTGTGGACTCGGATTACTTCTTGTATTTTATGTATTTTCTGCTTCATTTTATTTCTGTATCTGTTTATTAACCTTATGAATACATGTTACTGTAACAATAACAATCTTATGAAATTTACCAGTTTCTTTATTTGAGGTTTCTGGAGATTAAAACATTTATGGTTTTCTACTCTGCTTGAATTTTTAAAATTCATTCGATTAACAATTAAAAGAACATAAAAATTTTATCGTTAAATCAGAAACAGTTTGTGTAAAGATTTGTTATTTACTGTTAGTATTTCAAATACATAACTTATCTGTCATTTGTGAAAGAAAAAAAAAGACCAATTCAACTCAAACAAATGATGGAATAGTAAGTGCTGCAACAACATCGGTTACACATAATCGTTCAAATGCTGCCTTAGCGCCGGCTTAGAAACCTGCAAAGTTTTCTGGAGTCGACTTTAAGAGATGGAAGCTAATGATGTTCTTCAATCTCACTACGTTGAGTCTGCAGAAGTTCACAAATGAGAATTTTCCTGTTATTTCAGATGAAACTTTGGCTGATGAACGATTCTTGGTAACAGAAGCATGGACACACTCAGATTTTTTGTGTAAAAATTATATTTTGAGTGATCTGCAAGATGATCTGTACAATGTGTACATCAATGTCAAAACCTCAAAAGAACTCTGGGATGCTTTAGAAAAGAAGTACAAAACAGAAGATGCCGGAATGAAGAAATTCACTGTGGCAAAATTTCTGGACTATAAGATGATAGACCGTAAGACTGTCATCACTCAAGTTCAAGAATTGCAGGTCATAATCCATGATCTCCTTGTTGAAGGATTGATTGTGAATGATGCTTTTTCAAGTAGATGCAATTATTTAAAAGTTACCTCCATTATGGAAGGAATTCAAAAATTACATGAAACACAAACGCAAGGAGATGACTGTTGAAGATCTCATAGTAAGGTTGAGAATCGAATAGGATAATAAGGCTGCAGAAAAGAGGTCACTTAGTAATTCAACAATATTTGGAGTTAATTTTGTTGAAGAAGATCCCACAAAATTAAAGAAAAGAAAAGAAAGCATCTGGTCCAAAAAGCAATCCCCCTAAGAAGAAATTCAATGGAAACTGCTTTAATAGTGGTAAACATGGTCATAAGGCTAATGAATGCCGGGGTCCAAAGAAGGTCAAGAAAAAGAAGGATCAAGATAATTTGGCTGAATCCAAAGGAGAAATGGACGATCTCTGTGCAATGCTTTCAGAATGTAACTTGGTTGGAAATCCAAGAGAATGGTTGATAGATTCTGGTGCCTCATGCCATGTTTGTGCCAACAAAGAATTATTTTCATCATATACTCCAGCACTTACAGATTAAAAATTGTTTATGGAAAACTCCTCAGTTGCAAAGGTGGAAGGAACTGGCAAAGTCCAATTAAAGATGACATCAGGCAAGGTGGTGACTTTGAATAGGATCTCATATGTTCCAGAATGGAGAAAGAATTTAGTTTCAATTCCATTTCTAACCAAGAATGAATTTAAATGTGTATTTGTTTCTGATAAAGTAGTAGTAAGCAAAAATGATATGTATGTAGGTAAAGGCTACCTTAGTGATGACATTTTCAAACTCAATGTAAATGCAGTTGATATTAATAAAATTTTGCTTTTTCTTACTTGCTTGAGTCTAAATGTTTATGGTATGAACGTTTGGGACACGTTAATAATAAAACCTTGCAAAAACTGATTAACTTAAATATTTTGCAAAAAATTGAGTGCAATAAATCAAAATGTCAAATTTGTGTTTAATCTAAGTATGCAAAGCATTCTTATAAATCTGTTGAAATGAATTCAAATCCTTTAGAATTGATTCACACTGATATTTGTGACATGAAGACAACACCATCACGTGGTGGGAAAAAGTATTTCATAACTTTTATTTACGATTGCACTAGATATTGTTATGTATATTTGCTAAATTGCAAGGATGAAGCAATAGGTGCATTTAGGCAATGTAAAACTGAAGTTGAAAATCAGTTAGATAAAAAGATCAAAATGATCTGAAGTGATAGAGATGGATAATATGAATCTCTATTTGAAGAAATATGTTTAGAAAATGAAATAATCCATCAAACTACTGCTCCCTACACTCCTCAGTCTAATGGAAATGCAAAAAGGAAAAACCGAACTTTACAAGATGTGATGAATGCATTACTTATAAGTTCAGGTTTACCACAGAAGTTGTGGGGGGAAGCTATCCTTACAGAAAATCAAATACTTAACAGAGTGACTCACTCAAAGACAAATGTAATTCCATATGAGAAATGGAAAGGTACAAAACCCAATTTGAAATATTTAAAAGTGTGGGGGTGTCTAGCCAAAGTCCAAGTTCCTATACCTAAGAGGGTAAAAATAGGACCTAAGACTGTGGATTGTGTATTCATTGGATATGCCACAAACAGTAAGGCTTGTCGATATTTGGTTCATAAGTCCGGACATCCGGATATTCATGATAATACGATAATGGAATAAGATAGTGCTGAATTTTTTGAACATATCTATCCGTATAAAACTAGACTTGAGTCATCTAGTGGGGTATATAAACAACCCAGAGAAGAACCAAAAGAGAAAGAACAAAATGAAGAAAGTCCAAGACGCAGTAAACGTCAAAAGATATCGAATTCATTTGGACCAATTTTGTAACATTTCATCTTGAAAGTGAGCCTCAAACATTCAGGGAAGCAATGTTGTCTAGCGACTCAACCTCTTGGAAGGAGGTTGTTAATAGTGAAATTGAATCAATCTTAAGCAATCATACTTGGGAGTTGATTGATCTTCCTCCAGGGAACAAACCCTTGGATTCAAAATGTATCTTTAAAAGGAAAATGAAAGACGATGGAATTGTTGAATAATATAAAGTAAGACTTGTTGTCAAAGGTTTTAGACAAAAAAAGGTCTTCATTATTTTGACACATACTCGCCAGTGACTAGGATTACATCAATTTAGATGTTAATTGCACTAGCTGCAGTATACGGTCTTGAAATTCATCAAATGGATGTGAAAACAGCCTTCTTAAATGGAGAGCTTGAAGAGGAAATTTACATAGAACAGCCTGAGGGTTTTGTAGTTCCTGGTAAAGAAAAGAAAGTATTCAAACTTATTAAGTCACTTTATGGACTAAAACAAGCACCTAAACAATGACATACAAAGTTTGATCAAACCATGTTGTCAAATGGATTTAAGATCAATGAATGTGATAAATGTGTTTACATTAAAGATACTATTAATCAGGAAGTTATTTTATGTCTTTATATAGATGACATGCTTATAATGAGTAAATATATTGCTAATATAAAAGCTACAAAGTGTATGCTCGCTAGTAAGTTTGATATGAAAGATTTATGAGTTGCTGATGTGATATTAGGAATTAAAATTCTTAAAACTCCTAACGGTCTAGCGTTGTCTCAAAGTCATTATATTCAAAAGATACTTGAAAAATTCAAATTTTTGAATTTTAAAAGGGCAAAGACTCATATTGATGTAAACCTTCATCTTGCAAAGAATAAAGGTGAAAGTCAATCTCAATTGGACTATGCTAGCGTATTGGGAAGCTTAATGTATGTCATGAATTGTACACGACCAGACATTGCTTGCGCTATTAGTAAACTGAGTTGATACACAAGTAATCCTAATCAAAATCATTGGTTGGTAATGAAGAGAGTTTTGGGATACTTAGATGACACTCAAAATAATACTTTACATTACAACAAATATCCAGCCGTTCTTGAAGGATATAGTGAAGCAAATTGGATTACTGGGTCAACTGAAACAAAATCCACAAGTGGATACGTTTTTACTATTGGTGGAGGAGCAATATTTTCGAAATCATCCAAACAAACATATATAGCTCGCTCTACAATGGAGTATGAATTCATTGCTTTAGACAAGGCATGTAAAGAAGCTGAATGGCTCCGAAATTTCTTAGAAGATATTCCATTTTGGCCCAAACCAATGGCCCCTATATGCATACATTGTGATAGTCAAGCTGCAGTACGAAGGGCTGGAAGCATTATGTATAACGGCAAGTCTCGTCACATAAGACGAAGAAATAACTCTGCGAGACAACTACTCTCTAGTGAAATTATCACAATTGACTATGTGAAGTCAAAACATAATGTGTCGGATCCACTTACAGAAGGCCTAAATAGAGAGGGAGTTGAGAAATCATCGACGGGAAGGGACAATGGCCGAGAACAAGTCATCGTGGTGGTAACTCTACCTAGCAGACTGGAGATCCCAAGATATAGGTTCAAGGAGATAAAATAAAGTCATTGATAAAGGTTCAACATTGTCAAGGAAAAAAAAATTTATGATTATTTTATGGTTCATTCTCATGATGAGACAATGTTTAGTAACCAGGATAAAGACATAAGGACATTTTAATGGTTTCTAAGTTTGATACAGGGAATATCAAATGGTGTATTTATGGGAAAACAAATTTACAAATCACCTATGTAAGTGTGAAGTGTAAGACGCTTCAAGGAGAATCCGGTAAGGCCAGTTCTTTAAGCACTTACTATCCAAGATGTATTCATGGCTGAAACGAAAAAAACAATGAGAACTAAGAAATGTTCAAGGGTTGATTGTGTGACATATTTTGTCTAGGTATACACCAAAGCGCGACGGTTCAAAGATATCAAATCTACCGATTGACCGAGTATATCCAATATATGTTACTACGGAAAGTTTAAAGGGACACTTACTTATCCAGATGCGATTAACCTTTACCTACACGACACACAAGTTTTTTCATGCATATGTTTAATAATAGCCTTCCCCATTCATGTGGGGAATTGTTGGGGTTTAGCAAGTGTGAATGGGAAAATTAAAGAGAGAATATGAAAAGTGAAGGAACTACTTTGGAGGGAAGATGAAAAGTCATTTGTAAAGTGCAAATGAAAAGTAATTTGCAAAGTGCAAAAGAAAAGTCATTTTTCTCATATCGGCAAACAAAAAAGGGAAATTGTTGTCCTTATACAAGGAAACACTTCCATTACTTCTTAAAGAGCTAAGAAGAAGATGCCCCTTGTGCCGTCATCCTCGTCGCTCACTCGGCTTCGGGTTCGGGTTCGGGTTCGAGTTCGGATTCGGATTTGGATTTGGATTTGGATTTGGCAAATGATAAGATTTCTTGATAAATTTTTTTGAAAAAATTTATTTAATATGTTTTTTTTAAATCAAATATATCCTGTTAATATCATCTCCTATAAATTTGCGTGTAACGGTATCATTTCGAAAAGTTGTTACTCTTTCCGAAAAGACGTTACTTTCAAAAAAGTCATTATTTTTCTAACAGACACAATTTTCCAAAAAGTTGTTATTTTTATCAAAAGACACAACTTTCTGGATAAAACAAGTCTGAACAGATTTCACTAAACAGACACGTTCCTTGCAGAAAATAGATTTAAAAGGAAGTGAATTTTTGAATTTTCAAACACTAAAATATTTTCTCTCTCTGCATTTATTTTTCTCTCAAATAAAATCAAAGTGTCGATCGACTGAGTCTGTGTGACTTGTTGCTGTTCTGAAGTTCACTGAAGTTAAAGAAATTTGAGGTACCGCTATTTCTTTAACAGGTTTAATCCGTTTTATTTTGGGAGAAATTAATTCATAACCTTGGGTACAATTAGGGGATTAAATTTCTTAAGGACACAATAGTTTCTGTGGACTCGGATTACTTCTTGCATTTTATGTATATTCTGCTTCATCTTATTTCACTTTCTGTTTATTAGCCTTATAAATACAGGTTACTATAACAATAACAAGCCCCCTCTAAAGTCACGTTGGAGTTGATTGAGCAATAGATCTCTAACTTTTTGGTGATCTTCTAGGAACAAAAACAAACATCATTGGCGTACTTGAAAATAAATGTAGCTTCAATAAGATGGATAGGGCTTATCGATTAGAAGCCTTGCTGATATTAGTATCACTCTAGTGGTTAAAAGATAGTGGAGGTACACAACTATCCCATCCTTTTGGGCTAGCTTCCTTAATGCCAAGTATTGTACTAGACTTTATGCAGTTGCAAAGTTGTGTCTAGTAAAACTTCTCATAGTTTGAGACAGATGATGAGATCAAAAAACTAGGTTGAACTCAACATTTCTGATTGTGATTGAGTGGTAGAGGAATGTGTAGTGGTATTGATGAAGTTAGGGTGACAATAATGATTTCTGGAGGAGGTAAAACCAAGAATAATGAGTCAAGAGAAAAGGCTTTGAGTATGTTGAGGGTATTTTCTTTCGAAAGAGATTTTTTTTAACCAAAAATGGCCCAATGTTGGAACTAAACAGAACAAAATAAAAGTCAAAACCTAAAGAGACAAAACAATATATGAGCATTAATTTACTTAAAATGGAGGAAGATGAAGAGGCATAGAGGTGTTGGCATCATTGATGGGGTCGAGCGTCATTTTCAGCTAATCCAGTTTCTGCGCAAAGTTTTGCAACCACGAGGTGAACTTTAACTTCATCTTCTCAGGTGTACTTTTCTACTCTCTCTCTTTAAATACTTGAATTATGTTTGTTATAAAAAATGATCTTATTGAACTGTGGAAATTAGAATATGGATATTGAATCAACTACATTTAATACCACCACCACAATCCAAATCCACAGCAATATTACTAATTGATTTTGTGAGGCTATGTTGATACACTCCACATCACTTGTGTAAGAAAATAGTACCTTTAATTCATCGTTCAGTTCTTGTTTATCCTCTAATGATCATTTAGTAGTTTTCAATACATGAATGAGCAGTATATGAAATTTAACATAATTATAGATTAAATATGATATTTTAGCCCCCTTAAGTCCTGATTTATATCATATGTAACACCGCAATGCTCTCACCATGTGCATGATATATTGACAACAAGAAACTAATTGAGAAATCTTGAGGTACGTTAGTAGCGTACTCAATCTATGATTCATGTAAAACTTCATATGGAATTGCGACTTGATACAATAAAGATTACTTTATTGAGTCATACTTGTTTGTCTTAATATCAACTATTGAATGTTGTGTTTATCTAAATTGATGATTCTGCTTCCTTCACTTTGGACTTCCTAAAAATGGTCAAATTTATGAGTACCCTGTTGTATTTGACTGCTTTATCCTCAGCTGTATAATTTTTTTGATTGTATTTGGAACCTCTTCAAAATATCTAAATTCATATGTACCTGCAAAAGGAAAAAACAAGTTAGCAAAAAAATCAGCTAGAGTATTCCCTCCCTTAAGGAGTTTTGTAGTCTTACTGACATAGAGTTTCGTAATATGTTGATAGAATAGACATCCATTGTTACATTCCAAGGTATTTCGCACCCTCCATTTAGCATATGTACCAAAGACAAAGAGTCGGTTGCAATTATAATGTTTTGAAAATTGTTTTCCTAATAACATTGAAGACTTTTTCTAATAGCAATAGCTTCAAGAACTACATTCGTAGAATCGGGGATCTGCACCCCGTAGGGAACATTAACTCTCCTTCATGGTTTGTGATACAAAAGGTAGCAGTACTCATAGGTTGAGGATTATCCCTCGAAGCCCCATCTGTATTACATTTCTATCACCCCATGGTGGAGGATACCATTTAACCTTTTTCAAAATAAACTCAGGACTAAAACTATCTAATAAAGCAACTAGTTGAGGCCAAGTGGAAGGGATATAAGTGGATTTAGACTCTCAACTTCATGAATTTCTACGTCCAAAATAACTTTACTTGTGGTATAATTACCACCATGAAGTACAATAATTCTCCCTTTCCATAAAATCAAATTAGGAATAGCGTGAAAATAACGTTTTGCCTCGTATTTAATTGAACATCCCACCATTTTTTATAGACTGTGTTAACTGAATCAAAGGACCTAATATTCTCGCTGCATAAGAGAAATATCGCCACACTCTATATCCAATTTCACCTTTCAAAAATAAGTTTTCCATAGTTTCCCTTGTTGGGGCAGTACAACATAAGCAAAGTTGGGACTGTTCCAATTATCTATTGCAACAGCTACTGGAACTCTAGTATTACAAATTCTCCAACTAAAAAATGATATCTTGAGAGGAAGATCTAGCCCATATCTTTTTGTAATTCACATTTTCTGCCATTTTCTTTCTCAAAATCTTCCAAGCACTTTTAACTGAGAACTTTTTGGTGCTTATTTTGATCTCCGTCCATATTAATTTGTCTATAATGATACATATGATGTATGATATGTTCCACAATAAGATCATGCATACTATCATAATCCCACCCTGTTTCCTTTAGGAAAAAATCAATGTTCGTCAATGAGTGACAAGTTTGTACTTCAGTTTGATATGTGTAAAGAGGCCCAAGTTGGGTCCAATTATCATACCAAACAGAAGAAGTCCCACTCTTATGTTTCCACCATTGAAATTTTCAATGCACTCCCTATCGTGTAACACATTTTTCCATAGTTGAGATCTACCTTTCCATTCAGCCAAAGTTGGAATATGCTTCTTACAGTATTTGTTCCACATAAAATTATCCCGTAAGGTGGTATTTTGAATGATGAATCTCCACCATAATTTTGCATACATTTCTTTAGAAACATCAAACATGGATCTAAAACCCAATCCTCCTTCCTGTTTAGGTAAATACAATTTCTCCCATGTAGGCCAGTGTTTACTCTTACATGTAATTTTATTACAAAATACCTATGAAGTTCCTTTATCACACATATAGGAGGAACTCTAGCTAATAAGACATGAATTAGAACACTTTGTAGCACACTAGTGATTAGAACCTCTTTTCCTCCATATGACAATATATTTCCTTTCGAAGATTGAAATTTTGCCTCACCTTCTTTATATGCTCTTTGTAGTGTTCCTTCCCTTTTTTGGAGTTGATGATTGGACGACCAAGGTATTTTAAATGAAACTGACCTTTAGACATACCAACGCATTCCTCCACCAATTCTTTCTCAGCGGCCCCTGCACTTTTTTTTTTTCAATTTATACCACTAGACAGAGCATCTAGTAGTTTTTTATTAAAATAAAAATCCTCAATATGAATAAGTACATGCAAGGGGTGGGATTGATCTTACCTTTTAAATCCTAATGAGGCAACAAACCTCTACTAATTAAAAAACATTACAAAAAAGAGCTAGAGATAACTAGATATTTTACTATCATCACAGAATTTGAAATCCACTCTGTGATGATATTATAAATGAGAATACTTGAAAAATGCACAAATATAAAATCCAAGAAGAAAGTGAGTTATCAAGCTGAAATATATTTTTACAACGGTGTGAATTAAAAATGATAGATAGCCAATATAAAGTGACCTGAAGTATTTTCTTCTTGTCTTATTCTTCAAATCCATCCAACAAAACATGATACTTAATCATTTCTTCTTGGATGTAGTGGATCTTGTTGAAGTCATTGACACTGTCATATGGTTCTGCTTTGCCATTCACATTGGTAGGTGTCTTGGAACAAACTCTTCTCTCAGTTTACTATCCCAACTGTGTTGCCTTCCATGTGTCTTCTTTTTATTTTTGTTGCTTCCACTTCCTTGATGCAGAGGTGAGATATATCCATCCCACTTTGTCAAATCATATATCCAACATATTTTCTTCCTCATCCTCATCAAAAGGGTCGTTTCCCCAATCACGATCATAACCCTAGTTGGACTAAATTCTGATGTTAAGGCCTTTTGTTCCTCCTTCTTTGCAACTATGCTTTTTGGTAGAAATTCCAAAGCTTGTGGACTTAGTTTTCTATTCAAAAGCGGAGGTGAAACATGCTCTTCTTCATCAACCATATCAGCCCACCTAGGAGTACTCATCTCCCTTTGCTTTTCTTTCGAGAACTCATGAGCTGAGGTATTCAATGTGACCATGGGTGACTTGATCGTTGAATTGGGTTTGAGCGACATGGCAGCCTCACTTTCTTCATTAATCATAGATATTTTACGATTGCAGATATATGTAGGACTCATAACTCTATCGTTATTTCAGTCTGCATGCTACATACTCCAATTGGTGTGCTAACTAATTGTATATTATTATCAAAATCGGCTCGAAATAAAGTTTGCTAATTCTTGGGATTAGAATCAACTAACTATAATTCTTTCTCCACCTCAAGTGCTTCAAAGGGATTTGTACAAACAATGTCATTCAGTTCATTAGATTGCGCTAATAGATTAGTAGTTAGATATTGCTTATTTTCAAGACGTGGAGATTTACTTGGACTTACTGAGAAACTAATACACATAGAAATTGATTTTTTTGTGCAATTGTGTTCCGATTCCCAGTTGCATTCTAAACACGACCGGAAATTTCAACCTGCAAATCGACAGGTTCAAAAGGTTGCAAATCACCTAATTTAGATCCTTCAAATTTTTGTCCATCAATTGCCAAATTCTCAAGTTGCACATCAGATTTTGGCGTCCGTATAGCATCGTGATGTTTCTCAAGAGTTTGCTTATCACCTTGCCTCATACTTGAACTTTCAGCAACAACTCCCTTCACTTTTATCTTGTTAATTTTTTGCACAAATTCTGCAACGTTTGATTTATTTGTATCCACAATGAGTTTCTCTTCAAATTCAACACGATCGGCTGAATTACATCTTTGTTGATGGGGAGAAGAGTAGTCGTCTAACACAGCCAGACGCTGGACAGAATTTTGCGGCACCAAATTTTGATCTTGAACATCACTCTTTTAAGCCCCTAACCATAAATCTTTAATTGTTCCTTCATCATCCTTTTCACCAACTTCCAACCTGTTTGAATTAGATTTTTTCGCATTGAGATGAACATGAAGATCGCCTCAAAATTTTTCTCCTTCAATATGACTATCACTGACCGTGGCATCAACTTGAGCATCAGTGAGAGTTTTATTAAGCTTAGCACTCCATTTTTGTAAATCATATCCCACAAATTGATCATCCTCAAACAATGTATTTAGGGCCCTTGAAAGCAGTTTTGGTAATAATATAAAGAGAGACAGAGATAGAGGCTCTCCTTGTTTCACTGTCCTAGTGGAATTAAGAAACCAAGTGTTTGGCCAATTGATCAAAATTGAATACTGGTTGTTGGAAATCAATTTCCAAATCATATCAGCAAACAATTCTGAAAACCCCATGTTTCTTAAAACTTTCATCAAAAGAAAACAAGATAATGTATCATATGCCTTGTCCATATCAAGATTTATGACCACATTTGATTACCCTCTTTCTAATGTTAGTAAAAATCTCTTTTCTCAATAGCACATTTTCTATGATGCTTCTACCATTAACAAAAACTGATTGATTGTGGGTGATCAATTTAGGTGATTAAACTTCAATTATGTCATGAACAACCCCAGACATAATCTTATTAATGAATTTACTCAAACTAATTGGTCTTAAGTCACAAAGAGAACGAGTTTGTTCTTTCTTAGGTAAAACAACCAAACTAGTGTGAGTTATGGATTTAGGAAGAAAATTACATATGAAAAAATCTTGTACCATTTTGAAAATATTGTTACCCAATATATCCCAACAATATTGGTAGAATGCACCTGATAAATCAGATGCTTGTAAACCAGCAACCGAAAAAGAGTGGCTGCCGGTGGGTTGAGTCATTTTTTTTACAGAAAGAACCGGACTGTTTCGCAAGGAACAAGTAGTAGTAGCTCAGGGGTGAGCACAACCAGTAGTTCAGGGGTGACCAAAAGTTTAAGAAGAATTTTGTGCAAATTTTGATTTCTACAAGTGTAGAGGCCACATCAAGGAGTTCTGCTACAAAACTATTGGGTATCCACCTGACTTCAAGTCTAAAAGAAAGGTTCAGGTTAGTGTGTCTTGTCAGTATGGTCAGACTTTAGTACCTCAGGCTCATTTCTTTTATGCTCTTAACACAAATGTACAGATCTCTGAGTGGGGGAGAAAGGTTGATGAGTCTCAAATTGGTAATGGTGGTAATTATGCAACCGAATGGGTAAAGATCTATGTCATTAAGCAAAGTTGAGAAAGATGTCAAACAACTACTTCAAGGATGTACATTCATAAAAGACCAATATGATCACATCCTCAAAATTTTCTAGCAAATGTTAAGTTAGCCTATGTTTGGCTGCAATGATGTTAATACTGCAGGAAAATCATTTATTGTTTCTTAAAATAACTAAATTTGGATTGTAGATACTAGTGCTACAAATCATGCGGTCTCTAACTTGGATATGATGTATACGGGGTCTAGGACACAACTTGATGCTCCTAATGGTAACACTACTCAAGTGATTCTTGTGGGTAATTATGATTTGTCAGCTAACAATGTTGTTACAAATATATTTTGCCTACCTGCATTCCAGCATAACCTATTGTAAGTAAGTAAAATACAAAGGAATTAGGTAGTTCAGTCACCTTCTTTCCTCATTTTTATGTGTTGTGGGAACTTGACAGTGTAAAGGTGAAGGAGATCGGTAAAGAGGAATAAGGATTGTATTATTTGCTACAACATACCGTTCACACATGGGACTTAAAGTAAGAAGTAGAAATCTACATTTTTTGTTCCTAGAGTAGTTTCTAAAATAGAGTTGTGGCATCAAACATTAAGTCATGTATCTTCTATAGTTCTTGCAAAAATCATGGATATGAATAAAGACAGTATGTGTAAAGTCTCTAATTTCTCATTCTGCCCTTGTTCTATGCTTGCTAGGTCTGGTTTTCCTTCAAGTATTATAAAAATAAGTACTTGTTTTGATTTGATTCATGTTGATTTCTAGGGTCCTTATAAAACACCCATTTTTTTATGGTAACAAGTACTTCCTTACAATGGTACTTAAACGTAAGTCTGATGTGTGTATTTCTCTTGAACTATTTATGCACTATGCTAGGACTCAATTAGGGAGAAATGTTAAGGTATTAAGGTCTCACAATAGGACTGATTTTGCTAACTCTGTGTACACTGCTTTGTTCAAAGAGTTGGGAAATATAAACGAGAGGTCTTGTCCATATACCTTTATCAAAATGGTGTTGTTGATAGAAAACATAGACATATACTTGAAGTAACTAGGGCACACAAATTGCATGCACACATTCCATTGATGTTTTGGGGGGCACTGTGTCTTAGTTGCAGTTTATCTAATCAACAAATTACCAAGTAGTGTGATAGGTCATCAAACTACTTCTAAGAAGTTATTATATGGAAACCAACCATGTCTGTCTCATTTAAGGACATTAGTGGTCTTGTGCATTGCTAAGAATCTCACCAGACATGTCAAACTGATGGCAATATAAAGGCCTGTTCTTCATATGAGATATTCAGAAGTCTAGAATGGATATGTTCTTTTTTACCTGACCAATTGGTCTTTTATTTGTTAGAATACATGTCATCTTCAGGGAAAACAATCCTATTTTAACAGCAACCAGGTATTTTGACAAACAATCCTACATATGATATAGTGGGAAAACAAATTTGTATTACCTCAACTCAAAATACAATTGTTTAATAAAGGGAGTCAACGTAGCATTATTCGTGCGATGATGATAAATGCTTGCATCTTGAGAAGTGAGTTTGTGACGATTTATGTCAGCTAGACTTTATGACTTTCTCAGTTCAGATTCAATAATCTTAAGTTTGTTTATTTCAATCATAATTTCACCATTCAGTATTAGTTGATAATTTCAATTAAAGGGGTCCATAATAAAGTCTTAAGCTATATTGTGAATAGGTATATATATAGAACTCAATGTATGAATTTCCTCCGCTTGTATGGAATATTGGTCGGAGCATGACATGATATGAGTTGAGTGCATGATTCGAGTTTGAACCCTATCACATATAAGGTTGCTAATATAATATAGAGAAAGATTCCAAGAGTCTCTAACCATGTGTCACTAGTCCTCGTGAATTTATCTTCTATTTAAAAATATAAGTAGATAAACATCAAAAAAAATTAGAAGTTGTGATCACATATTTTATTTCTAGGTCAAGGGTAAAGTTGATAAACGAAAGAGGAGGAAGTCACACAGCCAAATGATATGACCTATTTTCTTTTCTTATACTATTTTTAGTTGTAGCATTATTATATATCATGTTTCATCATTAGTTAGTCACATCTAAATTGTAAGTTATTAATTCAGTCATACCTCAGTAGGTTTGAAACAAATTCTATATTTGTGTCTAAAACCCACCTAATAATTAAAATATGTTGGCCTTGATCGATTTTAAAATATAGAACCTATGAATTTAACATCTTGAATTCGACTTTGACCCATATATTTTAGTTTTCCTATCGTTCAATGATATAATCATACTAAAAGAAATAGTTTTAATCCATATTGACATAAATTTGTTTTGCCAATATACTCCCTCTGTCTCAATTTATGTAACACTTTTAAGAATTCGAGATTCAAAAAAATCTATCTTTGACATTAAAATTTTTAATATATCTTTTAACTATTTTTAATTTACAATTATTGTGATTTATAGTAATTTTTACATGGTTTATAGATATATAAATTTCATTAAAAAAATTAAAGATTTCATGCACAATTTACACATGCACCTTGTACTTGTCTTAAGATATCAAAATATTAATTCTTCTATAGACTAAAATTATATCATATTGCCATTAAAATTCTAGGGAATGTAGTAAATAGGACTTTATCTAACATCATTATGTGAAAGAAGGAGCTTAGAAGCTATTTTTATTTTCCTCTCAACAAGTTACCGCCCACAAATATTTGTTAATCAATTGTATGCATATGTAGAAAGTCGTTTCTTCTAAAAGAATATTTGATTGTCTATTGGATTGTAACATATTAATTGTTTTAGCTTAATACTAACTTGTTATTTCATTAAATTCTTTCAAAAACTTTTTCCTTTTTTTTGTGTTGATCTATATATTTCTCAGTTCATTGAAGAACAACATTGCATCTAACTTCCAATTCTAGTTTGCAATCATTTAATTTCATGGGTCGCAATAAGATTGTGATGATGAAAATTGAGGATCCAGTATCCCGTGAACAGTTCTACTCAAAGTGCAATGATAGCATTGTTAAGAACTCAAATGAGTTGGGGCTTTTACGTGACACAAATGTTGCACTATTAATGGTTTCTCCAAATGGTGAAGTGACCATCTATTCTCCAAATGGTGAAGTGACCAGCTATATATATATTTTCCATGTTAATGACTACAATTTTTTAATTACCATAATTTATTTCTTTAACTCTTTCAAACAGATCATTGTTCTCTATTGCATCTTCTTAACCATTTGCTTTAAGACAAAAAAAGGCATTTTTTCAAAAATAATTAAATGATAGACACAATTGCGTTATTTCGAATAGATCATAAATAGCCATGATCTTAAAAGTTCTATATAACTTTGCAAATCATTCTATTGAAGCTTTAGACACTTCTCCAAAAAAATAACATATTCCTTCTAATTAAGAAGAGAATGAAAGAGACATCAATATTATCTTTGCATTACTAAAGTACAAACACTTTGTTTATAAAGTTTATGGATTTGGTAATGACGGGTAATTTTGACTTACAAAAATAAGAAACTAAAGTACAAGGAAAACATTTAAATTTGTAAAAATAAAGATACTAGTTACTAATATAGTAAATGACATATAATTTCATAGATAGTTCCACATAAATATTGGATACCTTCAAATCAATCAATATTGTTTGAATGTATTTCGCTCTAACAAGGAACTTATAGCGCACAATTCTTATTCCAACTTCTAACTGTTGTGCATGCTTCCTTTACTGTTTTTTTCCTAAAAAAGAAGAAAACAACAATGAGTAGATTACATAAAAATTGCTAAAAAATATTCAGATGTAAATCCTTTCTCCCTTTTATACTTTTTTTGTTTGGTATTTCTTTTACAATTTTAATTACTTATTGACCTTTTAAATTCTCCATATTATAGAAAAAGAGGTTAGCTGACATAAATTTAGTTAATGCAGTAGTAGTTTATGAGGGATTAATTTAATTTAATACTTGTTAGAAAGCAAAAGGTCTTATTTGAAGATGGCATTATTAAGAGCTCATATGAACAGGTTTCATATTTATTGTCATATATATATATATATATACATTTTAAAATGAAGGGCATATACGCTCTAGCTTTTGAAAGGTAGGGTCACCAATGTCCCTAACATATGACGAAGGGTATTTGCATACCATTTACGATAGTTCTGGGGTATATTTGTCCTTTTTCCCTATTAGAATTGTTTGGTTCTTTAGTTGATAAAATGATCCAAATCAGATTATCATGTTGTTATTCAATTTATCGCCTGAATTCTAAAACCCTAGCTATGTACTTCTTTTGTTCTTGAATTTCACATATTAAGTCAGACATTTCGGTTATACATGCATCATTTATTAATGCATCAATATTACTTTAATTAGTTCAGCGGTATGCAAATAGTCCCAAAACTACTGGCTAAGTAGGTTGTAAATCCCCTCTTTTTGAATCAGTTTATTGGTCATGCCAGCATGCTCTTATAACTCTAGTAGGGTATATTGGGTCCTTTCGATGGGGCGTACACATTAAAGAGAAAATATATAAAGTAACCATTGAAGTTGTTTTGTATTTTCATAAAGACACCTTAACTTTGCGGCTGTCCTATTATCCCACTAAATACTTTTGAACCATGTTATTATATCATTTTTCGATCAGCCCCAAATTCTAACAAGCAAGTGAGTTCACACCCCAATCATTGCATGACAAGTGTTAATTAAAATTATATTTTTTTTCATTTAAAATTTTTCCTTTATCTTTTTCTTTCTTTATTTCTCTCTCTCTCTCTCTGTCTCTTACTTTTGAATTTTAATTTTGATATATATTAAATTTTCCACCTCCCACTTTCATCCCTTCATTTTCTTTTTTTTTCTTCATCCTCCAACCCCCCATGTCAAATTGAAACTCACTTTCATTTTTTTCTTTTCTTTTTTGTTCTTCTTCTCCGTTCAAATTCCTTATAAAATTCAAACTATTATTTAGACTTTATTGAATCATTGATAACAAAATTAATTATTTTTTAAGGAAAAATTAAAATTTTAAAGGTATTATCAACTACTCATTTTCATATACATTCAAAATGAGAAATTATAATTTTAAAATAATCGATTAATTTCTCATAAATTTAAAGAATTCAATTGAATTCGAATAAAAAAATTATATGATACTTCCTAATCATCTCCAAATCTAATGAGTTTATTGAATTGTTCGAAATATAAGAAAATATTTAGATAAAATTTTAAAACTAAAGAGAGTAAAACTAATAGTAATAAAAAATGTGAAGTTGTGATAAAAATGACAATGAAAGTAAGAAGTTTCAATGGATGGACATGAAAACCAATTTTTCAGAAGAAAAAAGAAAGAAAGAGAAATAAAAAGGAAAAAATAGTTAAAATAATAAAAATAATAAGAAAATATATTTTATAATAAAGTACTTGTAAAAATAAAACTATATTAGTTATTTTAGGGTGCGCACTCTGTTTGAGAGAGTGTACAACTCTTGTTAGATGGACGAAGAATAATGTAATTATATCTATTCAAAATTGTTTAGTGGGATAATAGGTTGCAAAGTTAAGGCGTCCTTTTAAAAATTCATGACAACTTCAGTAGTGACTTTATGTCTTCTCTCTACATCAACAAACACATTTAGCTCATATGATTTTCTTATCGGTTATTAGTAGCTCCATAGTTCAGTCAAACTCTATTGAATTGACCATATTTAAAGTTCGGTCAATATTCAGTCTAAGCATGTTATAAATTTGGTCATTGCATCCAATTAGCTCAGCATTCAGTATATGATGTTCAAAATATTATACTTCCTTTTGGGCTGTTCAATTTTGTATTATTTCAACTGTACTCATCCTACATGCTCAGTACCTCTCAAGTACTGACGTATATGCGCAGTAAATCTTCTCGTGATGTATGTTCAAGTTCTCAGCATCCTGATCACTCTTAGATCGATTTTCAATCTCTAGTTTAGCAGAATTAGTGGTCAATCCTCATTCTCCGAGGACAATAGTCATGAGTTTATTTTCGGTATTTTTAGTCCTTTAGTTTTAATTTTGTTAGATAGTCAGTTAGAGGCTATTTTCAGTCATAGTTAGTTTCAGCTAATTATTTTGTTAGTATCTTCTTTGTATTAAACTCATCAGTTATTAGATATCTCTGTTTTAGTATATGGGTATTCCCCTTTTTTTCATTTTAATTATATTTATATGTTCATGATCATGTCAGCAAGGTTTTCTTGGAATCACTTGTGATTCTAGGTCCAGTGTCCGCGTCTCGGGGATAGGTCGAGGCATTATAACTTATAAAGAAACATGTAAGGCTTCGTATCAAAAACAGACCAGATTTTAGTATTTCAGAAATTCCAGGTACAATTTACGGTCACCATCCACGGTCCGTAGTATGATCTACAGCTCGTATTGTAAGTCCGTAGTTGACATTTGCAACCCCTACCAAAACTCAACTTCAAAAATAGACTTAGTCTCGACCCACAGACAAAACTAAGGTCCGTAAGTTAGACCACGGTCCATGTTCTTTCATGGATTGAGACTCCTGTTACCCAGCCTCTGACATGAACTATGGATGACCAGCACGGTCCTCGTTCAATCTACGATCCGTAGGTCTGACCGTAGGTGAAGTTAGCATTTAGATAAGGGGAAATTGATGATTGGGTGAACTTCAAATGGTCATAACTATTACCACAAAAAGAAATTAGGTGTCCTATGATCTATATATGATAGACAATTGAATCTTCTTTCCAACGCCTCTGAGTTTGCTAAAAACCGACCTCCGAGTAAATCGTTATGACCATTTTAGTAAAGGCATGTCGAACAAACTCAAATAACAAACCATCAATCTAGGTAGTTGATTGCTCCGACAACATTAATTTCAGGTGTATTTTGGTATTTTCGTAGTTCTTTTAACCCGTATACATCGTTTAAACCCTAAATCATGAAATTTTAGTCAGTTTAAGCATAGAAACATAACCAAAACTTGACTAAGTCAAATCATTAATCAAAACATAGAAAATTAGAAGCAAGAGAGGAGAAAAAGGTCAAGAACCCTAGTTCAAGAATGCAACAAGGTTTCATCAGTTCCAGCCCCAAAATATAAAGATTTCTCTGTTGAGTTCATCACTAGGTATGTGTTATTTCACTAGTGGGTTCCTTTGACCCATTAGATCACTAGTTTTCAGTAAGTTTCTTGAATCCCAAATCATGACTAGACTTAGGGTTTCTTGAATGTTAGAAGGGTTCTTAGATATTAGAATGATCCAAATCAGATTATTACGTTAATATTTAGTTTATCGCATGAATTTCATAACCCTAGCTATGTATTTCTTTAGTTCTTGAATTACACATATTAGGTCAGATATTTATGTTATTCAATTATACATGCCTCAATTATTAATGCATCATGTCATATTAATTGTTGCATTCTCAGTTTGCATGGTGAGATTGAGCTATCCAATATTTATAGAAACTCAGTCATAATCAGTTAACTACTTAAATCATTGGGAGTAGAATAACACCGAGTTGGACTAGGGATATAATACACCCAAATAATACTAGAACTACTAGACAAGTAGGTTGTAAGTCTCGTATGTGGGCATCAGTTTAGTGATGACGCCATTATGCCTTTATACCTCTGGCAGGGTATATTGGGTCCTCTCGATAGAGCATATACATCATACTCATCATTTATCAAATGTGGTTTTGTTATCGGTTATTAGTAGATCCCACAGTTCCGTCAGACTCTATTGCATTGACCATATTTACAGTTCAATTAGTAATCAATCTCAGCATGTTATAAATTTGCTTAATGCATCCAGTTAGCTCAGCATTCAGTATATCATGTTAAGAATATTATATGTGCTTTGGTGCTTGTTCAGTTATATATTATTTCAGCTTTACTCTATCCTACATGCTCAGTACCTTTCAATTACTGACGCATACGTGCTCTACATCTTCTCTTGACGTAGGTTCATGTTCACAGCATCCAAAACACAGTTAGATTGGTTCGCGATCTCGAGTTCAGCAGAATCAGTAATGAGTCCTCATTCTTGAAGGACAATAGTCATGAGTTTCTTTTCAGTATTTTAGTCCTTTAGTTTTAATTTTGCTAGAATTAGCTAGGGCCTGTCCAAACATTTCTAGTCAGTTAAAGGCTATTTTCAGATAGTTAGATTGAGCTTAGTATTGAGTAAATATCTTCTTTCTATTGAACTCATCAGTTTTTATATATCTTAGTTACAGCATATGAGTATTCCCTATATTTTCATTTTAATTATGATATAGCTTATGCAACATGTTATTATCTTTAGTATGTTTAAGATCATGCCATCTAGGTTAGCTTGGGATCACTTGTGGTCCTAGGTCCCGTGTCCGCGTTTTGGAGGTAGCTCGGGCGTGACAAAACCAATAGTTGAAAAAAAAGAAATTAGAGGAAGAATAAAAGATAACTAAATTTTGTTGCAAAGATTATTACTGGATGATATTATTTAATAGACTTTGTAGCCTTATATAGGTTTACATTTTATGGAATCATATTCCACTAAACCACTAATGTTATTCCACTAGACCAACTCACCTAAACATTAGGAACACAATTCTGAAATACTACTCAATCGAAAAACTATCACGAGTAAAAAGAAAATAACTATCAACTGAAAGCTAAAATATAGACATGCTGCAGACTTAGTCAAACTAAATAATAGGAGTTGATGTTGGAGCAGAGAGGGAGTATTATTTTAATTATGTTATATGTAATTTTCATATGCACCTTGTACTTAACTTGAGATATAAAAATATAAATTTTTCTATACAGTAAAATTATATCATATTGCCTTTAAAATTCTATGAAAAGTGATAAGTAGGACTTGTCTAATATCCTTATATGAAAGAAGAAACTTAGGAGTTATTGTTATTTTTCACTCAACAATTTACGCCCACATAATTGTGTTCATCAATTGTGTGAAATATGTAGAAAAACACTAATTTTGACTTAACATTAACGAAAGTCGTTTTCTTCTCAAATAATATTAATCTGATTTTCTATTAGATTTTAACATATTAACAACTACAACTTAAGACTTATATTAAATACTTTGAGTTATTTTTTTCATTTTTCTTTCAATTGATCTGTATTTTTCTCAGTTCATTGAAGAACAACATTGCATCTAACTTCCAATTTTCTAGTGATTTACATCATTTTATTTCATGGGCCACAATAAGGTTATGATGAAGAAAATGGATGATCTAGAATTCTACTCAAAGAGGAAGGATAACATTGTTGATTGAAGGGCATTTTGGAGCCAATAGGTGGATGAGCAGGCATTTTGGAGCAAATAGGTGAATGGAGTGTAGTTTTGTACCATTTCCAATACTTCGAGGGTATTTTAAGCCCTTTTCCGTTATATAAAAAAATGAGCTTAGGAGTTATTGTTATATTCCAGCCAATAAGTTACCGCCCACATAGTTTTGTTCACCAATTGTGTAAATAGGTAGAAAAACGCTAATTTTGACTAAAGATTAGCAATGAAAGTCGTTTTCATTTTTTTTTAAAAAAAGAATTATCTTATTTTATATTAGATGGTAACATACTGACATCTTTAACTTTAAAATGGAATGTTATTGCATTTAATTATTTGAGCTATTTTGCATCATTTAATTTTACGGGTCGCAATAAGATTGTAATGTAAAATATTGAGGATCCAACATCCTGTCAACAATTCTACTCAAATTGCAAGGATATCATTGTTAAGAAGTCAAATGAGTGAGTTGCGTTTTTTATATGATACACAAATTGCACTGCTAATGTTTTCTCCAACTGGTGATGTGATCAACTATTCTAGCCGAGAAAGGTTGATGAAATTTCTAGAATGATTTTCCTTTTTATGTTTCAATGTTATGTGTTCTGTTTATGATAAAAATTGTGATGTAATTTTTTTTGATTGCTTAATTTTGAGGATATCATGATCAACGCAATGGTATGATTATTTCAATATGTCAAATTCATGAATAAAACTTTGCCAATTTCATTCAAGTGACAAACACAAATGTTCTTTTTTGTTTAAGATCCACTCCAAATCCAAATGAGGAGGTACTAAATTTTGCACACCTTTTACACATGTGTGGAGTTTCATTTGACCTTGACTTTTATTTTGCAACATTTGATGCAGAGTCTCGCGCAAGCAAAATCTAAACGAGAAATGATTGAAAATATTGCTTTTTATGACACACTTACTTTTCTCGAGTTCTTTTCTTCTGATTAATTTCTTTGTTTTGTGGTACTTTCTACGTGATAGAATATTTTTTGTTAGATATTTTTACGATGTTGATGATTGGAAAATGTGCTTTAGTGTTAAGGTAAGGCTTGATGTTTCCACACTAGTGTCGATTATGTATACTTAAAAACTCTTAGGAGTATCACTCTAATAGGGCAATATTTAGAAGGGGGATCACCTTCAGTCAGTAGTTATAAGCCTATATTTATCATTACTAAAAACTCGTAACTTGATATTTTTTTTAATGTATTTTAATAATAGGCTCATATGGAGAAGCTCAATGACCTCAAACAAACAACTATGAAAAGCACATGAGAAAATAAGGTTGAAGATTTCTTCACTCTATTTTTAGATATTCTAAAAGTGTCCTCCTTTATAACTATTTGTTTCCTTGGATCGGTTAGCTCTTATGAACCAAAAGTTTAAAATATCAATACAATCGAAGAAACTGATGCATACAAGCAGTATCTTCTGGGTGCTACGAAACTGATTCAACGATCCAGAGTGAGCCTATCGCAAGCATGCATTTTTTAACTTCTATTTTCATTAGGTCAAGAGACGCCAAAAAATCTTAAATCTCAATACTTGACTCACCCTCCTCCAATACACACACATACACAAAATGGAACCAATTTGTTAGTTGAATTAAGATCGGCATGATCATGTTTTATATTCATCTTACCTGGAAAAACTCTTGTATAACCAGGAATGTCTCAAGAGAAATGAATATGTCGCGGTAAGACATTTTTTTATTGTGTCATATTTGAAGGAATACTTAATTGTTTTTCAAACATCTTGTATGAAATTGACTATTAACATTATGATCTCTAGATGGGTTCCTTAACATAGAGGATATGGCTTGTGACGAATAATCTTTATTATCAAACTAGTCATTGAGTGGTATATATATTAGTAAATCTATACAATAACTTACAAACTTTGGTCTCAAACAAGTTGATGTGAAATCCGCAATCCTTCATTTAAACTCAGACGAATATGTTGAACGTTGTTTCTCTAAATTTGTAGGAACCAGTAGGGGATGGAAGATTTGAGGAAATAGATTGGATGACAGTGGAGAGGCAGTTGTATGTGTCCAACAGATTCAACAAGGAATTATGATATACTAGTTTATTTATTAAAAACAAAGTAGAATAAATAACTTGCACCAACCAAACAAGCAAGAATATAAATTATGTTGCATATGCATATTATTAATGCAACTTTAATAGTTCTTATATGACAGCAAAACATAGATATTGTGTTTTGAAATAGAAAATAATTCGGTTTGTTTGTTATGGTTTTTATTTTAATTTGATAACTTTTACATCCTCATATTTTAAAAAGGTTTTGTTAATTTTCTAAATCTTTAAATCAAAATCTTTAAATTAGAAGGTTGATATATATATATATATATATATACTAGTTTCGAAAATGTGCGTTGCAAGTTTAATCCATATAATTATTATAAACTTGAATTATTATATAATGTTAAAATTAGAAATATTAGTTTTACTAATTTATATTTCATTAATTAAATAAAATTCATAATAATCGAATAGTACATTGACCATCAAGAAAGAAATATGGAAAAATAGTTATATTACTATAGCATCTAATAATATGAATATATCTATATGACTTATCCTTAATAATCTCTCATTACGCTCCATATTAGTAAGTTCACATATATGTAGAAACTTAAAGAAAATATATTCGTAAGGAAAGATAAAAGTAAATAAATATTATAAAAGTACATTTAAAAACGAATCTAAATGTCATAAATTAGTAATTTTAGCACTAACAAAAATAGACTTATAACATTCATAATTTCATAGAAGATTATATTAAAGAAGTATAATCGGTAAAGAATACAAAAAAATTAAAAAGATAAGAATAAATACAACATTCATATCTTTCTTAAGACTTTTATTATAACAATATATATAGTAAAAATAAATACACAAGGAGTAGAGTTTTTTTTCTCCAGTAACAAAAAAAACAATCTAAAGTGATAAAGATAAAATTTATGATACAAAATATAATTCTAATGAGGATCAACAAATATTAATATTTTAAAACAAAATAAAGTACCTGAAAATTGTCTGATGATTCACATCAACACGAGGCAAGTGGTAAAGAAAAATTATTTTTTCATGATACATATATATAGCTAAAGATTCATTGGATAAGATGAAAAGGTGAAAAGTTGTTTAAGTTAATTTTTAGAGGTTAAGTGATCTTAGACATGGGGTAAAGGGAAAGGTGATTGTTTTTACTAATAACTCAATACATTTATTTATACTAACTAAAGAGAGAGGATAACAAATTTAATCACTTAATCACATTAATTATAGAGAAACAATAGATAAATTTTTTTTTTAAAAAAAGTAATTCCTTTCAATTTCCTATGAAATAATTTCTAACAATTTTCTATAAAATATTTTTGTCTTTCAAAGTTTGACTTTACACCTTCTTATTTTTAGTATTTAGTATAATATAATATAATTATTACTTGGTATATAAATAATTAGAATTTAAACCATTGTGTCTAGATGCATGTATTTAAATATGATTATTTAATATTAAATTAATTATATTTTAATATTTAATTTAATTTAGGAACAAAATAATGACAAAATGGTAATTCAACTTTAAAGTTAGGAGCTTCCCACTTATAATAATATATGATAAGAGATCTGAAAAGAACTATTTATATTTTTTTATTCATTTTGTATGTGGTTAAGAATCAAAATTTCACGACTTAAAAACACTTTTACATATATTCTTCAAACCTTTTAGTATAATTAGTTTTTTGGACATGTGTTTTGCGCATGTATGTTAAATTTATAAATATTGTATTAGTAAAATCACATATATTACTCTCTCCAATTAAAAAAAATAGTGAATGGTTGAGGTAATGCACACCAGAAATAAACTGAACACTATTTCTTGCTTTTGTCCTTTGAGTTATTCTCAAACTCCTATGAAAAATGCATTAATTTAAAGTAAAATCAATAAATATGAATAATTAATTCTCTTAGGTCCCCTACATATATATGATTCAGATGTGCACAGTTGTTATCCTATGCAGTGATAAGAGATTTTGTGCCAGAATATGTGGTGGACCATGTTCAGGAAAATCTGCACCATGAGTATCTCAGTAATAAAGTTGATAAATCTTGATAGACTGAAATTAGTAATGGTAAATTCACAATAAAATCGGTTTTGGGAACTTTTGAGAAACAAGAAAGACAAAATTGAAAACATATAAAGTTATGGATAAAAGGTATTCCATTCAAAATCTCATTCTTAATGAGGAGGACTTTGTTTGGAAAGATCTCTGTGGCATTTTTAATGCATAGAGAAAATCTCATCCTTAATTTAGACAAACTCACTAGCTATGGTTCATATAATTGAGGTCGACTGGGATCTACCCTTGAATGTGGCATTGGAATTTAGTACCATCAGGATATTATGAAAAAGTGTCAGCAAGAGTAAAGCATTCCCTTAGGGAGGAAAATGCTCTCGATGATTTTTTTATGAATTCAATTTTCTCTTTTGCAGGTAATTTTTTTGATCAACTATGTTCATGATACTCTAATTTAGGGAAGAAAATTACTCAATCTAAATAAACAAGGAACGTCATACATAAGAAGAAACACGAAGGAATAAATAAAACCTAACAACAACACCAAATATTAAATATTCTTCGAATTATAATTAGATTCGTGCAAGAGTTTGTAATATTTTTAAATAGCTAAGCTAGTGTTTGAAGTAAATTCGATAAATTTTGTACTTACGCCGTCTGAGAGCTTGGGGCATCCAATGGTACCAAATCAAGGCATTAGCTATTTGTGGTAATTAGCCCACTCCAATCGAATTGACATAAGCATAGAAAGAGAAGCATAATAAGTTCTCACTATTAAGTATTAACTTATTAAAAACTTTAATGGTGGTGTCAAACCCATTGGGGTTCAACCCATTAGGCTTAGAAAAGTTAATACCAATGTAAAGAAAAAACAGAACAGAGAGAGATACTTGCTGAAGTACAGGAGACACCCATAGATCGACCAATATTCGTTCGCTAAGAACAATTGCACCGAACACACCATTGTTGAAGGTCTAGTTGAGAAGAGAGTAGATGAAGAAATGACTGAAACTTTCCAATTCTGCAGATCGAGTGTTTTCTTGTTATTAATTTGTTTACTTATTTAAGTTTTTTATTTTTTGCTTACTTTTTGATTCTGTTGAAGCCCTTTTTGGGCCTAATTCAAAATTTTGATTATATAATAATAAGCTCGGACAATTGTCTGTTGTTATTTGGAAAAAAAAACTTGAAGCTCCATTCCTCATCAATTAAAGCTTTATTTGGAGATAAAATTTCATGTCACATAAAATTTGTGGTGATGAAAATGCTTAATAATGTAGAAGTTCTCTATTGACCAATCATGTCTTGCGCTCAATTCGAGAAAATAAATTATAAATGAATATCAAAATTCTAATTAAAATTGTTTATAATAATGAACTCATAGATATGAGGTTTATCTTTTCAAATTTACAACTAACACCATAATACAGCTTATGGCGTTGTAATATAAGTGATCCCATCCAATTTACACACTCCCTGCCCTAAGCCCCCCTAAAGGCACTTTAGAGTTGATTGAGAAGTATATCTCTAACTTTTTGGTGATCTTCTAGGAACAAAACAAACATCATTGGCGTACTTGAAAATAAATGTAGCTTCCATAAGATGGATGGGGCATATTAATTAGAAGCTTTGATGATATTAGTATAACTCTAGTGGTTAAAAGATAGTAGAGGTACAAAACTCTCCCATCCTTTTGGGCTAGCTTACATAATGCCAAGTATTGTACTAGACTTTATGCAGTTGCAAAGTTGAGTGTAGTAAACCTTCACATAGTTTGAGACAGATGATGATGATCAAAAAACTGTGTTGAACTCAACATTTCTGATTGTGATTGAGTGGTAGAGGAATGTGTAGTGGTATTGATTGAAGTTAGGGTGACAATAATGATTTTTGGAGGAGGATTTAAACCAAGAATAAAAGAGTCAAGAGAAAAGTCTTTGAGTATGTTGAGGGTATTTTATTTCGAAACAAACATTTTTTAACCAAAAGTTTCAGGCTTATAGCCTATTTATTTTCAGTTCAAAAATAATTAGGCCCAAAACTGGCCCAATATTGGAACTAAATAGAACAAAATAAAAGTCAAAACCCAAAAAGACAACCCAATATATGAGCATTAATTTCCTTAAAATGGAGGAAGATGAAGAGGCATAGAGGTGTTGGCATCAGAGATGGGGTCGAGCATCATTTTCAGCTAATCCAATTTTTACGCAAAGTTTTGCAACCACAAGGTGAACTTCCACTTCATCTTCTCAGGTGTACTTTTTCTACTCTCTCTCTCTCTCTCTCTCTCTCTCTTTAAATACTTGTACGAGGTTTGCTATCGAAAATGATCTTATTGAACTGTGGAACTTAGAATCTACACATTGTAGAAGAAATCTCGAGTAAAATTAGTTTTCCTCTAATCAATTTTAATTTGGTGGATTGAATCAAATACATTTAATACCACCACCACAACCCAAATCAACAAAAATATTACTAATTGATTTTGTGAGGTTTTGTTGATACACTCCAAATCACTTTTGTAAGAAAATAGTACCTTTAATTCATCGTTCAGTTCTTGTTTCTCCTCTAATGATCATTCAGTAGTTTTCAATGCAAGAATGAGCAGTATATGAAATTTAACATAATTATGGATTAAATATGCAATTTTAGTCCCCTTAAATCCTGATTTTATATCATATGTAACACCTCAATGCTCTCACCATGTGCATGAAATATTAACAACCAGAAACTAATTGAGACATCTTGAGTTACGTTAGTAGCGTACTCAATCTATCATTCATGTAAAACTTCATATGGAATTGAGGCTTGATACAATAAATATTACTTTATTGAGTCATACTTGTTTGTCTTAATATCAACTATTGGATGTTGTGTTTATCTAAATTGATGATTCTGCTTCCTTCACTTGCGACTTCTTGAAAATGTGTTAAATTTATGAGTACCATGTTGTATTTGACTTCTTTATCCTCAGCTGTATAATTCTTTTGATTGTATTTGGAACATCTTGAAAAGATCTAAATTCATATGTACCGGCAAAAGGAAAAACCATGTTAGGAAAAAAATTAGGTTGAGCATTCCCTCCCTTAAGAGTTTTGTACTCTTACTTACATAGAGTTTCTTAATATGTTGATGGTATAGACATCCATTGTTCCATTCCAAGGTATTTCGCACCCTCCATTTAGCATATGTACCAAAGCCAAAGAGTCGGTTGCAATTATAATGTTTTGAAAATTGTTTTCCTAACAACATTGAAGACTTTTTCTAATAGAAATACCTTGAAGAACTACATTCGTAGAATCGGGAATCTGCCCCCCTTTGCAAACATTAACTCTCCTTCATGGTTTGTGATACAAAAGGTAGCACTACTACTAGGTCTAGGATTATCCCTCGAAGCCCCATATGTATTACATTTCTACCACCCCATGGTGGAGGATACCATTTAACCCATTTTGAAATAAATTCAGGACTAAAACCATCTAATAAAGCAACTAGTTGAGGCCAAGTGGTAGGGATATAAGTGTATTCAGACTCTCAACCTCATGAATTTCTACGTCCAAAATCACTTTACTTTTGGTTTAATTACCACCATGAAGTACAATATTTCTCCTTTTCCATAAAAACCATAAAATCAAATTAGGAATAGCATCAAAATAATGTTTTGCCTCGTATTTAATTGAACATCCCACCATTTTTTGATAGTCTGCGTTAACTGAATCCAAGGACCTAATTTTCTTGCTGCATAAGAGAAATATCGCCACACTCTATATGCAATTTCACCTTTCAAAAATAAGCTTAAGTTTCCCTTGTTGGGGTAGTAAAACATAAGCAAAGTTGTGACTATTCCAATTATCTATAGCAACAGCTACTGGAAATCTAGTATTCCAAAATCTCCAACTAAAGAATGATATCTTGACAGGAAGATCTTGCCCATATCTTCTTGAAATTCAAATTTTCTGCCACTTTCTTTCTCAAAATCTCCCAAGCACACTTAACTGAGAACTTTCATGTGCTTTTTTTGATCTCTGTCCATAGTAATTCATCTATTATGATACATATGATGTATGATATGTTCCACAATATGATCATGCATAGTATCATAATCCCACCCTTTTTCCTTTAGGAAAAACTCAATGTTCGTCAATGAGTGACAAGTTTGTACTTCAGTTTGATATTTGTAAAGAGGCCCAAGTTGGTTCCAATTATCATACCAAACAGAAGAAGTCCCACTCTTAGGTTCCCACCATTGAAATTTTTCAATACACTCCCTATTGTGTAACACATTTTTCCATAGTTGAGATCTACCTTTCCATTCAGCCAAAGTTGGAATATGCTTCTTACAATATTTGTTCCACATAAAATTAGCCCGTAAGGTGGTTTTTTGAGTCATGAATCTCCACCATAACTTTGCATACATTTCTTTAGAAACATCAAACATGGATCTAAAACCCAATCTTCCTTCCTGTTTAGGCAAATACAATTTCTCCCATGTGGGCCAGTGTTTACTCTTAACTGAAATTTTATTACTCCAAATTTTTTTGCCAAAAATCCTATGAAGTTCCATAATCACACCTATTGGAGGAACTATAGCTGATAAGACATAAATTAGAATATTCTGTAGCACACTAGTTATTAGAACCTCTTTTCCTCTATATAACAATATATTTCCTTTCGAAGATTGAAATTTTGCCTCACCTTCTTTATAAGCTCTTTGTAGTGTTCTTTCCCTTTTTGGAGTGGGTGATACAACGACCAAGGATTTTAAAGGAAAATGACCTTCAGACATACCAACGCATTCCTCCACCAATTCTTTCTCAGCGGCCCCCTACACTTTTTTGTCTTTTTTTTCAATTTATACAACTAGACAGAGCGTCTAGTAGTTTTTTATTAAAAATAAAAATCCTCAATATAAATAAGTACATGCAAGGGGTGGGATTGGCCTTACCTTTGAAATCCTAATGAGGCAACAAACCTCTACTAATTAACAAACATGCAAAAAAAAGAGCAAGAGAGAACTATATATTTTATTATCATCACAAAATTTGAAATGCACTCTATGATGATATTACGAATAAGAATACTTGAAAAATGCAAAAATTTAAAATGAGTTATCAACCTCAAATTTATTTTACAAATGTGTGAATTAAAAATGATAAATAGCCCATCTAAAGTGACTTGAAGTATTTTCATCTTGTCTTATCTTCAAATCCATCCAACAATACTTGATAGTTCATCATTTCTTCTTGAATGTAGTGGATCTTGTTGAAGTCATTGATACTTTCATATGGTTCTGCTTTGCTAGTCGCATTTGTAGGTGCCTTGGAACAAACTCTACTGTTAGTTTACTATCCCAACTGTGTTTCCTTCCATGTGTGTTCTTTTTATTTTTGTTGCTTCCACTTCTTTGATGCTGAGGTGAGATATATCCATTCCTAGCCACTTTGTCAAAGCATATATCCAACATATTTTCTTTCTCATCCTCATCAAAAGGGTCATTGCCCAAATCACGATTATAACCCTAGTTGGACTAAATTATGATGTTAAGGCGTTTTGTTCCTCTTTCTTTGCAACTATACTTTTAGGTACAAATTCCAAAGCTTGTGGACTTAGTTTTCTATTCAAAAACGGAGGTGAAACATGCTCTTCTTCATCAACAATATAAGCCCACCTAGGAGTACTCATCTCCCTTTGCTTTTCTTTCGAGACCTCATGAACTGAGCTATTCAATGTGACCATGGGTGACTTGATCGTTGAATTGGGTTTGAGCGACATGGCAGCCTGACTTTCTTCACTAATCTTAGATACTTCATGATTAGAGATATATGTAGGACTCATAACACTATCGTTATTTTAGTATACATGCTACATACTGCAATTAATGTGCTAACTAATTGTATAATATTATCAAAATCGGCTCAAAATAAAGTTTGCTAATTCTTGGGATTAGAATCAACTAACTATAATTCTTTCTCCACCTAAAGTGCTTCAAACGGATTTGTTCAAACAATTTCATTTGGTTCATTAGATTGCGCTACTAGATTAGTAGTTAGCTATTGCTTATTTTCAAGACGTGGAGATTTACTTCGACTTGCCGAGGAACTAATACACATAGAAATTGATTTTTTTGTGCAATTGTGTTCCAATTCCCAGTTGCATTCTAATCACGGTTGGAAATTTTAACCTGCAAATCGACAGGTTCAAAAGGTTGCAAATCACCTATTTTTGATCCTTCAAAATTTTTGTCGATCAATTGCCAAATTATCAAGTTGCACATCAGATTTTGGTGTCTGAATAGCATCGTGAAGTTTCTCAAGAGTATTCTTATCACCTTGCCTCATACTTGAATTTTCAGCAACAAGTCCCTTCTCTTTTATTCGCGCAACTTCTTCATCGTTTGATTTATTTGTATCCACAACGAGTTTCTCTTCAAATTCAACACGATCAGCTGAATTATAAGTTTGTTGATTATGAGAAGAGTAGTCGTCTAACACTGCCAGACGCTGGACAGAATTTTTCGGCACCAAATTTTGATCTTGAACATCACTCTTTTCAGCCCCTATCTGTAAATCTTTAATTGTTCCTTCTTCATCCTTTTCACCAACTTCCAACCTGTCTGAATTAGATTTTTTAGCATTGAGATGAACATGAAGATTGCCTCAAAAATTTTCTCCTTTAATATGACTATCACTGACCGTTGCATCAACTTGAGCATCAGTGAGAGTTTTATTAAGCTTAGCACTCCATTTTGGTAAACCATATCCCACAAATTGATCATCCTCAAACAACGTCTATAGAGCCCTTGAAAGAAGTTTTGATAATAATATAGAGAGAGACAGAGATAGAGGGTCTCATTGTTTCACTGTCCTAGTGGAATCAAAGAAACCATGTGCTTGTCCATTGATAAAGATTGAATACAGGTTGTTTGAAATCAATTTTCAAATCAAATCAGCAAACAATTTTTAAAACCTCATGTTTCTTAAAACTTTCATAAGAAGAAAACAAGATAATGTATCATATGCCTTAGTCATATTAAGTTTTATGACCACATATGTTGATTTACCCCTCTTTCTGATGTTAGTAAGAATCTCTTGTGTCAACAACACATTTTCTATGATGCTTCTACCTTTAACAAAAACTGATTGATTGTGGGTGATCAATTTAGGTGATTAAACTTCAATTATGTTATGAACAACCACAAATAGAATCTTATTAATGAATTTACTCAAACTAATTAGTCTTAAGACACACAGAGAACGAGTTTGTTACTTCTTAGGTAAAACGACCAAATTAGTGTGAGTTATGGATTTAGGAAGAGAATTACATATGAAAAAATCTTGTACCATTTTGAAAATATTGTTACCCAATATATCCCAGCAATGTTGGTAGAGTGCACTTGATAAACCAGATGCTTGTAAACCAGCGACCGAAAAAAGGTGACTGCAGGTGGGTTGAGTCATTTTTTTAGAGGAAGAACCGGACTGTTTCACAAGGGACAACTAGTAGTAGCTCAGGGGTGAGCACAACTAGTAGTTCAGAGGTGAGCAACGGTTTAAGAAGAATTCTGTGCAAATTGTGATTTCTACAAGTGTAGCGGCTACATCAAGGAGTTCTGCTACAAAACTGTAGGGTATCAACCTGATTTCAAGTCTAAAAGAAAGGTTCAGGAATCTGGTCAGTATGGTCAGACTTCAGTACCCCAGCCTCATTTCTCTTATGCTCTTAACATAAATGTACATATTTTTGCGTGGGAGAGAAAGGTTGATGAGTCTCAAATTGGTAATGGTGGTAAGTATGCAACTGAATGGGAAAAGATTTACGTCATTAAGCCAAGCTGAGAAAGATGTCAAACAACTACTTCAAGGTTGTACATCCATAAAAGACCAATATGATTACATCCTCAAAATGTTCTAGCAAAAGTCTAATTATCCTATGTTTGGTTGCAATGATGTTAATAATGCAAGTAAATCATTTATTGTTTTTGAAGATAACAAAATTTGAGTTGTAGATACTAGTGAGAAATATCATGCGGTCTCTAACTTGGATATGATGTCTAAAGGGTCTATGACACAACGTGATGCTCCTAGTGGTAACACTACTCAAGTGACTCTTGTGGGTAATTATGATTTGTCAGCTAACAATGTTGTTACAAATATATTTTGCCTACCTGCATTCAAGAATAACCTATTGTACGTAAGTAAAATACAATGCAACTAGGTAGTTCAGTTACCTTCTTTCCTCATTTTTATGTTTTCTAGGAACTTTATAGTGTAAAGGTGAAGGGGGTCGGTAAAGAGGAATAAGGATTGTATTTTTTGAAACAACATACAGTTCACACATGGGAATGAAATTAAAAAGTAGAAGTCTACATTTGTTTGTCCTAGAGTACTTTCTAACATTGAGTTGTGGCATCAAACATTAGGTCATGTATCTTCTATAGTTCTTGCACAAATCTTTGATATGAACAAAGACAGTATGTGTAAAGTCTCTAATTTCTCATTCTGCCCTTGTTCTAAGCTTGCTAGGTCTGGTTTTCCTTCAAGTAGTATAAAAAGAAGTACTTGTTTTGATATTATTCATGTTGATTTCTAGGGTCTTTATAAAACACCCATTTTTTATGGTAACAAGTACTTCCTTACAATGGTATTTCTACTTAGACGTAAGTCTGATGTGTGTATTTCTCTTAAACTATTTATGCACTATGTTAGGACTCAATTAGGGAGAAATGTTAAGGCATTAACGTCTCCCAATGGGACTGATTCTGCTAACACTGTGTGCACTGCTTTGTTCAAAGAGTTGGGAATTATACTCGAGAGGTCTTGTCCATATACCTTTATCAAAATAGGGTTGTTGATAGAAAACATAGGCATATACTTGAAGTAACTAGGGCACACAAATTGCATGCACACATTCCATTGAAGTTTTGGGGGGCACTATGCCTTAGTTGTAGTTTATCTAATCAACAGATTACCAAGTAGTGTGATAGGTCATCAAACTACTTTAAGAAGTTGTTATATGGAAACCAACCAGGTCTGTCTCATTTAGGGACATTAGGGTTCTTGTACATTGCTAAGAATCTCACCAGACATGTCAAATTGATGGCAATATAAAGGCCAGTTCTTCATATGAGATATCAGAAGTCTAGAAGGGATATGTTCTTTTTTATCTGACCAATAGGTCTTTTCTTTGTAAGAGTACATGTCATCTTCAGGGAAAACAATCCTATTTTAACAGCAACCAGGTATCTTGACAAACAATCCTACATATGATATAGTGGGAAAACTAATTTGTGTTACTTCAACTCAAAATACAATTGTTTTGCAAAGGGAGTGAACATAGCATTATTCGTGCGATGATGATAAATGCTTGCATCTTGAGAAGTGAGTTTGTGATGATTTATGTTAGCTAGACTTTATGACTTTCTTAGTTCAGATTCAATAATCTTAAGTTTGTTTATTTCAATCATAAGTTCACCATTAAGTATGAGTTGATAATTTCAATTAAAGGGGTCCATAATAAAGTCTTAAGCTATAATGTGAATAGGTAATATATACAACTCAATGTATGAATTTCCTCCGCTTGTATGGAATATTGGTCGGAGCATGACATGATATGAGGTGAGTGAATGATTCGAGTTTGAACCCTATCACAAATAAGGTTGCTAATAGAATATAGAGAAAGATTCAAAGAGTCTCTAACCATGTGTCACTAGTCCTCGTGAATTTATCTACTATTTAAAAATATAAGTAGATAAACATAAAAAAAAATAGAAGTTGTGATCACATATTTTATTGTTAGATCATGGTTAAAGTTGACAAACGAAAGAGGAGGAAGTCACACAGCAAAATGATATGACTTATTTTCTTTTCTTATACTATTTTTAGTTGTAGCATTATTATGTATCATGTTTCATCATTAGTTAGTCACATCTAAATTGTAAGTTATTAATTCAGTCGTGCCTCAGTAGGTTTAATTCAAATTCTATATTTGTGTCAAAAACGCACATAATAATTAAAATATGTTGACCTTGATCAATTTTAAAATATAGAACCTATGAATTTAAGATCTTGAATTCGACTTTGACCAAAATATTTTAGTTTCCCTATCGTGCAATGATATAATCATACTAAAAGAAATAGTTTTACTCTATACTGACATAAATTTGTTTTACAAATATACTCCCTCTGTCTCAATTTATATAACAATTTTCAGAATTCGAGATTCAAACAAGTCTATCTTTGACAACAAATTTTTTATATATCTTTTAACTATTTTTAATTTACAATTATTTTGATTTATATTACTTTTTACATGTTTATAAATAAATAAATTTCACTAAAAAATTGAAGATTTCATGCACAATTTTTTTGTTAAACTTGAACTACTTGACTCTCGAAAAAACAAAATGTGACACATAAATTGGTACAGAGGGAGTATAATTTTAGTTCTATTAAAGGCGATTTGTGTGAAATTATTTATTAGGCCTAACTCACACCCCAAAATCTGGCTCAAAGGGAAGAGAATTGCACAAACCTCATTAACCACTACTGTGGGACTTTTTTCATTCTTTAAAAATTTGCCCATACACCTTGTACATATCTTAACATATCAAAATATAAATTCTTCTATACACTAAAATTATATCATATTGCCATTAAAATCTAGGGAAGTAATAAATAGGACTTGGCTAACATCATTATGTGAAAGAAGAAGCTTAGAAGTTATTTTTATTGTCCTCTCAACAAGTTACCGCCCACAAATTTTTTTTCATCAATGTTATGCATATGTAAAATGTTGTTTCTTCTAAAAAAAATATTTGATTGTCTATTAGATTGTAACATGTATTCATATGTATAAAGTTGTTTCTTCTAAAAAAAAGTTATTTGATTGTCTATTACATTGTAACATATTAACTGGTTGAACTTAAGACTGCCATGTTATTGCATTAAATTCTTTGAGCTTACTTTTCCTTTTTCTTTTGTGTTGATCTATATATTTCTCAGTTCATTGAAGAATGACATTGCATCTAACTTCCACTTCTAGTTTGCATCGTTTAATTTCATGGATCGCAATAAGATTATGATGAAGAAAATTGAGGATCCAGTATCCCGACAACAGTTCCACTAAACATGTAAGGATAGCATTGTTAAGAAGTCAAGTATTGTATTGTTAATGGTTTCTCCAAATGGTGAAGTGACCAGCTATTCTAGCGAAGAAATGTTAATGAGCTTTCCAGAATGATATTTTATGTTTGAATGTTCTATGTTTCGTTTATGATACAAAATATGATGTAATATCTTTTGATCGCTTATTTTTGAAGATATTATGATCAAAGCAATGAACCAACCTAAGAATTGAATCGATGGTATGTTTATTTTAATATGTTAAATTAATGAATTACACTTCACCAATTTCATTAAATTGACTAACTCAAATGTTTTTTTTATTGTTGAAGATCCACTCCAAATCCAGATGAAGAGGTACTATATTTTACACATCTTTTACTAATCTTTGGAGTTTCATTTGACCTTAACATGACCTTTATTTTGCAGCATTTGATGCAGAGTCTCGTTCAATCAAAATTTCAAAGAGGTATGATTGAAAAGATTTTTCCGTATGATACTCTACTTTTCTCTTGTTCTTTTCTGTTGATTTATTTCTTTGTTGTGTGGTACTTTTCTACATGATTGAATAATTCTTGTTATTTTTGTTTGGTGTTTTTACGATGCTGATGATTGGACAATGTGCTTTAGTGTTGATGTAAGCTTTGATGTTTCCACACTATTATTGATTGTGTATACTTTAAAACACCTAAAATATATCACTCTGATAGCAAAATATTTAGAAAGGGTGCCCCCTTCAGTTAGTAATTATAAGCCTATATATATTATTACTAAAAACTCTGTAACTTGATATATTTTTAATGCATTTTTATAATAGGCTCATAAAGAGAAGCTTACTAAGCTCCAAAAAATACTAAGTGAAGCAAAGGAGAAAAGAAGGTCGAAGAGTTGTTCACTCTATTTTTACATATTCTAAAAATTGTTGCTCTTTTATAACTATTTGTTCCCTTGGACCTAACAGTTCTTATGAACCACAAGTGGAGAATATCAACACAGTGGAAGAAGCTCATGCATATAAGGAGTATCTTGTAGGTGCTATGGAACGTGTTCAACGATCTAAAGTGAGCATATCTCAAAGATAATGCAATTTTGACTTGTATCTCATAAGGTCTTGTCCATATACCGTTATCAAAATAGGGTTGTTGATAGAAAACATAGACATATACCTGAAGTAACAAGGGCACTCAAATTGCAGGCACAAATTCCTTTGAATTTTTGGGGGGCACTATGTCTTAGTTGCAGTTTATCTAATCAACAGATTACCAAGTAGTGTGATAGGTCATCAAACTACTTCTGAGAAGTTATTATATGGAAACCAACCAGGTCTGTCTCATCTTGCCACCAGTCATGTAAAACTGATGGCAAGATCAAGGCCAGTTCTTCAGATGGGATATTCCGAAGTCTAGAAAGGATATGTTCTTTTTTATATGACCAATAGGAACTTCTCTGTCATAAGACATGTCATCTTCATGGAAGATGCATTTCCTTTTGCAAATTAGAGTGGTTCTAATTATCATCCTATATTTGAAGACACAGTACATGGTTCAGGGTAGTTGTCTCAAGCCTTCACTGAGTCCACTCCTATTCTATTAAGTTGTGATGAGGAAACTGTATTGCTAGATGATAGAGGATATTATATGCATGTAATAGAGCAGCAAGAGCAGGAAGTAACAGAACAACAAAAGCTAGAAGTAACTAATAGCTTTAACCAGACCATAAAAAATGTAGTGCCTCATATAGTTACTGATAAAGTTCATCATGTAGTTGAGTTTGCAGTACCAGGGCCTACCAAGATGTCTACCAAAAATACACAAACTCCTACATTGGTGACAGACATTATATCACTAAATATAATTAAGGATGTAAAGTATCCACTGTGTAATTACAGAAGCTATGATCACTTGTCTGTTGAATCCATCCCATTTTTAGTCAACTTTAGCTATTCAATTAGTACAAACAATTGTTAAAAAGGAATAGTAATTGGAGTTGAAAATAAAATATTTGGTTGTTGGCAAATTGGTAAGATTTGCAACCATTCGTGACTTTGATATATTTACATATGTCATTAGTGACATAGGTATGGTTTTATCCTTCTATAAATAGAGCATTCTTACTAATTTTAGAACACACCAAGTTAGAGAGAAAAACCATTTTGAGAGCAAAGTGAGGTATTCAATAGACTATACAAGTAAATAGTCTGTGAAGAAAAATAGAGTGTGAGCGATATTTTAGTAAGACGGAAACTAAAAGAGTGTTGTTCCTTTTGAGTCTGTAGTCACTTTGAGTATTGTATTCGTGACTACAGAGTATGAAATTCCTTACCATAGTAATATCAATTGCTCCTCTTGGCCCGTGGATTTTTCCCTTATTTTTAATGGTTTCCACATAAAATTCTTGGTGTCGTTATTTTCCCATTTTATTTCCATTACGTTTACCATATATATCTTGTGCTCGTCCAAGTTTTCCCAAAATTGTCCCTCTCTTATCAATGTTGCAATGCTGCTACTTCCACTGTTAAAAAACCTATGTCATATGCAGAAGCCATCAAAGATAAATGGTGGGTGGATGCTATGCTGACTGAGATACAAGCTTTGGAGAGTAACAAATTTGGGAACTCACTGACTTACCAAGAGGGAAGAGTCATATAGGTTGTTAAAGGATATACAAAGTCAAGTACAAATCTACCTGTGATATAGAAACGTTCAAGCCAAGGTTGGTTGCTTTGGCAGCCTCTAGACATTGGCATATTCATCAGATGAATGTGTTTAATGCCTTCTTTCAGGGTAATTTGGATGATATATATATATATATATATATATATATATATATATATATATATATATATATATATATATATATATATATATACGCACACACCTCAGGAATTTCTAAGCCAAGGGGAGAAGGTTCCTAGACTAAGAAAGTCTCTATATGGACTCAAAAAATCTCCAAGACAGTGGAATCATAAGCTGACAGTAGATCTCATCAAACTCAGGTTCAAATAAAGTTCACATTACTAATTTATGTTCATTAAGAAATAAGAATAAGGAATGGTTGTTTTACTTGTGTATGTAGATGATATGTTTATAACCTGAAGTGTTCTTGATTGAAAAGACAAAGAAGGCACTACAACAAGAATTTCAAATGGACATAGGAGAGCTGAAATATTTTTTAGGAATTGAGTTCATTAGGTCAGCAAATGGTATATTAATGCATCAAAACAAGTATTCCCTTGAACATATAATAGAACTTAGATATTACTGTCAAACTAACATCTAAGTGGTATTATGATTATATACACAGGGGACAGAAGGACTCAGAAGACCCTTCTAATAAATTTTTTCAACAACCAAAGAGTCATACATGGATGCTGCACTAAGGGTTGTCAGATATCTAAAAAGGCAACCTGGACAGGGGTTACTATTAGCTTGTACATCTGATAAGAGGGCCACTGCATTTTGTTATGTTCCATGGGCCTCTTGTACAATAACCAGTACATCTGTAACAAGCTATATGATCCAAGTGGGAAATTCTCTATTGTCATGAAAAGCCAATAAACAAACGACAGGTTCAAAAAGCTCAACAAAAGCTAAATACTAGAGTCTTGCCTCAATTGTATTTGAACTAGCCTGGTCACTTGGAGTACTAAAGGAAGTAGGCAGTGAAGTACAACTACCAGTTCAACTGTATTGTGACTGCAAAGCTGCAACACAAATTGCTGAAAATCCAGTCTACCACAAGAGGACTAAATATATTGAGATTGTCTATCATTTTATAAGGAATAGGTTGCAACAAGGATGAGTCAAAGTAAACTATCTACCTACCAAAGAACAACCTACTGCTATGTTAACTAAAAGGCTATGTAGACTACAACATGACCATCTTATATCTAATCTAGGAATGTTAAATGTCTTTGCACTACCTAGCTTGAAGGGGAGTGTTGTGATATGAAGAAATAAATGGTAGTTAGGTAACACTGATAGGATAAGTTAAAGGGCAATGTAGTCTTTGTTGGGAAACACAGATAAACACAACAATATATATGGTAAAAGTAATGGAAATAAATTGGAAAATAACGACACCAAAAATTTTACGTGGAAACCCTTCTGAATAAGGGCAAAAACCACAAGCCAAGAGGAGCAACTGATATTACTATAGTAAGGAATTTTACATTGTGTAGTCACGAATACAATACTCAAAGTGACTACTACACATTCAAAAGTAACAACACTCTTTTGGTTTCAACATTACTAAAATATCACTTACACTCTATTTTTCTTCACAGACTATTTTTCTTGTTTAGTTATGGAATACCTCACCTTTCTCTCATAATGATTTTTCTATCTAATTTTGTGTGTTCTACAAATGATAGAGAATGCTCTATTTATAGAAGGATAAAGTCATGCCTATTTCACTAATAACATAGGCAAATATAGCAAAGTCAAAATTGGTTGCAAATCTTACCAATTGCCAACCACCAAATCTTTTATTTTCAACTCCAATTACTATTCCTTTTTAACAATTGCTTATAGCAATTGAATAGATAAAGTTGGATAAAAAATGGGATGGATTCAACAAGTCTCCCCCTCCAGACCCGTTCATTAAAAGGAGACATCTTCATTTTTCTTTAGAGAGAGCTCATACCCACAAGCTCTTTGCACAACTCGAACTTGTCTTTCCGTATCGTCTTGTTCAGCATATCTGCAGGATATTAACTTCTGTGGATCTTTTTGACGTGAAATAAATTGTTCTCCACTTCCTCACAAATGCAATGATATCTGACGTCAATATGTTTTTTTCTTGCATGGTACATGGAGTTCTTACTCAAGTTTATAGCATTTTGGCTGTCACAATAGAAAATATACTCCATCTGATTCAAACCAAACTCTTGAAGAAATCCCTTTAGCCGTATCATCTCCTTGCCGGCTTCAGTAGCCGCAATATACTCAGCTTCAGTTGTAGATAATGCAACACACTTCTGCAACTTTGACTGTCAGGATATAGCTCCCCCTAAAAAAGTAAACAAATATCCAATAGTGGATTTTCTATTATCAAGGTCACCTGTCATATCAGAATCTGTATAGCCTTTCAAGATTGGATTTGATTCTCCAAAACATACACATTCATCTGAGCTTCCTCAAAGATACATGATTATCCACTTCACAGCTTCCCAATGCTCTTTTCCTGGATTTTTGAGAAATCTGTTGACACCACCAAGTATGTAAGCAATATCATGTCTATTGCACATCATTGTATACATTAGACTTTCAACGACGGAGGAATATGGAACTGTGGCCATGCTCTCTTTTCCTCTTTAGTTGTAGGACACATCTTCTTGCTCAACTTCATATGAACAGCACGAGGTGTGCTAACAGGCTTAACATTCTTCATATTGAAGCGCTCTAGTGCACGTTCAATGTACTTCTTCTAGGACAAATAAATCTTCCTTCATCCTTGAGACGAGTAATTCTGATGCCTAAAATTTTTTGGCATGACCCAAGTCTTTCATAGAAAAAGACTTACACAACTATTTGTTCAACTCGTCAATCTTGGAAGTATTCTTTCCCACAACCAACATATCACCCACATACAACAAAAGGATGATAAAATCATGGTTAAAATTTTTTTGTACAAAAACACAATGATCAGATGAAATTTTCCTATAGTCCTTCTCCCCTATAATAGATACAAACTTCTTGAACTACTGTCTAGGAGTTTGCTTTAGGCCATATAGACTCTTTCTGAGTTTGCACACAAAACATTCTTTGCCATCTACTTTGAAGCCCTCGGGTTGTTCCATATAAATATCTTCTTCTAGATCACCAAGAAGGAAAGTTGTCTTCGCATTTATCTTCTCAGTCTCTAAATTAAGACTAGCGGGCAAACCTAGAACTTGTGAATCGAGGACATTTTCACAACAAGAGAAAATATTTCATCAAAGTCAATACCATTCCTTTGACCAAATCCCTTAACAACCAATCTAGCTTTGTACCTGGGCTTCAAGTTGTGTTCTTCAACTTTATCTTTCAACATCCACTTTTTCTTCAAAGCTTTCATGCCCTTAGGCAATTTTACCAACTCATAATTGTTGTTCTCATGCACAAACTTTATCTTATCTTGCATGGTTTGAATCCATTAATTCTCCTTCTCATCTTTCATGGCCTCCTCATAACATTAAGGTTCTCCCTTGTCAGTGAGTAATACATACTCATTGGGTGAATAACGGGAGGAAGGAAATCGTTGTCTTGTGGACCTCCAAGGTGAATTATTTGATTCGTCAACAACTTCATGAGCAACATGATTATCAATAACAGTAACATTGTTATTATTAACATCAACATGTTTATTCGATACATGATTCTGGGTGCCACCATAATTATCAAGCCCAACAACATCAAGCACACTTGTATGAGGACTTCATCATGATGAACTATACCATCAAAACTTGAATATTCTAGCTTCTCCACTTTGTCAATATATTCAATTGTTTGATTCTCCATGAAAATAATATCACGGCTTCTCACAAGTTTCTTTTCAATTGGATCATATAGCCTGTAACCAAATTCATCAAGGTCATATTCAATAAACGTGCTGCTTTGTCTTGGCATCTAACTTTGACCTCTCATCTTTTGGCACATGTACAAAAGCTTTGCAACCAAATACTCTCAAATGGTCATAGGAAATATCCTTTCTGTACCAAACACTATTTGGTACATCACTTTGCAAAGCAATAGCAGGAGATAGATTGATAACACGTGCAGCGGTCAATAAAGCCTCACCCCAAAATGAGTTCGTCAACATAGACCCAAAGTTTTCTCGAGCAATCATCAATGAAGGTGAAAAAGTAGAGTGCACCACCCAATGTCTTTGTCTTCATTGGACCACATGAATCAGAGTGCACCAACTCAAGCAACTCTGTCATTCTCGAAGGAGGGTAGGACTTAAAGGAAACTCTGTTTTGTTTACCAACCAAGCAATGCTCACACTTTTCTAATTTAGCACTTCTGAAATTTAACAAAAACGTCTTCTTGACTATAACATTAAGTCCTTTCTAGCTGATGTGTCTAAGTCTCTTATGCCATAACGTTGAAGAGTTATCACTCTCAATCGCAGTCACCATATCAACACAAGTAGAGACCGTAGTCTATTATAGACCACGACGTTTGTTACCAAAAGTCACAACCAAGGAACCCTTAATGAGCTTCCATTTTCCATCACCGCTGGTACTAACATATCCTTCTTCATATAAAGCACCAACAGAAATCAGGTGCAAACGAACATTAGGAGCATGTTTCACATTGGTCAAACATATCCTCACTTTTCTCTCAAAATGATTTTTTTCTCTGATTTGGTGTGTTCTACAAATGAGCAAGAATGCTCTATTTATTGAAGGATAAAACCATGCCGATGTCACTAATGACATAGGTAAATATTGCAAAGTCAATAATGGTTGCAAATCTTACCAATTTGCCAACAACCAAGTCTTTTATTTTCAACTCCAATTACTATTACTTTTTAACAATTGCTTGTAGCAATTTAATAGCTAAAGTTGACCAAAAAATGGGATGGATTCAACAGTTCTTTTCATGAGTTAGTTATAACAAATCCTCTGGTAGTTAGTTGCAGGAAGATTAGTTACTAACAGAAGTCATAATCGGTACGTTTAATCATTGAAAGAATCTTCTTCCTCCTTAGATATTTTTCTACCTAATTTCTAGATTCTTCGTTACGATCAAAAGTATTGGGGGAAATTTTATGTGTGGAGTAGGACAAATGCACGAAAGAGTAAATCAAAGAATAGTTAAATGTTTTTGATAAAAACAGAAAGTAATGGGAACTTTTTGAAGCCTTTTGAAGTATCAAGAAAAATTTAATGTATTGAGTAAGATGAATGCCGGAAAAAGAAAAAAAGGATAAAACAAGAAACTTGTTGATGATAAAGGAAAGTGATGGGAGATCTTTGAGCCTTGGAAAGTATACAAGGCAATTCAACACGTGAAGAAGTAGGAATGTGTATCGAATAGTGAAAGAGTACTTTTTTTTAATATTAAATCTCGAAAAGGACATATAAAATACGTATAAACTTTCCTTGAACATGCGAAAAATGCATGTTTTCAGGTAGATCAATTGTTGAGTTATTACCAAGAAGTGGAGTTTTTCCAATACAAATGATCATTCCTTTTCACAAGGGGCTTACATAGATTTATTTGAACAAAGATTCAAATATTTATTTGAGGTGCTCGCCACATTAGGTAATTGAGTGTGAGTTTTTGAATGTTGACATTTTTTGGCCTATATGATGGTTCCCAAAAAATCCTATATATGATATAGTGGGAAAACGAGTTTGCATTACTTAAATTCAAAATACAATAGTTTTACGAAGGGAGTGAACGTATCATTATTCATGCAATGATGATAAATGCTTGCATCTTGAGAAGTGAGTTTGTGGCGGTTGATGTTAGCTAGACTTAATGACTTTCTCAGTTCACATTCAATAATCTTAAGTATGTTTATTTTAATCATAAGTTCACCATTTAGTATGAGCTGATAATTTCAATCAAAAGGGTCCATGATAAAGTTCTAGGCTATATTTTGAATAGGTATATAAATAACTCAATGTATAAATTTCCTCCGTTTGTATGGTATTTTTGTCGGAGCACGACATGTTATGAGTTGAGTGCATTATTCGAGTTTTAACCCTATAACAAAAGGGTTGCTAATAGAATGTAGAGAAAGATATCAAGAATCTCTAACCATGTGTCACAAGTCCTCGCAAATTTATCTACTATTTAAAAATATAAGTATATAAACTTCAGAAAAAAATTATATGTTGTGATCACCTATTTTATTGTTAGGTCAAGGGTAAAGTTGATAAACAAGAGAGGAGGATGTCACACAGTCAAATGATATGACCTATTTTTTTTCTTATACTATTTTAAGTTGTATCATTATTGAGTATCATGTTTCATCATTAGTTAGGCAAATCTACACCGTAAGTTATCGATTCAGTTGTACCTCAGTAGGATTGATTCAAACTTTACATTTGTGTCAAAAACTCACCTAACAATTAAAATATGCTGGCCTCAATCGATTTTAAAATTTAGAACCTATGAATTTAACATCTTGAATCTGACTTTGACCCACATATTTTAGTTCCCCTATCGTCTTATGCTATAATCATACTAAAAGAAATAGTTTTACTCCATATTGACATAAATTTGTTTTACGAATATACTCCCTCTGTCTCAATTTATGTTACACTTTTAAGAATTCGAGATTCAAAAAAATCTATCTTTGACGGTAAAATTTTTAATATGTCTTTTAACTATTTTAAATTTACAATTATTGTGATTTATAGTACTCTTTACATGGTTTATAAATATATAAATTTCATTAAAAAAATTAAAGATTTCATGCACAAATTTTTTGTCAAACTTAAACTACTTCACTCTCAAAAAATAAAAAGTGACACATAAATTGGTATAGAGAGTATAATTTTAATTCTATTAAAGGTGATTTGTGTGAAATTATGCGTTAAGCATAACTCACACCCCAAAAGCTAGGTCAAAGGGAGGACGATTGTTCAAGCCTTATAATGAGTCCACCCATCTCATTAATCACTAATGTGGGACTTTTTTCATTCTTTTAACAATTTACCCATGCACCTTGTACTTATCTTAAGATATCAAAATATTAATTCATCTATAAACTAAAATTATATCATATTGCCATTAAAATTCTAGGGAAAGAAGTAAATAGTACTTTGTCTAACATCATTATGTGAAAGAAGGAGCTTAGAAGTTATTTTTATTTTCCTCTCAACAAGTTACCGCCCACAAATTTTTGTTAATCAATTGTATGCATATGTAGAAAGTCGTTTCTTCTAAAAAAATATTTGATTGTCTATTAGATTGTAACATATTAACTGTTTTAACTTAAGACTAACATGTTATTTCCTTTTCTTTTGTGTTGATCTATATGTTTCTCAGTTAATTGAAGAACAACATTGCATCTAACATCAAATTCTAGTTTGCATCATTTAATTTCATGGGTCGCAATAAGATTGTGATGAAGAAAATTGAGGATCCAGTATCCCGTCAACAGTTCTACTCAAAGTGCAAGGATAGCATTGTTAAGAAGTCAAATGAGTAGGGGCTTTTATGTGACACAAATATTGCACTGTTAATGGTTTCTCCAAATGGTGAAGTGACCAGCTATTCTGGAGGAGAAAGGTTAATAAGCATTCTAGAATGATATTTTATGTTTGAACGTTCTATGTTTCGTTTATGATACAAAATATGATGTGATTTATTTTGATTGCTCAGTTTTGAGACAAAAGGCATTTTTTTTACAGAAATAATAAAATGATACTCACAATTGTGTTATTTCGAATAGATAACAAATAGCCATGATCTTTAAAGTTCCAACATAACTTTGCAAATCATTCTATTAAAGTTTTAGACACTTCTCCAAAATAATAACATATACCTTCTAACTAAGAAGAGAATGAAAGAGACATCAATATTCTCTTCGCATAACTAAAGTAGGAACACGTTGTTTATAATGTTTACGAATTTGGTAATGATGAGTAATTTTGACTTACAAAAAATAAGAAACTAAAGTAAAAGGAGAACATGCGAATTTGTAAAAATAAAGATACTATTTACCAATATAGTAAACGACTTATAAAGTGTATCGTAAGGTGGGCTTGTCCAATTATTTTATTTTCTTTCTTTGGTTAGATTTCTCCTCCTAAAAGAGTCTACTTCACGTAAATATGTGCCGATATAATTGGTTTAGCTACAAATATAGACCACACTTTTTGTATTTTTTCTAATCTAGCAGCATATTCACTTCTTTTAGTATAATACCTATTTGTGAAAAGTTTCTGTTGCAATAAAACTCAAATTTATATAAGTTATGCCTTTGCATATTTGAACTTTGATATGTGGACATGGACTATGTTTGAAGCACGCAGTTTCATAGTTGACTGTGTGTTTCTGTAATTTAAAATGGTATGACATACACGTGTGTTGCACGTGTTTGAGAACTAGTATATCAAAAAAGTATAACGGAGGGTAAAATGACCCTTTTCCAAGTGTACAAGGGAAAATATTACCCTTTCCGTAATAAATATATCAATATCATTAAAACATTTTGAAGATTTCATGTGCAAATTCCCAATCAAACTTAAACTTTTGGACTCCCCAAGAACAAAAAGTGCACCATAAATTGGTAGAGAGTGATGAAGACAACTCGATAAGGAAACCAATAGTTGCAGAAAAGGAAATAACATGAAGAATAAAAGATAACCAAGTTCTGTTGCAAAGATTGTTACTAGATGATATTATTCAATAGACTTTGTAGCCTTATATAGGTTTACTTGGATAAAATCATATTCCCACTAAACCACAAATGTTATTCCACTAAATGAACTCACCTAAACATTAGGAATACAGTTGTGCAATACTACACAATAAGAAAACTATCAAGAGTAAAAATAAAACAACTACCAACTGAAAGCTAAAATATAGATCTACCGCAGACTTAGTCAAACTTAATAATAGCGGCTGATGTTGTACAACTATTAACACCCCTCTCGACATTACCTTCGATCTTAACCATGCCTAGTTATTGACATAAACTTTCAAACTTATGGAAACATAAGCCTTTCGTGAACAAGTCTGCAATTTGTTGCTCAGTTTTAATATGCTGCAAATCAATCTCTCCTTGCAACACTTTTTCCCTGATGAAGTGGTAATGTATTTTCACGTGTTTCTTCCTATCATGAAAAATAGGATTTTCAACCAGGCAAATTACTGACAGATTATCACTGTACAAGGTAGCCGAGTAGCCAACTGGTTTGTGTAAATCCTTAATAAATTGCATTAGCCACATACTTTCTTGTGCTGTAACTGCTGCTGCACTATACTCTGCTTCTGTTGTTGACACCGACACTGTTGGTTGCCTTTTGCTGCGCCACGAAATCACTCCATCTCAGAGATTAAACACATAGCTAGTTTTTGAAGCTTGGGTATCATGATCCCCTGCATAGTCAGAGTCACAATATCCGACCAACTTGCATTCTTCACCTTTCTTGTACAAAAGACCATAATCAATTTACTTTTCACATATCTTAGTATTCATCGAAAAACCACCATAGGGTGCTTCTTTGGATTATGCATGTAGCGACTCATCACACCAACTGCAAACGAAATTTCAGGTCGAGTTTGATATAAATAAATCATGTTACCTACCAATTGTCGATACATCGTCACATATGCTAATTCTTTTCCTTCATGTGCAAAAATCTTAGCATTTGGCTGCAATGGTATTGATATTGGTTTGCAATTCAACATTCCAAACTCCATCAACAGATCTTTAGAATATCTTTCTGATGCAAACAAATTTCATCTTCATTACAATCAACTTCAAAGCCAAGAAAATGTTTGAGTTGTCCAAGTTCCTTAATCTGGAAGCAAACTGACAAATTCTTATTTGATAGAAGAATTTCTTCTTCACAGTCTCCTGTTAGAATTAGATCATCCACACATAATAGCACAATGGCTAGTTTCTTTCCAACAATTTTCACAAACAAGCTGGAATCTGCCGGTGCTACAAAATAACAACTATGAGTAAGAAATTCAGAAATCTTACCATACCATGCCCTTTGTGTTTTCTTTAACCCATATAGCTTTTTTCGAATCTTACATACATACTTGGGATGATCTTGACAATGAAATCCCATTAGTTGACACATGTAGATCTCTCGATCCAACTCTCTATGCAGAAAGACATTTTTTATGTCCATCTGTCATAGGTTCCAATTTTTACTGGCAGCAAGTGAAAGTATGATCTGGATTGTAGTAAGCCTAGTCATTGGACTATGTTTCATCATAATCTAGTCCATATTGTTGAGAAAAGCCCCGGGCTGCAAGATGATCTTTGTTCCTTTCAATTGACCCATTTGTGTGATCCTTTATCTTGCAACTCTATTTGCAAGAAATAGGTTTGACATCTCTTAGCTTTACCACGAGCTCCCAAGTTTGATTTACTTCTAGCGCATCAATCTCCTCATTCGTAGCTTTAATCCACTTCGGATTATGGAATGCTTCCTCAAAATTCTCTGGTTCTGTTTGATCTTCTTCTTCTACTATGGCAGCATTGGCATACTTTGGATTAAGCTTCTGTTTCTTGATGTCCTTCTAAGAGACGGGGGGTGTTTGTTCCACTTAGCTCATCTGTTTCACATTGTTGTTGATATACACCAATTTTCCACAAATTTTGAGCCACGCCTTTTTCAGCAATATCTTTGTTAGCTTCATCTTCAGCTTCATCTAAACTTAGCTAGACATGAGAGGAGTCCAACACATCTTTGAGAACATTTGAATCTGACAGGATCTCCTTATTTGAAGGCAACCATGAAGAAGCTTCATCAAATATCACATTCCGAAAAGTGTAACACTTTCCCGTGCTTGTGTCAAAAAAATGCCACCCTTTTTGTTGACTGTCATATGCAACAAAGATACACCTAACAACCTTTTTGTCCACATGGCTACGTAAATGGTTAGGTACAAATACATAGAATACACATCCCAAAACATGAAAATAGCTAACAAACGGTTTCATATACCATAACTTCTCAACAGGTTAAAGAAAACTTAACCTTTGTTGAGAAATTCTATTGATCACAAAAGCTGAAATTTTCATAGCTTCCGTCCAAAATTGTCCCGAAACAATTTTTGCGTGAAGCAAGCTTCGACAGATTTCTGCTAGGTGTCTGTTCTTTCGTTCTCCTACACCATTTGGAGTATTTGGACATGTCAGTTGACGACGTATTTGATACTTCAGAAGGAATTTAGAGAATTCATATGATGTGTATTACCCACCATTGGCAGTTCGCAGGCAAAGAATTTTCTTGCCAACTTCTGTTTTAACAACCTTTATAAATTCTTTGAATTTTAAAAATGTATGACTTTTCCTTCAGAAAATATATCCATACATACCTGGAAAAATCATCAATGAAGGTTAACATATATTTCATCCCACAAATAGAGAGTTGCTTGAGAGGTCCAAATACATAAAGAGTGAATTAATTCTAATGGTTCCTTGGCCTTATATTTTAAATCCTCGTACGAAAATTGATGTGCTTTACCATCTTTCCTTAGTGGGAGTTTTGGAAGACCCTTCAACATTGACTTTTCCATCATGACACTTAAGTATAGAGTAGCTAACGTGCGTCAACCGCACATTCCATAAGTCTGCAATTTCATTCTTCCATGTCCTGTCTATATATGTGGTTTCTGTCGACCTAACATAAACGGAATTCAATCCTTGTCCCTTATTTACTAGCTTTTATTAATCTCAAGATTTTTATATATACTTACATCTTGTGGACCAAATAGAATAAAATGACCCGTAGATGTTAGTTGTGCTTCTGAAAGAAGATTTTTCTTCATTCCTTGGACATTATAAACATTTTGAAGCAACATCATATCAACAATTACTATTTGGTGACACTACAGCCTTGCCGATATGAGTTATCGATAATTTTGTATCATCGGTTGTCACCACCTCACGATTTCCATTGTACTTGATTAGATTTTGCATCTTTTCCTTTTCGCCATTCATATTGTTTGATGACCCTAAGTCAACAATCCAGTCACTCTCATAATCAAAAATTTTAAAGGTTCTTACTGTAAGACCTAACTCTTCTTGTTCTATAGCAAAAAATGCTTCAGCATCCCAATCATCTTCATTCTTTTTCCTTTGACTAGAAGTGGCTGCAGCATTTCTCTCAACAGCCTTTTTATTGAAACAACAAACCTTGGCTTTATGTCCCATCTTTTTATAGTGATGACACTTCCCTTAAAACCTCTTGTTTTTGCCCCAATAGTTCTTTGAAGCTCTCATGGGATGATAATTATCCTCTCCTTCATGTTTTTTTTTTCCTTATCGTCACCTCTTTTCATCACAGCTACATCTTACTACTTGAGTCCCCCTGCTTTTGTTGATAAAGAGTGCTTCCTCCTCACTTTTTTATGAAAGTCTGCCCATTTGCTTAGCCATGGCTTCTTGCCTAGCACACATATTCTCAAACTTAACAAGTGATGGTTGAACTTTTCATCCCTGTACTTTAGTAACAAAGTTTCTACACTCGGATATCAAACCATGAATGATTATTCCTTTTATCCTGGTGTCCCCAGTTGTAGTTGTTTGTTGCACTTTTGAAATTTTATGGCATATCGACTTCACTTTGTGAAAGTATTGTGCAATGCTCATATAATTTTGAGCTATCTACAATAACTCACTTTCTAAATGTTGTTGTAATGACCTGGAAGGTCATTTTTAGAAAATTTGAATATTAGTGTAACTTGAATTAATTAATCAGTACTTAATGGTCTAAAGTAATCATTTAATAATACTCTATAAACCATGGGATAAAGTGAATTAAATTATCTAAAGTTAACATATGGGACATAACTGAAAAGAGCAAAGAGGAGAACGTATGGCCTTAAGAGAAAGAGAGGACTGACTGCAGGGAAAAACCACAACAAAAGAAAACTTTGTAAATCAGGTAAAGTAATCGAGCTTTTATTTCTTTCAATATGATCAATATATATGTTGGATGGTCTGCATATGATAAAGGGAATTTGGTAGTGATAATTCAAATGATATTGTGCATAATTCTGGAAATTTTTGGAAAAGTACAAGACAAGAAACAATGTTACTATTATTAATATTATATTATTATTATTAGGAAAGATGTAGACACGGTATTGAGGAAAAAAATATACTCGAGTTTAAAGAAAAAAAATTTGGTTGGCACGTCCATAAGAGATTGAGTAGTAATTAATTAATAAATTATATAGTAGCTGAGATATGTTATTGTTTAGTTTTGGTTATGTATGTATGAATATGAATAACATTTTATTATTTGTATTAAAATGGCTTCTTGATAGGCACAATATAATTGCAATATAAAATTGTAAGTTGAGTATAATGGTTGCATGACACACAATTTACGAGGAAACTCTATCATAGGCATTAATAATTCTTTAAAAATAGGATATTATTGAATTTGTTGTTGGAAGTTATTTGAAAAGAAAATATATGTAAATATTTGTACTTTTGCAAAGTTGAGAATGTACCAGGATAGTGACCTCTACTAATTAAGCGTTTGACTAGATGAGTAAGTATAGAATAGTAAATTTATAGAAATATCCTTGCTATTGTTGTCATATTATAATTCAAGTTTTGCTACACTAAAAATAGAAAATTAATTATTGGTGTAATATATCGTATGTGAATTATTAGAATTGGTATTGGGAAAAAAAGAGACTTAACCTTAGACTTGGAACTTGGGAAAGTATGATAGTTGAAATGTTAGTTGACATCAAGAATTATGAATTTGATTATACAATTCGGTGAATTTTAAGTTCAAGGTTAATAACTTAATAATGTGGATTTTTTTAGTTCCGAAATCTTATTCTGAATATATATATTTGAATAGATTGTATTGGTTCAGAAGTTCAACGAAAAGGGAAGGCTCAAGTCCTAGAGTGATTATTCGATTGACTAAGGCATGTGGATTTATAAACCCTTGTTAAGTGTATCAAATTCTTGTATTTCCTTGTGTGGTGTTGAGAATGACTTGGAGACTTGTTTCTTATTTGTTGGTGTTATATTCCTTGTTGTAAATTGCTCTTTGCTATCAAAATGGTTATCTTCTCATTTTCATTTGAGCATGTCATTTGCACTGTATCTAAGACATGGTTGTTTTCACAGAATGTACAATTTCGAGGATCGTATCGCATGCCGCGAAGGATTGTATTTCGAGGGACGTATGGCGCGCCTGATGGTTTCTATTATCGAGAGTCGTGTCGTGCGCCGCGACAGACGCATTGACATATATGTCCCCCGTGGGTCCCAAACTGAGAGACAACGGGTGTGTGTCGTTATGGAAGACATGCATTACTGTTCTTGACATTGCATCTCATGGTATTACACATTTTTTATTATTCATAAACTTGAATACGTGGTTTGCTGATCTTGTTAGTGTTTCTCTGTTAAAACTGTGACAGTTGAATGTTGAGTTGTTATTGGGAATATGTAAACTAATAGAGTGTGGTTATTGAGTTGTGTATTTTGTAATTTGTGAACTGTTTGTAGTGTGGAGGTTAAGATAGGGTGTAAGGAGTACCCGTATTTTGTTCCCTTAACTTGTGTTTAGAGGTTTGCTTGTTTGGTACCGCGTGGTTTGGTACTCACCCCTTGCTTCTACAAATTTTTGTAGGTTACGAGCCCGAATTTTTGTGATACCTTCCATTCTCTTAGTTTCTGAGGCCTCTTCTGGAGTATTGTAAGGTAGCTGCTTGTCATCTCAGCGAACTTTCCTACTCCATTTTATGACTTTGTTTTTACTTGAAAGACAACTTCATGTTAGACTCGTATTTTTATTTCAATTCTAGTATTTACATTAGAGGCTTGTTCACGTGACTACGAGGTCTTGGGAATTGAATTAAGTTGAATTGTTTCTGTATTAGTAATCTTTATCAGACTTTGGTTTTATTTTTGCATTTTATCGAAATTATCGGGATAGGCTGACTTGTCTTGGTGGGATAAGACGAGTTCCATCACGTCTATTTTCGGTTCGTGACAGTTGTAGTTGTGTCTCCTTCTTCTTTGAAAATAGTGCAGCACGTGTCCCGAGCTTCCTTTGTTGTTCCATTATCTCATATATGTTCTAGGACGTCTTCTTGATGGTGGTCTTGAGGGAAAATAATGTTTTTCCTGCTTTAATCGACCATTTTCTCATTGTGCCATTTGGTTCTTCCTCCCCTAGTTTGACTTCACTTCCATTGACGACCTCCCAAAGATCTTGACCTTCATTTTAGTAAGTCATACATGTCATCCATGTTTTGTAATTTTGATGGTTGAGTTTCTTACTCCACCTATGGCTTGTAAATCAGTCATCGCAATATATGTGTGACATTTCTTTCTCTCTTTTAAACACAACTTTGATACCAAATGATGAAGATAACTTGTGTAACACCCCATTTCCAAAACACACCAAAAATGCATATTTTCAAAAGTTGCAGGTGCTAGCGACAGATACAACTACGAACAGTCAGTCGATTTATTATCCGTCAGTCGAATCCGTCGATTGGCTAGTCAACATTCAGTCTTCACTCACGAACGACGGCGATCAATACGGACTGTCAATCAACTTATGGTCCATGAGTCGACTCCGTCGATGGGGCTTTCAATCCTCATTCGCAAATGACGGTCGACCAGCACAAACCGTCAATTGACTTACAGTTAGTCACTCAATGGAGCGTATACATCATTCTCAACATTTAGCTCATGTGATTTTATTAACAGTTATAAGTAGCTCCCACTGTTCCGTCAGACTCTATTGCATTGACCATATTTTCAGTTCAGTTAGTAATCAATCTCAGCATATTATAAATTTTGTCATTGCATCCAGTTAGCTCAGCATTCAGTATATCATGATCAGAATATTATACTTGCTTTTGTGCTTGTTAAATTATATATTATTTCAGCTTTACTCTATCCTACATGCTCAGTACTTTTTAATTACTGATGCATATGTGCGCTAAATCTTCTCTGGATGTAGGTTCTTGTTCACAGCATCCAGATCAGACTTAGATCGGTTCCCGATCTCGAGTTCGGCAGAATCAGTAATGAGTCCTCATTCTTGAAGGACAATAGTAATGAGTTTCTTTTCATTATTTTAGTCCTTTAGTTTCAATTTTGCTAGACGTAGCTAGGGGTTGTCCCAACATTTCTAGTCAGTTAGAGGCTATTTCAGACATAGTTAGTGGAGGTTAATATTGAGTAAATATCTTTTTTCTATTGCACTCATCAGTTTTTATATATCTCAGTTACAACATATGAGTATTCCCTATATTTTCATTTTACTTATGATATAGCTTCGACAACATTATATTATCTTTAGTATCTATAAGATCAAGCCAGCTAGGGTAGCTTGTGAACACTTGTAGTCCTAGGTACCGTGTCCGCGTTTTGGGGGTAGCTCAGGCGTGACAAAACCAATAGTTGAAAAAACAGGAAAATAGAGGAAGAATAAAAAATAACTAAATTTTGTTGCAAAGATTATTACTGGATGATATTATTTAATAGACTTTGTAGCCTTATATAAGTTTACTTTTTATGGAATCATATTACACTAAACCACTAATGTAATTCCTATAGAACAACTCACCTAAACATTAGGAACACAATTCTGCAATACTACACAATTGAAAAACAATCACGAGTAAAAAGAAAATAACTATAAGATGAAAGCAAAAATATAGCCATACTGCAGACTTAGTCAAACTAAATAATAGGAGTTTATGTTGTAGCAGAGAGGGAGTATTATTTTAATTATGTTAAATGTAATTTTCGTATGCACCTTGTACTTAACTTGAGATATCAAAATATAAATTTTTCTATACAGTAAAATTATATCATATTGCCTTTAAAATTCTAGGAAAAGTGATAAGTAGGACTTGTATAATATCCTTATATGAAAGAAGAAACTTCAGAGTTATTTTTATTTTTCACTCAACAAGTTACGCCCACATAATTTTGTTCATCAATTGTGTAAAATATGTAGAAAAACACTAATTTTGACTTAACATTAACACTGAAAGTCGTTTTATTCTCAAATAATATTTATCTGATTGTCTATTAGATATTAACATATTAACAACTTAAACTTAGGACTTACATTAAATTCTTTGAGTTATTTTTTTTCCTTTTTCTTTCCGTTGATCTGTATTTTTCCCAGTTCATTGTAGAAAAACATTGCTCCTAACTTCCAATTTTCTAGTTATTTACATCATTTAATTTCATGGGCCACAATAAGGTTGTGATGAAGGAAATGGATAATGCAGAATCGCGTAACCATTTCTACTCTAAGAGGAAGGATAACATTGTTGATTGAAGGGCATTTTGGATCCAATAGGTGGATGAGAAGGCATTTCTGACCAAATAGGTGGATGGAGTGTAGTTTTGTACCATTTCCAATACTTCGAGGGTATTTAAAACCCTTTTCCGTTATACAAAAAAAGGAGCTTAGAAGTTATTGTTAGGAACAGAAATAAGAAGGTGTAAATGCGGAAGCTAGCAAAGCGAACCTCGAAAGACCACGAGTAAGAAGACAACGAGAAATATACCAAAAAACACAATGATTTAACGGGTTTCGGTCAATCGACCTACGTCCACAAAGGAGATGACCAATCGATTATAAATATGAGAGTACAAAATACAGAGAGATACACCTCAACCAATTCACTCGGGATACATGGGAGGTTCACACAAGTGATAACATATCAAGCTTGTGACCCACAAATTCTCCCCCTAAGCAAAACTCTCAAAGCCCGAATGACTACATTGTGAATGCTAATTAAGTTACAAAGGAACATATCTCTATTTATAGAGCCCTAAACCTTTTCCTTCTAGAATAAGGATTAGTCAATCCAAAACCTTTTCCTAAAAGGAAAACCTATTTATGGTAAGAAATTAGGGCAAATAAAACCCAACAAATCTCCCCCTTAGCCTGAATTTCTAACAAAATAAATTTGTCCACCTTCTTTACTTAATCTTCAACAACTTGCTTCTCTTCTTCATATTTTCCTTTGCAAAATTTATGTCTCAACACAGAGAACCTCTCTGAAAAAATTTCTCCAACAAAATCTTCATTATTGTAAAAAAGGTTGCAGCTAAAACTACACCCGCCAAGATAAACACCTCTTTCTAACCTAGTTCAATCATTAATTATCGAACCACTGAACCTTACTCAATCATTGAATATGGCTCTGATACCACTTGTTAGGACCGGAAATAAGCAGGTGTAAATGCGGAAGCTAGTAAAGCGAACCTCGAAAGACCACGAGTAAGAAGACAACGAGAATTATACCAAAAGACACAAAGATTTAACGTGGTTCGGTCAATCTACCTACGTCCACAAAGGAGATGAGAAATCCACTATAAATATGAGAGTACAAAATACATAGGGAAACAACCTCAATCAATTAACTCAGAATACATGGGAGGTTCACACAAGTGATAACGTATCAAGCTTGTGACCCACAAATTCTCCCCCTAAGCAAAACTCTTAAAACCCTTATGACTACATTGTGAATGCTAATTATGTTAGAAGGAACATGTATCTATTTATAGAGCCCTAAACCTTTTCCTACCAGAATAAGGATAAGTCAATCCAAAACCTTTTCGTAAAAGGAAAACCTATTTATGGTAAGAAATCAGGGCAAATAAAACACAACAGTTATTGTTATATTCCTGTCAATAAGTTACTGCCCACAGATTTTGGTTCACCAATAGTGTAAATATGCAGAAAAACACTAATTTTAACTAAAAATTAGCAATGAAAGCCGTTTTCATTATTAAAAAAAGAATTATTTGATTGTATATTAGATGGTAACATACTGACGCCTTTAACTTTAAAATGGAATGTTATTGCATTTAATTATTTGAGCTATTTTGCATCATTTATTTTCACGGGGTTGCAATAAGGTTGTAATGTTAAATATTGAGGATCCAACATCCTGTCAACAGTTCTACTCAAATTGCAAGGATATCATTGTTAAGAAATCAAATGAGTGAGTTGGGGTTTTTATATGATACACATATTGCACTGCTAATGTTTTCTCCAACTGGTGAAGTGATCAACTATTCTAGCTGAGAAAGGTTGATGAAATTTCTAGAATGATTTTCCTTTTTATGTTTGAATGTTATATGTTCTGTTTATGATACAAAATGTGATGTAATTTCTTTTGATTGCTCAATTTTGAGGATATCATGATCAATGCAATGGTATGATTATTTCAATATGTCAAATTCATGAATTAGACTTTGCCAATTTCATTCAAGTGACAAACACAAATGTTTTTTTTTTGTTGAAGATCCACTCCAAATCCAAATGAAGAGGTACTAAATTTTGCACATCTTTTAATAATATGGAAAAAAAATTATTTTACTATAGAATCTAATAATATGAATACATTCATATGACTTATCCTTAATAATCTCTCATTACGCTTCATATTAGTAAGTACACAAATATGTAGCTACTTAAACAAACTATATTAGTAAGGAAAGATAAATGTAAATAAATATTATAAAAGTACATTTAAAAACGAATCTAAATGTCCTAAATTAGTAATTTAAGCACTAATAAAAATAGACTTATAACATTCATAATTTCATAGAAGATTATATTAAAGAAGTATAATCGGTAAAGAATACAAAAAAATTAAACAGATAAGAATAAATACAAAAAAAAAAAACAATCTAAAATGATAAAGATAAAATTTATGATACAAAATATAATTCTAATGAGGATCGACAAATATTAATATTTCAAAAAAAAAAAAGAACCTGAAAATTGTTTGATGATTCACATCATCACGAGGGAAGTGGTAAAGAAAAATTATTTTTTCATGATACATATATATAGCTAAAGATTCATTGCATAAGATGAAAAGGGGAAGAGTTGTTTAAGTTAATTTTTAGAAGTTAAGTCATCTTAGACATGGGGTAGAGGGAAAGCTAATTGTGTTTACTAATAATTCAATCCATTCATTTATACTAACTAAAGAGAGAGGATAACAAATTTAATCATTTAATCACATTAATTATAGAGAAAGAATACAAAATTTTTATTTTTTAAAAAAAGTAATTCCTAACAATTTCCTATGAAAAAATTTCTAACAATTTTCGATAAAATATGTTTGTTTTTCAAAGTTTGAGTTTACACCGTCTTATTTTTAGTATTTCATTTAATATAATATAATTATAACTTAGTATGTAAATAATTAGAATTTAAACCATTCTGCCTAGATGCATGTATTTAAATATGATTATTTAATATTAAATTAATTATATATTAATATTCAATATAATTTAGGAATAAAATAAGAACAAAATGGTAATTCAACTTTTAAGTTAGGAACTTTCCACTTATAATAATATATGATAAGAGATCTGAAAAGAAATATTTATTTTTTTATTCATTTTGTAAGTGGTTAAGAATCAAAATTTCACGACTTAAAAACACTTCTACATATATTCTTTAAACCATTTAGTATAATTAGTTTTTGGACATGCGTTTTGCGCGTGTACAATAAATATACAAGTGTACGATTAGTAAAATCACATATATTACTCCCTCCAATTTAAAAATAGTGAATGGTTGAGGTAATGCTCACCAAAAATAAACTGAACACTAAATTTCTTTTTTTTTTGTCCTTTGAGTTATTCTCAAACTCCTATGGAAAATGCAATAATTTAAAGTAAAACCAATAAATATAAATTATTAACTCTCTTAGGTCCCCTACATACACATGATTCAGATGTGCGCAGTTGTTATCCTATGAAAGATACCGGTGAATCTTTAAAGGAAGGATGGGACAATACAGTTGTAAGAGATTTTGTGCTGGAATATGTGGGACAATACCCTGCGTATCTCAGTAATAAAGTTGGTAAATCTTGATGGACTGAAATTAGTAATGGTAAATTCACAGTAAAATCAGTTTTTTGGGACTTTTGAGAAACAAGAAAGACAACATTGAAAACATGTAAAGTTATGGATAAAAGGTATTCCATTCAAAATCTCATTCTTAATGAGAAGGACCTTGTTTGGAAAGATCTTTGTGGCATTTTTAATGCATAGAGGAAATCTCATCCTTAAAGAGTAGGACTTGGTTTTCAAGTGATTGTAGATGTTATGTAATTCCTATAGAAGAGACAAATGAGCATCTTTTTCTTAATGTAGAAGTAGCTACCAAAATATGAAATTATTTTAGGTATGCGTCAGAAATCCTAGATCCTATGCGATTCCTAATATCATTGTGTGGTTTTTGTCGAAAAGGAGAAATGCATGTAGGCATTTTTTCAAATGATAGAGTGATATCAGGTATTATTGATACAGTTTAAAGTTCATGTATGTAAGATTTAAATTAAACTGAATCAGAAATTCTTCGCCTCATATTCAATCAGGATTGGAGCAATATAAGCCTAAGTTTTAGTATCAAAGCTGGTGGTTGCTAAGGGTTTCAAGATTAAGGATACTAAAATCTTGGTGGCAGAAGATAGAGCTATAAGGGAAAGCCTTTCATATTGTAGTGAGCATGGTATTACTAATCTTATTATTGAGACAAACTCACTAGCAATGGTTCATATAATTAAGGTCGACTGGGATGTACCCTTGAATGTGGCATTGGAAGTTACTACCATCACGATATTATGAAGAATTGTTTCAGCAAGAGTAAAGCATTCCCTTAGGGAGGAAAATGCTCTTGCAGATTTTTTAATGAATTCAATTTTCTCTTTTGCAGGTAATTTTTTTGATCAATTGTTTTCAAGATACTCCAGTTGAGGGAAGAAAAATACTCAATCTAGATAAACAAGGAACGTCATACATAACAAGAAACACGAAGGAATAAAGAGACACCTAATAACAACACAAAACATTAAATATTCTTCGGATTATAATCAGATTCGTGCAAGAGTTTGTAATATTTCTAAATAGCTAAGCTAGTTTTTGAAGTAAATTCAATAAATTTTATACTTACGCCTTGTGAGAGCTTGGGGCATCCAATGGTACCAAATCAAGGCATTAGCTTCGTGTGGAAATTAGTCCACTCCAATCGAATTGATATAAGCATAGAAAGAGAAGCATAACAAGTTCTCATTATTAAGTATTAACTTATTAAAATCTTTAATAGTGGTGTCAAACCCATTAGGGTTCAACCCATTAAGACTTAGAAAAGTTAATACCAATGTAAAGAAAAAACCGAACAAATAGAGATACTTCGCTGAAGTACATGAGAGATCAGACATGTGAATGGTAAATGAAATCCTTGAGCATCAGGTTGATAGAACACTTGCAAGTTGAAAAGAAAATCCGGGCAAGATTTGGGGTGTCTCAACACTCATCAATCGGCCAATATTCTTTGGCTTGGAACAATTGTACCAAACACACCATTATTGAAGCTCTAGTTGAGAAGAGAGTAGATGAAGAAATGACTGAAACTTTCCAATTGTGCAGATCGAGTGTTTTCTTTTCATTAATTTGTTTACTTATTTATGTTTTTTATTTTTTGTTTCCTTCTTGATTCTGTAAAATCTCGTGTTGGGCCTAATTTAGAATTTTGATTATATAATAATAATCCCGGAAAATTGTCTGTTGTTATTTGGAAAAAAAACTTGAAGCTCCATTCCTCATAAATTAAAGCATTATTTGGAGATAGAACTTCATTTCACATAAAATTTGTGGTGATGAAAATGCTTTAAAATGAAGAAGTATTCTATTGACCAATCATGTCTTGCGCTCAATTTGAGAAAATAAATTATAAATCAATATCAAAATTCTAATTAAAATTGTTTATAATAATGACCTCATAGATATGAGGTTTATCTTTTCAAATTTACAACTAACACCATAATACATCTTATGGAGTTGTAATATTACTGATCCCATCCAATTTACACAGTCCCTGCCCTACGCCGCCCTAATAGCATTTTAGAGTTGATTGAGAAGTAGATCTCTAACTTTTTTGTGATATTCCAGGAACAAAAATAAACATCATTGGCGTACTTGAAAATAAATGTAGCTTCCATAAGATGGATGTGTCATATTAATTAGAAGCTTTGATGATATTAGTACCACTCTAGTGGTTAAAAGATAGTGGAGGTACAGTTTATCCAATGCTTTTGCGCTAGCTTCCTTAATGCCAAGTATTGTACTAGAGTTTATGCAATTGCAAAGTTGTGTGTAGTAAAACTTCTCATAGTTTGAGACAGATGATGAAGATCAAAAAACTGGGTTGAACTCAACATTTCTGATTGTGATTGAGTGGTAGAGGAATATGTAGTGGTATTGATTGAAGTTAGGGTGACAATAATGATTTTTGGAGGAGGATTAAAACCAAGAATAAATGAGTCAAGATAAAAGGCTTTGAGTATGTTGAGGGTATTTTCTTTCGAAAGAGATTTTTTTTAACCAAAAGTTTCAGGCTTATAGCCTATTTATTTTCATTTCTAAAATATTTAGGCCCAAAACTGGCCCAATGTTGGAACTAAACAGAACAAAATAAAAGTCAAAACATAAAGACACAAACCAATATATGAGCATTAAATTCCTTAAAATGGAGGAAGATGAAGAGGAATAGAGGTGTTGGCATCAGAGATGGGGTCAAGCATCATTTTCAGCTATTCCAGTTTCTGCGCAAAGTTTTGCAACCACGAGGTGAACTTCAACTTCATCTTCTCAGGTGTACTTTTTCTACTCTCTCTCTTTAAATACTTGAATGAGGTTTGGTATCAAAAATGATCTTATTAAACTGTAGAACTTCGAATCTGGATATTGTAGAAGAAATCTCGAGTAAAATTAGTTTTCCTTTAATCAATTTGAATTTTGTGGATTGAATCAAATACATTTAATACCACCACCACAACCCAAATAAACAAAAATATTTTTTAATTGATTTTGTGAGGTTATGTTGATACACTCCACATCACTTGTGTAAGAAAATAGTACCTTTAATTCATCGTTCATTTCTTGTTTCTCCTCTAATGATCTTTTAGTAGTTTTGAATACATGAATGAGTAGTATATGAAATTTAACATAATTATAGATTAGATATGCTATTTTATCCCCATATATTCTCGCTGCATAATAGAAATATCGCCACACTCTGTATGCAATTTCACATTTCAAAAATAAGTTTTCCATAATTTCACTTGTTGGGGCAGTACAACAGAAGCAAAGTTGGGACTGTTCCAATTATCTATAGCAACAGCTACTGGATTTCTAGCATTTCAAAATCTCCAACTAAAGATTGATATCTTGACAGAAAGATCTTGCCCATATCTTCTTGAAATTCACATTTTCTGCCACTTTGTTTCTCAAAATCTCCCAAGCACTCTTAACTGAGAACTTTCAGGTGCTTGTTTTGATCTCCGTCCATATTAATTCGTCTGTTATGATACATATGATGTATGATATGTTACACAATATGATCATGCCAATGATCATGCATACTATCATAATCCCACCCAGTTTCCTTTAGGAAAAAATCAATGTTCGTCAATGAGTAACAAGTTTGTACTTCAGTTTGATATGTGTAAAGAGGCCCAAGTTGGGTCCAATTATCATATGAAATAGAAGAAGTCCCACTCTTAGGTTCCCACCATTGAAATTTTTCAATGCACTCCCTATTGTGTAACACATTTTTCCATAGTTGATATATACCTTTCCATTCAGCCAAAGTTGGAATATGCTTCTTACAGTATTTGTTCCATATGACAATATATTTCCTTTCGAAGATTAAAATTTTACCTCACCTTTTTTATAAGCTCTTTGTAGAGTTCTTTCCATTTTTGAAGTGGGTGATACGACGACCAAGATATTTTAAAGGAAAATGACCTTCAGATATACCAACGCATTCCACCACCAATTCTTTCTTAGCTGCCCCAACACTTTTTTTTCTTTTTTTTTCCAATTTATACCACTAGACAAAGCGTCTAGTAGTTTTTTATTAAAAATAAAAATCCTAAATATAAATAAGCACATGCAAGGGGTGGGATTGGACTTACCTTTTAAATCTTAATGAGGCAACAAACCTCTACTAATTAACAAACATGAAAAAAAGAGCTAGAGAGAACTAGATATTTTATTATCATCACAGAATTTGAAATACACTCTATGATGATATTACAAATGAGAATACTTCAAAAATGCACAAATATAAAATGATTTATCAACCTCAAATTTATTTTTACAAATGTGTGAATTAAAATTGATAGATAGCCCATCTAAAGTGACCTGCAGTATTTTCATCTTGTCTTATTCTTCAAATCCATTAAACAAAACTTGATAGTTCATCATTTATTCTTGGATGTAGTGTATCTTGTTGAAGTCATTGACACTTTCATATGGTTCTGCTATGCAAGTCGCATTGGCAGGTGCCTTGGAACTAACTCTCTTGTCAGTTCACTATCCCAACTGTGTTGCCTTCCATGTGTCTTTTTTTTTGTTGCTTCCACTTCTTTGATGCCGAGGTGAGATATATCCATCCCTAGACACTTTGTCAAAGCATATATCCAATATTTTTTCTTCCTCATCCTCATCAAAAGGGCCATTTCCCAAATCACGATCATAACCCTAGTTGGACTAAGTTCTAATGTTAAGGACTTTTGTTCCTCCTTCTTTGCAACTATAGTTTTAGGTACAAATTCAAAAGCGGAGGTGAAACATGATCTTATTCATCAACCATATCAGCCCACCTAGAAGTATTCATCTCCCTTTGCTTTTCTTTCGAGATCTCATGAGCTGAGGTATTCAATGTGACCATGGGTGACTTGATCGTTGAATTCGGTTTGAGCGACATGGTAGCCTCACTTTCTTCACTAATCTTAGATACTTTACGATTAGAGATATATGTAGGACTCATAACACTATCGTTATTTGAGTCTGCATGATACATACTCCAATTGGTGTGCTAACTAATTGTATATTATTATCAAAATCGGCTCAAACTAAACTTTGCTAATTCTTGGGATTAGAATCCACTAACTATAATTCTTTCTCCACCTCAAGTGCTTCAAACGGATTTTTACAAATAATGTCATTCGGTTCATTAGATTGCGCTACTAGATTAGTAGTTAGCTATTGCTTATTTTCAAGACGTGGAGATTTACTTCGACTTGCCGTGGAACTAATACACATAGAAATTGATTTTTTTGGTGCAATTGTGTTCCGATTCCCAGTTGCATTCTAATCACGATCGGTAATTTCAACCTACAAATAGACAGGTTCAAAAGGTTGCAAATCACCTATTTTTTATCCTTCAAATTGCTGTCCATCAATAGCCAAATTCTCAAGTTGCACATCAGATTTTGGCATCTGTAGCAGCCTAAAGTTTCTCAAGAGTATATTTATCACCTTGCCTCTTACTTGAATTTTCAGCAACAACTCCCTTCTCTTTTATCTTGTTAACTTTTTGCGCAAATTCTGCATCATTTGATTTATTTGTATCTTCAACGAGTTTCTCTTCAAATTCAACATGATCAGCTGAATTAGAACTTTGTTGATTGGGAGAAGTGTAGTCGTCTAACACCGCCAGACGCTGAACAGAATTTTGCGGCACCAAATTTTGATCTTGAACATCACTCTTTTCAGCCCCTATCCGTAAATCTTTAATTGTTCCTTCAACATCCTTTTCACCAACTTCCAACCTGTTTGAATTAGATTTTTTAGCATTGAGATGAACATGAAGATCGCCTCAAAATTTTTCTCCTTCAATATGACTATCACTGATCGTGGCATCAACTTGAGCATCAGTGAGAGTTTTAGTAAGCTTAGCACTCCATTTTGGTAAACCATATCCCACAAATTGATCATCCTCAAAAAACGTATTTTGGGACCTTGAAAACAGTTTTGCTAATAATATAAAGAGAGACAAAGATAGAGGGTCTCCTTGTTTCACTGTCCTAGTGGAATCAAAGAAACTATGTGTTTGGCCATTGATCAAGATTGAATACCGGTTGTTGGAAATCAATCTCCAAATCAAATCAGCAAAAAATTCTTAAAACCCCATGTTTCTTAAAACTTTCATCAGAAGAAAACAAGATAATGTATCATATGCCTTGGTCATATCAATATTTATGACCACACTTGATGGTTTACCCCTCTTTCTGATGTTAGTAACAATCTCTTGTGTCAATAGCATATTATCTATGATGCTTCTACCTTTAACAGAAACTGATTGATTGTGGGTTATCAATTTAGGTGATTAAACTTCAATTATGTCATGAACAACCCCATATAAAATCTTATTAATGAATTTACTCAAACTAATTGGTCTTACGTCACAAAGAGAACGAGTTTTTTCCTTCTTAGGTAAAATGACCAAATTAGTGTGAGTTATGGATTTAGGAAGACGATTACATATGAAAAAATCTTGTACCATTTTGAAAATATTTTTACCCAATATATCCCAGCAATGTTGGTAGAATGCACCTGATAAACCAAATGCTTGTAAACCAGCAACCGAAAAAGGGTGGCTGCCGGTAGGTTTAGTCATTTTTTAAAGAGGAAGAACCGGAGTGTTTTACAAGGGACAACTAGTAGTAGCTCAGGGGTGAGCACAACTAGTAGTTCAGGGGTGAGCAAAGGTTTAAGAAGAATTCTGTGCAAATAGTGATTTCTACAAGTGTAGAGGCCACATCAAGGAGTTCTGCTACAAAACTGTAGGGTATCCACCTGACTTCAAGTCCAAAAGAAAGGTTAAGGAATCTGGTCAGTATGGTCAGACTTCAGTACCCCAGGCTCATTTCTCTTATGCTCTTAACATAAATGTACATATTTCTGCGTGGGGGAGAAAGGTTGATGAGTCTCAAATTGGTAATGGTGGTAAGTATGCAACTGAATGGGTAAAGATTTACGTCATTAAGCCAAGCTGAGAAAGATGTCAAACAACTACTTCAAGGTTGTACATCCATAAAAGACCAATATGATTACATCCTCAAAATGTTCTAGCAAAAGTCTAATTAGCCTATGTTTTGTTGCAATGATGTTAATAATGCAAGTAAATCATTGATTGTTTCTGAAGATAACAAAATTTGAGTTGTAGATACTAGTGCTAAATATCATGCGGTCTCTAACTTGGATATGATGTCTAAGGGGTCTATGACACAACTTGATGCTCCAAGTGGTAACACTACTCAAGTGACTCTTGTGGGTAATTATGATTTGTCAGCTAACAATGTTGTTACAAATATATTTTTCCTACCTGCATTCCAGCATAACCTATTGTACGTACGTAAAATACAAAGGAACTAGGTAGTTCGGTCACCTTCTTTCCTCATTTTTATGTTTTCTGGGAACTTTAAAGTGTAAAGGTGAAGGAGGTCGGTAAAGTGGAATAAGGATTGTATATTTTGCTACAATATACAATTCACACATGGGTCTGAAAGTAAAAAGTAGAAGTCTACAATTGTTGTTCCTAGTGTACTTTCTAACATGGAGTTGTGGCATCAAACATTAGGTCATGTATCTTCTATAGTTCTTGCAAAAATCTTTGATAAGCTTGCTAGGTCTGGTTTTCCTTCAAGTAGTATAAAAAGAAGTACTTGTTTTGATTTGATTCATGTTGATTTCTAGGGTCCCTATAAAACACCCATTTTTTATGGTAACAAGTACTTCCTTATAATGGCATTTCCACTTAAACGTAAGTCTGATGTGTGTATTTCTCTTAAACTATTTATGCACTATGTTAGGACTCAATTAGGGAGAAATGTTAAGGTATTAAGGTCTCATAATGGGACTGATTTTGCTAACTCTGTGTGCTCTGCTTTTTTCAAAGAGTTGGGAATTATACACGAGAGGTCTTGTCCATATACATTTATCAAGATGGGGTTGTTGATGGAAAACATAGACATACACTTCAAGTAACTAGGGTACACAAATTGCATGCACACATTCCATTGAAGTTTTGGGGGGCACTATGTCTTAGGTGCAGTTTATCTAATCATCAGATTATCAAGTAGTGTGATAGGTCATCAAACTACTTCTAAGAAAGTATTATAAGGAAACCAACCAGGTTTGTCTCATTTAAGGACATTAGGGTTGTTGTGCATTGCTAAGAATCTCACCAGACATGTCAAACTGATGGCAATATAAAGGCAAGTTCTTCATATGAGATACTCAGAAGTCTAGAATAGATATGTTCTTTTTTATCTGACCAATAGGTCTTTTCTTTGTAAGAATACAAGTCATATTCAAGGTACACAATCCTATTTTAACACCAACCGGGTATCTTGACAAACAATCCTACATATGATATAGTGGGAAAACAAATTTGTATTACTTCAACTCAAAATACAATTGTTTTATAAAGGGAGTGAAACGTAGCATTATTCGTGCGATGATGATAAATGCTTGCATTTTGAGAAGTGAGTTTGTGATGATTTATGTTAGCTAGACTTTATGACTTTCTCAGTTTAGATTCAATAATCTTAAGTTTGTTTATTTCAATCATAAGTTCACCATTCAGTATGAGTTGATAATTTCAATTAAAGGGGTCCATAAAAAAAGTCTTAAGCTATATTGTGAATAGGTATATATATAAAACTCAATATATGAATTTCCTCCGCTTGTATGGAATATTTGTTGGAGCATGACATGATATGAGTTGAGTACATGATTCGAGTATGAACCCTATCACAAATAAGGATTCTAATTGAATAAAGAGAAAGATTCCAAGAGTCTCTAACCATGTGTCACTAGTCCTCGTGAATTTATCTACTATTTAAAAATATAAGTATATAAACATAAAAAATAGAAGTTGTGATCACATATTTTATTGTTAGGTCAAGGGTAAAGTTGATAAACAAAAGAGGAGGAAATCACACAGCAAAATGATATGACGTATTTTCTTTTCTTATTCTATTTTTAGTTGTAGCATTATTATGTATCATGTTTCATCATTAGTTAGTCACATCTAAATTGTAAGTTATTAATTCAGTCGTACCTCAGTAGGATTGATTCAAATTATATATTTGTGTCAAAAACGCACCTAATAATTAAAATATGTTGACCTTGATCGATTTTAAAATATAGAACCTACGAATTTAAGATCTTGAATTCGACTTTGACGCAAAATTTTAGTTTCCCTATCGTGCAATGATATAATCATACTAAAAGAAATAGTTTTACTGTAGTGAAATAAATTTGTTTTACGAATATACTCAATGTGTCACAATTTATGTAACAGTTTTCAGAATTAGAGATTCAAACAAGACTATCTTTGACAAAAAAAAAATAATATATCTTTTAACTATTTTTAATTTATAGTTATTTTGATTTATATTACTTTTTACATGGTTTATAAATATATAAATTTCATTAAAAAATTGAAGATTTCATGCACAATTTTTTTGTTAAACTTGAACTACTTGACTCTCGAAAAACAAAAAGTGACACATAAATTGGTACAGAGGGAGTATCATTTTAGTTCTATTGAAGGAGATTTGTGTGAAATTATGTATTAGGCCTAACTCACACCCTAAAATCTGGCTCAAAGGGAAGAGAATTGCACAAACCTCATTAACCACTATTGTGAGTCTTTTTTCATTCTTTAAAAATTTGCCCATACACCTTGTACTTATCTTAAGATATAAAAATATAAATTCTTCTATACACTAAAATTATATCACATTGCCATTAAAAATCTAGGGAAGTAATAAATAGGACTTGGCTTACATCATTATGTGAAAGACGGAGCTTAGAAGTTATTTTTATTGTCCTCTCAACAAGTTACCACCCACAAATTTTCGTTCATCGATGTTATGCATATGTAGAATGTTGTTTCTTCAAAAAAAATTATTTGATTGTCTTAGATTGTAACATGTATGCATATGTATAAAGTTGTTTCTTCTAAAAAAAAGTTATTTGATTGTCTATTAGATTGAAACATATTAACTGCTTGCACTTAAGACTGCCATGTTATTGCATTAAACTTTGAGCTAACTTTTCCTTTTTCTTTTGTGTTGATCTATATATTTATCAGTTCATTGAAGAACGACATTGCATCTAACTTCAAATTCTAGTTTGCATCATTTAATTTCATGGATCGCAATAAGATTATGATGAAGATAATTGAGGATCCTGTATCCCGTCAACAGTTCTACTCAAAATGTAAGGATAGCATTGTTAAGAAGTCAAATATTGCACTGTTAATGGCTTCTCCAAATGGTGAAGTGACCAGCTATTCTAGCGGAGCAATGTTAAAGAGATTTCCAGAATGATATTTTATGTTTGAATGTTCAATGTGTCATTTCTGATATAATATATGATGTAATTTCTTTTGATCGCTTAGTATTAAAGATAATATGATAAAAGCAATGAACCAACCTAATGAACTGAATTGACTGTATGTTTATTTTAATATGTTAATTTCATGAATTAGACTTCACCAATTTCATTCAATTGACTAACTCAAATTCTTTTTTTATTGCTGAAGATCCACTCCAAATCCAGATGAAGAGGTACTAAATTTTACACATCTTTTACTAATCTTTGGAGTTTCATTTGACCTTAACATGATCTTTATTTTGCAGCATTTGATCCACAGTCTCGTTCAATCAATATTTTTAAAGAGTTATGATTGAAAATATTTCTACGTATGACACTCTACTTTTCTCTAGTTCTTTTCTTTTAATTTATTTCTTTTTTGTGTGGTACTTTTCTACATGATTGAATAATTCTTGTTATTTTTGTTGGGTGTTCTGACGATGCTGATGATTGGACAATGGGCATTAGTGTTGAGGTAAGGTTTGAATTTTCCACACTAGTGTTGATTATGTATACTTAAAAACACCTAAAATATATCACTCTGATAGCGAAATATTTAGAAACGGGGTCCCCTTCAGTTAGTAATTATAAGCCCATATTTATTATTACTAAAAACTCTATAACTTGATATATTTTTAATGTATTTTTATAATAGGATCATAAAGAGAAGCTTACCGAGATCCAAAAAATACTAAGTGAAGCAAAGGAGAAAAGAAGGTTGAAGAGTTGTTCACTCTTCTTTTAGATATTCTAAAAAGGGTTGCTCTTTAATAACGATTTGTTCCCTTGAACCTAACAGTTCTTATGAACCACAAGTGGAGAATATCAACATAGTGGAAGAAGCTGATGCATATAAGGAGTATCTTGTGGGTGCTATCAAACTGGTTCAACGATCTAAAGTGAGCATATCTCAAAGCTAATGAAATTTTAACTTGTATTTCAAAAGGTCTTGTCCATATATCCTTATCAAAATGGGGTTGCAGATAGAAAACATAGCCATATACTTTGAGTAACTAGGGCACTCAAATTGCAGGCACACATTCCTTTGAAGTTTTGGGGGGCACTGTCTTAGTTGCAGTTTATCTAATCAACAGATTACCATGTAGTGTGATAGGTCATCAAACTACTTCTGAGAAGTTATTATATGGATGCCAACCAGGTCTGTCTCATCTTGCTAAGAATCTCACCAGACATGTCAAACTGATGGCAAAATCAAGGCCAGTTCTTCAGATGGGATATTCAGAAGTCTAGAAGGGATATGTTCTTTTTTATCTGACCAATAGGACCTTCTCTGTCATAAGACATGTCATCTTCATGGAAGATGCATTTTCTTTTTGCAAATTAGAGTGGTTCTAATTATCATCCTATATTTGAAGACACAGTATATGGTTCAGGGTAGTTTTCTCAAGCCTTCACTGAGTCCACTCCAATTCCACTAAGTTGTGATGAGGAAATTGTTGTGTTAGATGATAGAGGATATTATATGCATGTCATAGAGCAGCAAGAGCAGGAAGTAACAGAACAACAAAAGCAAGAAGTAACTAATAAACATAATTAGGTAATTGAGAATGTAGTGCCTTATATAGTTACTGATAAAGTTGATCATGTAGTTGAGTTTGTAGTACCAAGGCCTACCAAGATGTCTACAAGAAATACACAAACTCCTACATGGGTGAGGAACATTATATCACTAAATATAATTAAGGATGTAAAGTATTCACTGTGTAATTACAGAACCTATGATCACTTGTCTGTTCAATCCATCCCATTTTTAGTCAACTTTAGCTATTCAATTTGTACAAGCAATTGTTAAATAGGAATATTAATTGGAGTTGAAAATAAAAGATTTGGTGGTTGGCAAATTGGTAAGATTTGCAACCATTCTTGACTTTTCTATATTTACATATGTCATTAGTTACATAGGCATGGTTTTATCCTTTTATAAATAGAGTAATCTTGCTCATTTGTAGAACACACCAAATTAGAGAGAAAAAACATTTTGAGAGCAAAGTGAGGTATTACATAGACTATACAAGTAAATAGTCTGTGAAGAAAAATAGAGTGTGAGCGATATTTTAGTAAGACGGAAACCAAAAGAGTGTTGTTCCTTTTGAGTGTGTAGTAGTCGCTTTGAGTATTGTATTCGTGACTACACAGTATAAAATTCCTTACTATAGTAAAATCAATTGCTCCTCTTGGCCCGTGGTTATTTCCCATATTCAGAAGGGTTTCCAAATAAAATTCTTGGTGTCGTTATTTTCCCATTTTATTTCCATTACGTTTACCATGTATATTTTTGTGCTCGTCCGCGTTTTCCCAACTAACTCGTATCAGAGCCAAGGTTTAATCTGAGTATGCTCTGTGGTTGCAGCACAATCTGAACTTCCACATCATAAAAGATTTAGTTTGATTTGCGATAACTATATTTTTTGGGGAAAACAATGGAAGACAACACAAGTAGAATGGTTACTTTGAATGGTGTTAATTATTCCATTTGGAAGGGAAAAATGGAAGATCTACTTTATGTTAAGATTTTTTACAAACAAGTATTTACCACTGTAAAGCCTGATAATAAAACAGATAAAGAGTGGAATCTGTTACATAGACAGGTTTGTGGATTCATTAGCCAATGGGTCGACGATAATGTGTTGAACCATGTTTTTGGGGAAATACACGCTCGAACCCTATGGGAGCATCTTGAAAGTGTGTATGTTTGAAAGACTAGCAACAACAAAATGTTCTTAATAAAGAAGATGTTGAGTTTGAAGTATCATGATGATTCTCCGATGACAGACCATGTGAATAATTTTCATGGGATTATGAACCAATTATCTGGTATGGGCATCAAATATGATGAAGAAATTCAAGGCTTTCTTCTACTTGGTTCCCTACCAGATTCTTGGGAAACATTTAGAATGTCATTGTCAAATTATGCTCCGGATGGTCTGATCTCTATGGATTCCACCAAGAGTAGTGTCTTGAACGAAGAGATTAGAAGAAAAACTCAAGGTTCCTCTTCGTCGGATGTCCTGATAACTGGCCCCAAGGGGGGATATAAAACTCGTGGTTCTTAGAATAGAGAACAAAACAGGAGCAAATCCTGAGGCAGACTTAAGGATATTGAGTGCTATCATTGTGTCATAAAAGAGCACACAAAGAAGTTCTGCAGGAAGTTGAAGAGTGAGAATAAAAACAAAGCGGAAACTAAAGAAGATGGCAATGAAAATTGCCTAGCCACCATCACCACCGAAGATCTTGTTACCGTTCTTCATGCAAACATGATAAATCTTGCTTAGGATGTGTCAAGATGGGTTGTGGACACTGGTGTCGCATCGCATGTGACATCAAGGAAGGAGTTTTTCTCTTCATACACTCCTAGTGATTTTGGAAACTAGAGTACGGGTAATGAGATTGTTTCTAGGGTGGTTGGTATTGGTATAATTTTTTTTGAAACTAGTGTTGGAGCTAAAATAGTTTTGAACAATATGAAACATGCTCCAGATATTTTTCTGCACCTAATTTCTGTTGGTGTTTTAGATAATGAAGGATATGTTAGTACCAACGGTGATCGAAAATGGAAGCTCATTAAGGGTTCCTTGGTTGTGGCTCGTGGTAACAAACATCGTGGTCTATACAAGACTACGGCCTCTACTTATGTTGATATGGTAAATGCGGTTGAGAGCGATAACTCTTTAACATTATGGCACAAGAGGCTTAGCCACATTAGTGAGAAAGGACTTAATGTATTAGCCAACAATAAATTATTGTCAAATTTCCAAAGTGCTAAATTAGAAAAACGTGAGCACTGCTTGGCTGGTAAATAAAATAGAGTTTCCTTTAATTCCTACCCTCCTTCGAGAAAGACAGAGTTGCTTGAATTAGTGCACTCTAATTTATGTGGTCCAATGAAGAAAAAGACATTGGGTGGTGCACTTTACTTTGTCACTTTCATTGAGTATTGCTCGAGAATACTTTGGGTCTATGTCTTGAAGACTAAAGACCAAGTGTTGGGTGTCTTTAAGCTGTTTCAGGCTTCTGTTAAAAGAGAAACTGGAAAGTAAGTGAAATGTATTCGTACTGATAATGGTGGTGAATATTGTGGACCATTTGACGAATACTGCAAGAATCAAGGTATTAGACACCAAAAGACTACTCCCAAGACTCCTTAACTTAATGGTTTGGCTGAGAGAATTAATAGGACCTTGATGGAAAGAGTTAGATATTTGCTTTCTGAAACAAAGTTGCCAAACTCATTTTGGGGTGAGTCTTTATTGATCGCTACACATGTTATTAATCTATCTCCTGTTGTTGCTTTGCAAAGTGATGTACCAAATAGTGTTTGGTATGGAAAGGATGTTTCCTATGACCATTTTAGAATATTTGGTTGCAAAGCTTTTGTACATGTGCCGAAAGATGAGCAGTCAAAGTTAGATGCCAGGACAAGGCAATGCATCTTCATTGGATATGGCCTAGATGAATTTGGTTACAGGCTATATGATCCAACTGAAAAGAAACTTATGAGAAGCCGTGATATTATTTTCGTGGAGAATCAAACAATTGAAGATATTGACAATGCGGCGAAGGTAGAATCTTCAAGTTTTGATGGTATAGTTCATCATGATAATGGTCCTCACACAAGTGTGCATGATGTTGTTGGGCTTAATAATCATGGTGACTCCCTGAATCATGTATCGAATCAACATGTTGATGTGTATAATAACAGTGATATTGTTATTTATGATCCTGTTGCTCATGAAGTTTTGGACGAATCAAATATTCCGCTACGGAGGTCCACAAGACAACGGTTTCCTTCCTCCTATTATTAACCCCATGAGTATGTGTTACTCACTGACTGGGGAGAACATGAATTTTATGAGGAGGCCATGGTAGATGAGCAAAAGAATCAATGGATTCAAGCCATGCAAGAAGAGATGAAGTCTTTGCATGAGAACCACACTTATGAGTTGGTAAAATTGCCCAAAGGCATGAGAGCTATGAAGAACAAGTGGGTGTTCAAAGTTAAAGTTGAAGAACACAACTTGAGGCCCAGGTACAAAGCTAGATTGGTTGTTAAGGTAATTGGTCAAAGGAAAGGTATTCACTTTGATGAAATATTTTCTCTTGTTGTGAAAATGTCCTCGATTCGCACAGTTCTAGGTTTGGCTGCAAGTCTTAATTTAGAGATTGAGGAGATGGATGTGAAGACGGATTTCCTTCATGGTGACCTAGAAGAAGAGATTTATATGGAACAACCTGAGGGCTTCAAAGTAGATGGTAAAGAAAATTTTGTACGCAAACTCTAAAAGAGTCTCTATGGCCTAAAAACAGCTCCCAGACAGTGGTACAAAAAGTTTGAATATGTTATGGGGGAGCAAGGCTATAAGAAGACTTCTTCAGATCATTGTGTATTTGTACAAAAATTTATCTAACAATGATTTTATCATCCTTTTGTTGTGAATGGATGACATGTTGATTGTGGGAAAGAATACTTCCAAGATTGATAAGCTGAAGAAAGATTTGTGTAAGTCTTTTTCTATGAAAGACTTGGGTCATGCCAAGCAAATTTTGGGCATGAGAATTACTCGTCTTAGAAATAAAAGGAAGATTTATTTGACCCACAAAAAGTACATTAAACGCGTACTGCAGCGCTTCAATATGAAGAATGCTAAGCGTGTTAGGATACCTCTTGCTGGGTATATGAAGTTGAACAAGAAGGTGTGTCCTACAGCTAGGGAGAAAAAAGAGAACATGGCCAAAGTTCCATATTCCTACATCGTCGAAAGTCTAATGTATGCAATTGTGTGCACTAGACCTGATATTGCTCACACAGTTGGTGTTGTCAATAGATTTCTTAAAAATCTGGGAAAAGAGCATTGGGAAGCTGTGAAGTGGATACTCAGATATCTTAGAGGAAGCTCAGATGAATGCTTGTGTTTTGGAGCATTAAATTAAATCTTGAAAGGCCATACAGATTCTGATATGGCAGGTGACCTTGATAACAGAAAATTCACTACTAGATATTTGTTTAATTTTTCAGGGGGAGCTATATCATGGCAGTCAAAGTTGTAGAAGTGTGTTGCACTTTATACAAATGAAGCTGAGTATATTGCGGCTACTGAAGCCGGCAAGGGGATGATATGGCTATAGTGATTTCTTCAAGAGATTGGTTTGAATCAAATGGAGTATATTGTCTATTGTGACAGCCAGAGTGCAATAGACTTGAGCTAGAACACAATGTACTATGCATGAACAAAACACATCGATGTTAGATATCATTAGATTCGTGAGAAAGCGGAGAATGAATCATTTCACATCAAAAAGATTCACACAAGTGAAAATCCTACAAATATGTTGACCAAGATAATACCAAAATACAAGTTCGAGTTATGCAAAGAACATGTGGGTAAGATCTCTCTCTAAAGAAGTTTAAGATACCTACTTCCAGTAAATGGGACAGGAGGGGGAGATTTGTTGAATCCATCCCATTTTTTAGTCAACTTTAGCAATTCAATTGGTACAATAAATTGTTAAAAATAAATAGTAGTTGGAGTTGAAAAAAAAAGATTTGATGGTTGGCAAATGGTAAGATTTGCAACCATTATTGACTTCGCTATATTTACATATGTCATTAGTGACATAGGCATGGTTTTATCCTTCTATAAATAGAGCATTCTTGCTCATTTGTAGAACACACCAAGTTAGAGAGAAAAACCATTTTGAGAGCAAAGTGAGGTATTCCATAGACTATACAAGTAAATATTCTGTGAAGAAAATTTGAGTGTGAGCGATATTTTAATAAGACGGAAACCAAAAGAGTGTTGTTCCTTTTATGTGTGTAGTAGTCATTTTGAGTATTTTGTTCGTGACTACACAGTGTAAAATTCCTTACTCTAGTAATATCAATTGCTTCTCTTGGCCCATGGTTTTTCGTTTATTCAGAAGAGTTTCCACATAAAATTCTTGGTGTCGTTATTTTCCCATTTTATTTCCATTCTGTTTACCATATATATTATAGTGCTCGTCCGCGTTTTCCCAACATTGTCCCCCTCTTATCAATGTTGCATTCCTGCTACTTCCACTGTTAAAGGACCTATGTCATATGCAGAAGCCATCAAAGATAAATGGTGAATGGATGCTATGCTGACTGAGATACAAGCTTTGGAGAGTAACAAACTTGGGAACACACTAACTTACCAAGAGGGAAGAGGCATATAGGTTGTAGTAGGATATACAAAGTCAAGTACAAATCTACCAGTGTTACAGAAACGTTCAAGCCAAGGTTGGTTGCTTTGGTAACCTCTAGACATTGGCATATTCATCAGATGGATGTGTTTAATGCCTTCTTTCAAGGTAATTTGGATGATATATATATATATATATATATATATATATACACACACACACCGCAGGGGTTTCTCAGCAAAGGGGAGAAGGTGCGTAGACTAAGAAAGTCTCTATACGGACTCAAAAAATCTCCAAGACAGTGGAATCATAAGCTGACAGTAGATCTCAGCAAACTCAGGTAGAAACAAAGTTCACATGACTAATGTATGTTCATTAAGAAATAAGAATAATATATGATTGTTGTACTTGTGTTTGTAGATGATATGTTCATAACTGGAAGTGTTCTTGATTGAAAAGACAAAGAAGGCACTACAACAAGAATTTCAAATGGCCTTAGAAGAGCTGAAATATTTTTTAGGAATTGAGTTCATTAGGTTAGCAAATGGTATATTAATGCATCAAAGCAAGTATGCCCTTGAACATATAATAGAACTTAGTTATTAATGTCAAACTAACATGTAAGTGGTATTATGATCATATACACAAGGGACAGAAGGACTCAGAAGACCATTTGATAGATTCTACAAGGTATCAAAAATTGATAGGGAAACTGCGATATATCTCAACATGACAAGACCTGATATTTCTTTAGCACTCAAACTTCAAATCAATTTTTGCAACAACCAAAGAGTCACACATAGATGCTACACTAAGGGTGGTCAGATATCTTAAAAGACAACCTGGACAGGGTTACTATTAGCTTGTACATCTGATAAGAGGGTCACTGCATTTTGTGATGTTCAATGGGCCTCTTGTCCAATAACCAGGACATCTGTAACAAGCTATATGATCCAAGTGGGAAATTATCTAGTGTCATGGAAAGCCAAGAAACAAACTACAGGTTCAAAGAGCTCAACAAAGTCTAAATACAGGAGTCTTGCCTGTATTGTATTTGAACTAGTCTGGTCACATGGAGTACTAAAGGAAGTAGGTGGTGAAGTACAACTACCAGTTCAACTGTACTGTGACTGCAAAGCTGCAACACAAATTGCTGAAAATCCAGTGTACCACCAGAGGACTAAATATATTGAGATTGACTATAATTTTATAAGGAATAGGTTGCAACAAGGATGATTCAAAGTAAACTATCTACCTACCAAAGAACAACCTGCTGGTATGTTAACTAAAGGGCTATCTAGACTACTACATGACCATCTTAAATCTATTCTAGGAATGTTAAATGTGCTTGCACTACCTAGATTGAAGGGGATTGTTGTGATATGAAGAAATAAATGGTAGTTAGGTAACACTGTTAGGATCAGCTAAGGACAATGTAATTTTTGTTGGGAAATGCGGATAAACACAACAATATATATGGTAAAAGTAATGGAATTAAAATGTGAAAATAACGACACCAAGAATTTTACGTGGAAACCCTTCTGAATAAGGGAAAAAATCACAGACCAAGAGGAGCAACTGATATTACTATAGTAAGGAATTTGACACTGTGTAGTCACGAATACAATACTCAAAGTAACTACTACGCATACAAAAGTAAGAACACTCTTTTGGTTTCAACCTTACTAAAATATCCCTTACACTCTATTTTTCTTCACAGACTATTGTTCTTGTAGAGTCTATGAAATACCTCACTTTCCTTTGAAAATGATTTTTCTCTCTAATTTGGTGTGTTCTACAGATGAGAGAGAATTCTCTATTTATAGAAGGACAAACCCATGCCTATGTCACTAATGACATAGGTAAATATAGCAAAGTCAAAATTGATTGCAAATCTTACCATTTTCCAATTACCAAGTCTTTTATTTTCAACTCCAATTACTATTCCTTTTTAACAATTGCTTGTACCAATTGAATAGCTAAAGTTGAACAAAAAATGGGATGGATTCAACAAATCTCTTCCTCCAGACCCATTCACTAAAACGAGATATATTCATTTTTTTAGAGAGAGATCATACCCACAAGCTCTTTGCACAACTCAAACTTGTCTTTCAGTATCGTCTTGGTCAGCATATCAAGAGGATATTCACTTTTGTAGATTTTTTCGATGTGAAATGAATTAATCTCCACTTCATCCAAAATTCAATAATATCTGATGTTAACATGTTTTGTTCTTGCATGGTACATGGAGTTCTTACTCAAGTTTATAGCATTTTGGCTGTCACAATAGATAATATACTCCATTTGATTCAAACCAAGCTCTAGAAGAAATCACTTTAGCCATATCCATCTCCTTGCCAGCTTCAGTAGCCGCAATATACTAAGCTTAAATTGTAGATAGTGCAACACACTTCTGCAACTTTGACTACCAGGATAAAGCTCCCCCCTAAAAAAGTAAACAAATATCCATTAGTGGATTATCTATTATAAAGGTCACCTGCAATATCAGAATCTGTATAGCCTTTCAAGATTGGATTTGATGCTCCAAAACACAAGCATTCATATGAGCTTCCTCAAAGATACCTGAGTATCCACTTCACAGCTTCCCAATGCTCTTTTCCTGGATTTTTGAGAAATATGCTGACAACACCAACTGTGTAAGCAATATAAACTCTAATGCACATCATTGTATACATTAGACTTTCGACGACGGAGGAATATCGAACTATGGCCCTGCTCTCTTTTTCTTCTTTAGTTGTAGGACACATCTTCTTCCTCAACTTCTTATGACCAGCAAGAGGTGTGCTAACAGGTTTAGCATTCTTCATATTGAAGCGCTCTAGTACACCTTCAATGTACTTCTTCTTGAATAAATAAAACTTCCTTTCATCCCTGAGATGAGTAATTCTCATGCCCAAAATTTGTTTGGCATGACCCAAGTCTTTCATAGAAAAAGACTTACACAACTATTTCTTCAGCTCGTCAATCTTGGAAGTATTCTTTCCCACAATCAACATATCATCCACATACAATGATCAAATGAAGTTTTCTTATAGTCTTGCTCCTCTATAACAGATACAAACTTCTTGAACCACTGTCTAGGAGCTTGCTTTACGCCATATAGACTCTTTCTGAGTTTGCACATAAAATTTTCTTTACCATCTACTTTGAAGCCCTCGGGTTGTTCCACATAAATCTCTTCTTCTAGGTCACCGTGAAGGAAAGCCGTCTTCACATCCATCTACTGAATCTCTAAATTAAGACTAGCAGGCAAACCTAGAACTTGTAAATCGAGGACATTTTCAGAACAAGAGAAAATATTTCGTCAAAGTCAATGCCATTCCTTTGACCAAATACCTTATCAACCAATCTAGCTTTGTACCTGGGCTTCAAGTTGTGTTCTTCAACTTTAACATTGAACATGCACTTGTTCTTCAAAGCTTTCATCCCCTTAGGCAATATTACCAATTCATAAGTGTTGTTCTCATGCAGAGACTTCATCTCATCTTGCATGGTTTGAATCCACTAATCCTTCTGCTCATTTTCCATGGCCTACTCATAACATTCAGGTTCTCCCCCGTCAGTGAGTAACACATAGACATTGGGTGAATAACGGGAGGAAGGAAATCGCTGTCTTGTGGACCTTCGAGGCGGAATATTTGATTCGTCCACAACTTCATGAGCAACATGATCATCAATAACAATATCATTGTTATTATCAACATCCACATGTTGATTCGATACATCATTCAGGGTGCCACCATAATTTCCAAGCCCAACAACATCATGCACACTTGTGTGAGGAATTTCATCATGATGAACTATACCATCAAAACTTTAATATTCTAGCTTCTCCGCTATGTCAATATCTTCAATTGTTTGATTCTCCATGAAAATATTATCACGGCTACTCACAAGTTTCTTTTCAATTCGATCATATAGCCTGTAACCAAATTCATCAAGGCCATATCCAATGAAGATGATGCTTTGTCTTGGCATCTAACTTTGACCTTTCATATTTTTGCACATGTACAAGAGTTTTGCAACCAAATACTCTTAAATGGTCATAGGAAATATACTTTCCGTACCAAACACTATTTGGTACATCACTTTGCAAAGCAACAACAGGAGATTGAGTAATAACATGTGCATCGGTAAATAAAGCCTCACCTCAAAATGAGTTTGTCAACTTTGCTTCAGAAAGCAAACATCTAACTCTTTCCATGAAGGTCCTATTAATTCTCTCAGCCAAACCATTAAGTTGAGGAGTCTTGGGAGGAGTCTTCTGGTGTCTAATACATTGATGCTTGCAGTATTTGTCAAATGGTCCACAATATTCACCACCATTATCAGTACGAATACACTTCAATTTCTTTCTAGTTTCTCTTTCAACTGAAGCCTGAAACTACTTAAAACACCTAACACTTGGTCTTAGTCTTCAAGACATAGACCCAAAGTTATCTCGAGCAATCATCAATGATGGTGGCAAAGTAGAGTGCACCACCCAATGTCTTTGTCTTCAATGGACAACATAAATCAGAGTGCACCAACTAAAGCAACTCTGTCTTTCTCGAAGGAGGGTAGGACTTAACGGAAACTCTATTTTGTTTACTAGCCAAGCAATGCTCACAATTTTCTAATTTAGCACTTCTGAAATTTGACAAAAAATTCTTCTTGGATAGAACATTAAGTTCTTTCTCGCTGATGTGTCTAAGTCTCTTATGCCATAACATTGAAGAGTTATCACTCTTAATCGCAGTCACCATATCAACACAAGTATAGGCCGTAGTCTAGCATAGACCACGATGTTTGCTACCACAAGTCACAACCAAGGAACCCTTAATGAGCTTCCATTTTCCATCACCGCTGGTACTAACATATCCTTCTTCATATAAAGCACCAACAGAAATCAGGTGCAAACGAACATTAGGAGCATGTTTCACATTGGTCAAACCTAGTTTAGTTCCAACACTAGTTTTCAAACAAATTGTACCAATACCAACCCCCCAACAAACAATCTCATTACCCATACTCAGGGTTCCAGGATCACCAAGAGTATAGGAAAAGAAAACTCCTTCCTTGATCTCACATGAGATGCGGCACCAGTGTCCATAACCCAGCTTGACTCATCACAAGCAATATTTAATATGCCTGGATCAAGAACGGTAACGAGGTCTTCGGTGGTGATGGTTGCTAGGCAATTTTCATTGCCATTTTCTTTAGTTTCCTCTTTGTTTTTGTTTTCCCTCTTCAACTTCCCGCATAATTTCATTGTGTGCCCTTTCATACAACAATAATTGCACTCAATATCCTTAAGTCTGCCTCTGGATTTGCTCCGATTTTGTTCTCTATTCTAAGAACCACAAGTTTTTTTTCTCTCTGGGTCTAGTTATCCGGACATCCAACGAAGAAGAACCTTGAGTTTTTCTTCTTATCTATTTGTTCAAGACACTACTCTTGGCAGAATCCATAGAAATCACACCATTCGAAGCAGAATTTGACAACGAAGTTCTAAATATTTTTGAAGAGTCTGGTAGGGAACCAAGTAGAAGCAAGCCTTGAATTTCTTCATCAATTTTGATGCCCATAGAAGATAACTGATTCATGATCCCCTAATTATTGAGATGGTCTATCATCGGAGAACCATCATGATACTTTAAACTCAACATCTGCTTCATTAAGAACATTTTGTTATTGCCAGTCTTCCGAGCATACAAACTTTCAAGATGCTCCTATAGGGTTCGGGCATGTGTCTCCAAGAAATATAGTTCAACAGATTATCGTCGATCCATTGCCTAATAAATCCACAAAAATGTCTGTGCAACAGATTCCACTCTTCATCTGTTTTATTATCAAGCCTTACAGTTGTAAATACTGGTTTGTAAAAGTTCTTGACATAAAGAAATATTCCATTTTCTCCTTCCAAATGGCATAATTAACAACATTCAAAGTATTCATTCTACTTGTGTTCGCTTCCATTGTTTTTTCCCCAAAAAATATTGTTATCTCAAATCAAAGTAAATCTTTTCTGATGTGGAAGTTCAGACTGTGCTGCAACCACAGAGCATACTCAGATAAAACCTTGGCACTGGTACCTGTTTGCTGGGAAAATGCGAATAAACACAACAATATATATGTTAAAAGTAATGGAAATAAAATTGGAAAATAACGACACCAAGTATTTTACTTGGAAACTCTTCTAAAAAAGGGAAAAAACCATGGGCCAAGAGGAGCAACTCATAATACTATAGTAAGGAATTTTACACTTTGTAGTCACAAATACAATACTCAAAGTGTCTACTGCACACTCAAAAGGAAGAACACTCTTTTGGTTTTCACCTTACTAAAATATCGCTCACACTTTATTTTTCTTCACAGACTATTTATCTTGTATTGTCTATGGAATACCTCACTTTTCTCTCAAAATGATTTTTTTCTCTGATTTGGTGTGTTCTACAAATGAGCAAGAATGCTCTATTTATAGAAGAATAAAACCATGCCGATGTCACTAATGACATAGGCAAATATAGCAAAGTCAATAATGGTTGCAAATCTTACCAATTTGCCAACCACCAAGTCTTTTATTTTCAACTCCAATTACTATTACTTTTTAACAATTGCTTGTAGCAATTGAGTAGCTAAAGTTGACCAAAAAATGAGATGGATTCAACAGTCTTTTTATGAGTTAGTTATAACTAATCCTCTGGTTGTTGGTTACACGAAGATTAGTTAGTAACAGAAGTCATAATTGGTACGTTTAATCATTGAAAGAATCTTCTTCCTCCTTAGATATTTTTCTACCTAATTTCTAGATTCTTCTTTACGATCAAAAAGTATTGGGGGAAATTTAATGTGTGGAGTAGGAAAAATGCAGGAAAGAGAAAATCAAAGCATAGTTAAATCTTATTGATGATAATAGAAAGTAATGGGAACTCTTTGAAGCCTTTTGAAGTATCAAGAAAAATTTAATGTATCGAGTAAGATGAATGCGGGAAAGAGAAAAACAGGAAAAAAGATGAAACTTGTTGATGATAAAGGAAAGTGATGGGAGCTCTTTGAGCCTTTGAAAGTATACAAGTCAATTCAACACGTGAAGCAGTACGAATGTGTATCGAATAGTGAAAGAGTTCTCATTTTTAATATTTAATCTCGAAAAGAACACATAAAATACATATAAACTTTCCTTGAACAGTAGAAAAATGCATGTTTTCATGTAGATCAATTATTGAGCTATTACCAAGAAGTGGAGTTTTTTCAATACAAATGATCATTCCTTTTCACAAGGGGCTTACATAGATTTATTTGAATAAAGATTCAAATATTTCTTTGAGGTGCTCGCCACATTAGGTAATTGAGTGTGAGTTTTTGAATGTTGACAATTTTTTGGCTTATATGATGTTACTTCACACTCACTGTTCCAAAAAAATGTTAATTTTAATAGCAACCAGGTTTGTTTCCAAACAATCCTATATATGATATAGTGGGAAAACGAGTTTGCATTACTTCAATTCAAAATACAATTGTTTTATGAAGGGAGTGAACGTAGCATTATTCATGCAATGATGATAAATGCTTGCATCTTGAGAAGTGAGTTTGTGGAAGTTGATGTTAGCTAGACTTTATGACTTTCTCAATTCACATTCAATAATCTTAAGTTTGTTTTTTTAAAGTTAAGTTCACCATTCAGTATGAGCTGATAATTTCAATCAAAGGGGTTTTAAGCTATATTTTGAATAGGTATATAATTAACTCAATGTGTGAATTTCCTCCGCTTGAATGGTATATTGGTTGGAGCACGACATGTTATGAGTTGAGTGCATGATTTGAGTTTGAACCCTATAACAAAAAGGGTTGCTAGTAGAATATAGAGAAAGATACCAAGAATCTTTAACCATGTGTCACTTGTCCTAGAAAATTTATCTACTATTTAAATATATAAGTATATGAACTTCAGAAAAAAATTATAAGTTGTGATCACATATTTTATTGTTAGGTCAAGGATAAAGTTGATAAACAAGAGAGGAGGATGTCACACAGCCAAATGATATGAACTATTTTTTTCTAATACTATTTTTAGTTATATCATTATTAATTATCATTTTGCATCATTTGTTACGCAAATCTACACTGTAAGTTATCGATTCAGTTGTACCTCAGTAGGATTGATTCAAACCTTATATTTGTGTCAAAAACTCACCGAGCAATAAAAATGTGCTGGCCTCAATCGATTTTAAAATTTAGAACCTATGAATTTAACATCTTGAATCTGACTTTTACCCACATATTTTAGTTTCCCTATCGTGCAATGCTATAATCATACAAAAAAATTGTTTTACTCCATATTCACATAAATTTGTTTTACGAATATAATCCCTCTGTCTCAATTTATGTAACACTTTTAAGAATTCGAGATTCAAAAAAATTTATCTTTGACAATAAAAATTTTAATATATCTTATAACTATTTTAAATTTACAATTATTGTGATTTATAGTACTCTTTACATGGTTTACAAATATATAAATTTCATTAAAAAAATTAAAGATTTCATGCGCAATTTTTTTGTCAAACTTAAACTATTTGACTCTCGAAAAATAAGAAGTGACACATAAATTGGTACAGAGGGAATATAATTTTAATTCTATTAGAGGTGATTTGTGTGAAATTATGCGTTAAGCCTAACTCACACTCCAAAAGCTAGCTCAAAGGGAGGAGTATTGTTCAAGCCTTATAAGGAGTCCACCCATCTCATTAATCACTAATGTGGGACTTTTTTCATTCTTTTAACAATTTACCCATGCACCTTGTACTTATCTTAAGATATCAAAATATAAATTCTTCTATAGACTAAAATTATATCATATTGCCATTAAAATTCTAGGGAAAGTAGTAACTAGGACATTGTCTAACATCATTATGTGAAAGAAGGAGATTAGAAGTTATTTTTATTTTCCTCTCAACAAGTTACCGCCCAAAAAATATTGTTAATCAATTGTATGCATACGTAGAAAGTAGTTTCTTCTAAAAAAAATATTTGATTATCTAACATATTAACTGTTTTAACTTAAGACTAACATGTTATTTCATTAAATTCTTTCAGATAACTTTTTCCTTTTATTTTGTGTTCATCTATATATTTCTCAGTTCATTGAAGAAAAACATTGCATCTAACTTCCAATTCTAGTTTGCATCAATTAATTTCATGGGTCGCAATAAGATTGTGATGTGGAAAACTGAGAATGCAGTATCCCGTCAACAGTTATACTCAAAGTGCAAGGATAGCTTTGTTAAGAAGTCAAATGAGTTGAGGATTTTATGTAACTCAAATGTTGCCCTGTTAATGGTTTCTCCAAATGGTGAAGTTACCAACTATTCCGGAGGAGAAAGGTTAATAAGAATTCTAGAATAATCTTTATGTTTGAATGTTCTATGTTTCGTTTATGATACAAAATATGATGTGATTTATTTTGATTGCTCAGCTTTGAGACAAAAAAGGCATTTTTTACAAAAAGAATAAAATGATAGTCACAATTGTGTTATTTCGAATAGATAATAAATAACCATGATCTTAAAAGTTCCAACATATCTTTGCAAATCATTCTATTGAAGCTTGAAACACTTCTCCAAAAAAATAACATATACCTTCTAATTAAGAAGAGAATGAAAGAGACATTAATATTTTGTTTGCATAACTTCAGTAGGAACACTCTGTTTATAATGTTTACGAATTTGTAAAATTAAAGATACTATTTACCAATATAGTTAACGACTTATAATTTCATAGATAGTTCCACATAAATATTGGATACCTTCAAATCAATCAATATTGTATGAATGTATTTCGCTCTAACAAGAAACTTATCGCGCAGAATTCTTATTCGAACTTCTAACTGTTGTTCATGCTCCCTTTTTTAGTATTTGTTCCTGACAAAGAGAAAAACAACAATGAGTAGATTACATAAAAATTGCTAAAAAATATTTCGATGTAAGTCCTTTCTCCCTTTTATACCTTTTTAGCTTGGTATTTCTTTTTCAATTTTAATTACACATTGACCTTTTGAATTCTCCATATTATAGAAAAAGAGGTTAGCTAACATAAATTTAATTAATGTGGTAGTAGTTTATGAGGTATTCATTTAATTTAATTTTTTTAGAAAGCCAAAGGTCTTATTTGAAGATGGCATTATTAAGAGCCTATATGAACATGTTTCATATTTATTGTCATCTAAATGACTCACATTTTTCTTCTTCTCATTTACTATATATATATATATATATATATATATATATATATATATATATAATATACACACACACATACATATACATAAAAATTCATACTATTATTTAGACTTTATTGAATCATTGATAACAAAACTAATTATTTTTTAAAGAAAATTTAATATTTTGAAGGTATTATCAACTACTCATTTTTATATACATTCAAAATTAGAAATTATAATTTTACAATAATCAATTAATTTCTCAAAAATTGAAAAAACTTCATTGAAATCCAATAAAAAAATTATATGATACTTCCTAATCATCTTCCAATCTAATGAGTTTATCGAATTGTTCAAAATATAACAAAATATTTAGATAATTAAAACTAAAGAGAGTAAAACTAACAGTAATAAAAAATGTGAAGTTGTGATAAAAATGACAATGAAAGTAAGAAGTTTCAATGGATGGAGATGAAAATCAATTTTTAAAAAGAAAGAAGAAAGAAAGAGAAAAATAAAAAGGAAAAAAATGTTAAAATCATAAAAAGAATAAGAAAAATTATTTTATAATAAAATACTTGTAAAAATAATACTATATTAGCTATTTTAGGGTGCTCACTATCTTTAAGAGAGTGTACAACTCTTGTTAGATGAAAGAAAAATAATGTAATTATATCTATTCAAAATTGTTTAGTGGGATAATAGGTTGCAAAGTTAAGGTGTCCTTTTAAAAATTCAGGACAACTTCAGTAGTGACTTTATGTCTTTTCTCTACACCAAACAACATATTTAGCTCATATGATTTTATTATCGGTTATTAGTAGCTCCATAGTTCAGTCAAACACTATTGAATTGACCATATTTACAGTTCGGTTAGTATTCAGTCTAAGCATGTTATAAACTTTGTCATTGTATCCAGTTAGCTAGGCATTTAGTTTATGATGTTCAAAATATTATACTTCCTTTTGGGCTGTTCAATTTTGTATTATTTCAACTCTACTCTATCCTACATGCTTAGTACCTTTCAAGTACTGACGCATATGTGCAGTAAATCTTCTCGTGATGTAGGTTCAAGTTCTCAGCATCCTGATCACTCTTAGATCGATTTTCGATCTCTAGTTTAGCAGAATTAGTGATCAACCCTCATTCTCTAAGGACAATATTCATGAATTTATTTTCGGTATTTTTAGTCCTTTAGTTTTAGTTTTGTTACATAGTCAGTTAGAGGCTATTTTCAGTCGTAGTTAGTTTCAACTTATTATTGAGTTAATATCTTCTCTGTATTAAACTCATCAGTTTTCATATATCTCAGTATTAGTATATGGGTATTCCCCATTTTTTTCATTTTAATTATATTTATATGCTCATGATCATGCAAGCAGGGTTAGCTTGGAATCACTTGTGATCCTAGGTCCAGTGTACGCGTCTCGGGGATAGCTCGAGGCGTGATAACTTATAGAGAAACATGTAAGGCCCTGTATCTAAAATAGACGAGATTTTAGTTTTTCAGAAATTTCGGGTACAATCTACGGTCACCAGGTACAGTCCGTAGTCTGATCTACAACCCTTATTGTAGGTCCGTAGTTGACATCTACAACCCCTCCCAAAACTCAATTAAAAAAATAGACAAAGTCTTGACCCACAGATAAAACTAAGGTCCGTAAGTTAGACCACGGTCCATGTTCTTTCTTGGATTGAGACTCCTGTTACCCAGCCTCTGAGATGAACTATGGATGACCAGCACAGTCGTCATTTGATCTACGATCCGTATGTCTGACCGTAGGTGAAGTTAGCATTTAGTTAAGGGGAAATTGCTGATTGGGTGAACTTCAAATGGTAATAACTCTTAGCACAAAACGAATTAGGTGTCCAATGACCTATATATGATAGACAATTGAATCCTCTCTCCAACGCCTCTGCGTTTGCTAAAAACCGACCTATGAGTAAAACATTATGACAATTTTAGTAAAGGCATGTCGAACAAACTCAAATGACGGACCGTAAATCTAGGTCGTCGATTGCTCCGACAATAATTATTTCAGGGGTATTTTGGTCTTTTCCTAGTTCTTTCGACCCCTATACATCGTTTAAACCCTAAATCATGAGATTTTAGTCAGTTTAAGCCTTGAAACATAACTAAAACTTGACTAAGTCATATCATTAATCAAAACATAGAAAATTAGAAGCAAGAGAGGAGAAAAAGGTCAAGAACCCTAGTTCAAAAACGCAACAAGGTTTTATCAGTTTCGGCCCTAAAATCTAAAGATTTCTCCGTTAATTTCATCACTAGGTATGTGGGATTTCACTAGTAGGTTCCTTTCACCCATTAGATCCCTAGTTTTCAGTACGTTTCTTGAATCACAAACCATGACTAGTCTTTGGTAAAATTATTACGTTAATATTAAGTTTATCGCATGAATTTCATAACCCTATCTATGTATTTCTTTAGTTCTTGAATTACACATATTAGGTAAGATATTTCAGTTATTCAGGTATGCATGCCTTAGTTATTAATGCATCATGATCATATTAATTGTTGCATTCTCAGTATGCATGCAGAGTTTGAGCTATCCAATATTTGTAGAAACTCTGTCATAATTAGTTAACTACTTAAATCGTTGGGAGTAGCATAACACCGAGTTGGACTAGGGATATAACACACCCTAATAGTCCCAAAACTACTATCCAAGTAGGTTGTAAGTCCCCTCTGTGGGCATCAGTTTAGTGATCACGCCATTATGCCTTTATACCTCTGGCCGAGTTTATTGGGTCCTCTCGATGGAGCGTATACATCATACTCAACATTTAGCTCATGTGGTTTTATTATCTGTTATTAGTAACTCCCAGGGTTCCGTCGGACTCTATTGCATTGACCATATTTACAGTTCAGATAGTAATCAATCTCAGCATGTTATAAATTTGGTCATTGCATCCAATTAGCTCAGCATTCAGTATATCATGTTCGGAATATTATATTTGCTCTTGTGCTTGTTCAAATATATATTATTGCAGCTTTACTGTATCATACATGCTCAGTACCTTTCAATTATTGACGCATACGTGCGCTACATCTTCTCTTGATGGAGGTTCATGTTCACAACATCCAGATCACACTTAGATCGGTTCCCAATCTCGAGTTCGGTAGAATCAGTAATGAGTCTTCATTCTTGAATGACAATAGTAATGAGTTTCTTTTCAGTATTTTAGTCCTTTAGTTTCAATTTTGATAGACTTAGCTAGGTCCTGTCCCAACATTTCTAGTCAGTTAGAGGCTATTTTCAGACATAGTTAGTTTGAGCTTAGTATTGAGTAAATATCTTTTTTCTATTGAACTCATCAGTTTTTATATATCTCAGTTACAGCCTATGAGTATTTCCTAGATTTTCATTTTACTTATGATATAGCTTCTGCAACATGTCATTATCTTTAGTATGTTTAAGATCATGCCAGCCAGGTTAGCTTGGGATTAATTATGGTCTTATGTCCTGTGTCCGCGTTTTGGGGATAGCTCGGGCGTGAAAAAACCAATAGTTGAAAGATAGGAAATTGGAGGAAGAATAAAATATAACTAAATTTTGTAGCAAAGATTATTATTGGATGATATTATTTAGTACACTTTGTAGCCTTATATAAGTTTACATTTTATGGAATCATATTCTCTAAACCACTAATGTAATTCAACTAGACCAACTCACCTAAACATCAGGAACACAATTCTGCAGTACTTCACAATCGCAAAACTATCACGAGTAAAAAGAAAATAAGTATCAACTTAAAGCTAAAGTATAGACATACTGAAGACTTAGCCAAACTAAATAATAGGAGTTGATATTGTGGCAGAGAGGGGGTATTATTTTTATTATGTTAAATGTAATTTTCCTATGCAGCTTGTACTTTACTTGGGATATCAAAATATAAATTTTTCTATACAGTAAAATTATATCATATTGCCTTTAAAATTCTAGGAAAAGTGATAAGTAGGACTTGTCTAATATCCTTATATGAAAGAAGAAACTTAGGAGTTATTGTTATTTTTCACTCAACAAGTTACGCCCACGTAATTTTGTTTATCAATTGAGTGAAATAAGTAGAAAAACACTAATTTTGACTTAAGATTAACACTGAAAGTCGTTTTCTTCTCAAATAATATTTATCTGAATGTCTATTAGATTTTAACATATTAACTACTTTAACTTAAGACTTACATTAAATTCTTTGAGTAATTTTTTTTCTTTTTTCTTTCTGTTGATCTGTATTTTTCTCAGTTCATTGAAGAACAACATTGCATCTAACTTCCAATTTTCTAGTAATTATATCATTTAATTCCATGGGCCACAATAAGGTTGTAATGAAGAAAATGGATGATCCAGAATCGTAAACATTTCTACTCAAAAAGGAAGGATAACATTGTTGATTGAAGGGTATTTTGGAGCCAATAGGTGGATGAGAAGGCATTTTGGAGCAAATAGGTGGATGGAATGTAGTTTTGTACCATTCCAATACTACGAGGGTATTTTAAGCCCTTTTCCGTTATATAAAAAAAGGAGCTTAGGAGTTATTGTTAAATTCCAGTGAATAAGTTAGCGCCCACAGATTTTTGTTCCCCAATTGTGTAAATATGTAGAAAAACGCTAATTTTGACTTAAGATTAGCAATGAAAGCCGTTTTCATTTCAAAAAAATAATTATCTAACTGTATATTAGATGGTAACATACTGACGTCTTTAACTTTAAAATGGAATGTTATTGCATTAAATTATTTGAGCTGTTTTGCATCATTTAATTTCACGGGTCGCAATAAGGTTGTAATGTAAAATATTGAGGATCCAACATCCTGTCAACAGTTCTACTCAAATTGCAAGGATATCATTGTTAAGAAGTCAAATGAGTGAGTTGGGGTTTTTATATGATACACATATTGCACTGCTAATGTTTTCTCCAACTGGTGAAGTGATCAACTATTCTAGCCGAGAAAGGTTGATGAAATTTCTAGAATGATTTTCCTTTTTATGTTTGAATAATATATGTTCTGATGATACAAAATGTGATGTAATTTCGTTTGAATGCTCAATTATAAGGATCTCATGATAAATACAATGGGATGATTATTTCAGTATGTCAAATTCATGAATTAGACTTTGCCAATTTCATTCAAGTGACAAACACAAATGTTTTTTTTTTTTGTTGAAGATCCACTCCAAATCCAAATGAAGAAGTACTAAATTTTTCTTATCATTTACTGATGTTTGGAGTTTCATCTAACCTTGACTTTTATTTTGCAGCATTTGATGCAGAGTTTCGCGCAATAAAAATCTAAACGACAAATGATTGAAAATATTGCTATGTATGACACACTTACTTTTCTCGAGTTCTTTTCTTCTGATTAATTTCTTTGTTTTGTGGTACTTTCTACGTGATACAATATTTTTTGTTAGATATTTTTACGATGTTGATGATTGGAAAATGTGCTTTAGTGTTAAAGTAAGACTTGATGTTTCCACACTAGTGTTGATTGTGTATACTTAAAAACACTTAGGATTATCACTCTAATAGGGAAATATTTAGAAGGGGGATCACCTTCAGTAAGCAGTTATAAACCTATATTCATCATTACTAAAAACACGTCACTTGATATTTTTTTAAATGTATTTTCATAATAGGCTCATACGGAGAAGCTCAATGACCTCAAACAAACACTAAGTGAAGCACATGAGAAAATAAGGTTGAAGATTTCTTCAATCTATTTTTAGATATTCTAAAAATGTCCTATTTTATAACTTTTTTTTTCCTTGGATCGGTCAGCTCTTATGAACCAAAAGTGGAAAATATCAATACAGTCGAAGAAACCGATGCATACAAGCAGTATCTTCTAGGTGCTACGAAACAGATTCAACGATCCAAAGTGAGCCTATCGCAAGCATGCATTTTTTAACTTCTATTTTCATTAGGTCAAGAGACTCCAAAAAAACTTAAATCTCAATAGTTGACTCACCCTCCTCCAATACACACACATACACAAAATGGAACCAATTTGTTAGTTGAATTAAGATCGGCATGATCATTTTTTGTATTCTTCTTACCTGGAAAAACTCTTGGATAACCAGGAATGTCTCAAGAGAAAAGAAAATGTCGCGGTAAGACATTTTTTTTTATTGTGTCATATTTGAAGGAATACTTAATTGTTTTTCAAACATGTTGTATGAAATTGACTATTAACATTATAATCTCTAGAGGATATGGCTTGTGACGAATAATCTTTATTATCAAACTAGTCATCAAATGGTATATATATTAGTAAATCTATACAATAACTTATAGACTTCAGTCTGAAACAAGTTGATGTGAAATCCGCACTCGTTCATTTAAACTCAGAGGAATATATTGAATGTTGTTTCTCTAAATTTTTAGGAACCAGTAGGGGATGGAAGATTTGAGGAAACGGATTGGATGACAGTGGAGAGGCAGTTCTATGTGTCCAACAAATTCTAACAAGGAATTATGATATACTAGTTTATGTATTAAAAACATAGTAGAATAAATAACTCGCACCAACCAAGCAAGCGAGAATATAAATTATGTTGCATATGCATATTATTAATGCAACTTTAATAGTTCTTATATGATAGCAAAACATAGATATTGTATTTTGAAATAGAAAAAATTTGGTTTGTTTGATATGGTTTTTATTTTAATTTTATAAATTTACATTCTCATAGTTTATAAAGTTTTTGTTAATTTTCTAAATCATTAAATTAGAGGCTAGATATATATATATATATATATATATATATATATATATACTAGTTTCGAAAACGTGCGTTGCACTTTGTCCCATATAATTATTATAAAATTGAATTATTATATAATTTCAAAATTAGAAATATTAGTTTTACTAATTTATATTTCATTAATTAAATAAAATTCATAATAATCAAATAGTACATTGACCATCAAGCAAGAAATATGGAAAAATAATTATTTTACTATATCATCTAATAATATGAATATATCTATATGAGTAATCCTTAATAATCTCCCATTACGCTGCATATTAGTAAGTACACAAATATGTAGATACTTAAAGAAACTATATTAGTAAGGAAAAATAAAAGTAAATAAATATTATAAAAGTACATTTAAAAAACGAATCTAAATGTCATAAATTAGTAATTTCAGCACTAATAAAAATAGACTTATAACATTCATAATTTCATAGAAGATTATATTAAAGAAGTATAATCGGTAAAGAATACAAAAAATAAACAAATAAAAATAAATACAACATTCATATCCTTGTTAACACCTTTATTAGTACAATATATATATATATTAAAAAGAAATACACAAGGAGTATAGTGTTTTTCTTCTCCCGTAACAAAAAAAAAATCTAAAATGATAAAGATAAAATTTATGATACAAAGTATCATTTTAATGAGGATCAAAAAATAAAATATTTCAAAACAAAAAAAAAAGTACCTGAAAATTGTCTAATGATTCACATCAACACGAGGCAAGTGGTAAAGCATTCCCTTACAGAGGAAAATGCTCTTGCTGATATTTTTACGAATTCAATTTTCTCTTTTGCAGGTAATTTTTATGATCAACTATTTTCAAGATACTCCAATTGAGGGAAGAAAATTACTCAGTCTAGATAAACAAGGAACGTCATACATAAGAAGAAACAAGATGGAAGAGACACCTAACAACAACACCAAACATTCAATATTCTTCGGATTATAATTAGATTCGTGCAAGATTTTGTAATATTTTTAAATAGCTAAGCTAGTGCTTGAAGTAAATTCCATAAATTTTGTACTTACGCCTTGTGAGAGCTTGGGGCATCCAATGGTACCAAATCAAGGCATTACCTTCTTGTGGAAATTAGTCCACTCTAATCGAATTGACATAAGCATAGAAAGACAAGCATAATAAGTTCTCATTATTAAGTATTAACATATTAAAAGATTTTATGGTGGTGTAAAACCCATTGGGGCTCAACCCATTAAGACTTAGAAAAGTTAATACCAATGTAAAGTAAAAACAGAACAGATAGAGATACTTCGTTGAAGTACAGGAGAGCTCAGACATGTGTATGGTAGAAGAAATCCTTGAGCATCAAGTTGATAGAACTCTTGCAAGTTGAAAATAAAATCCGGGCAAGATTTGGGGTGTCTCAACACCCATAAATCGACCAATATTCTTTGGCTCGGAACAACTACACCGAACACACCATTGTTGAAGCTCTAGTTGAGAAGAGAGTAGATGAAGAAATGACTGAAACTTTCCAATTCTGCTGATCGAGTTTTTTCTTTTTATTAATTTTTTTACTTATTTAAGTTTTTTTATTTTTTTTCATTTATGATTCTGTAGAAGCTCTTGTTGGGCCTAATTTAAATTTTTTATTATACAATAATAAGCACGGACAATTGTCTGTTGTTATTTGGAAAAAAAACTTGAAGATCCATTCCTCATCAATTAAAGCTTTATTTGGAGATAAAGGTTCATTTCACATAAAATATGTGGTGAAGAAAATGCTTAAAAATGGAGAAGTTTTCTACTGACAAATCATGTCTTGCTCTCAATTTAAGAAAATAAATTATAAATGAATATAAAAATTCTAAATAAATTGTTTATAATAATGACTTCATAGATATGAGGTTTATTTTTACAAATTTACAATTAACACCATAATACATCTTATGGCGTTGTAATGTTAGTGATCCCATCCAATTTACCCACTCCCTGCCCTAAGCCCCCTAAAGGCACTCTAGAGTTGATTGAGAAGTAGATCTCTAACTTTTTGGTGATCTTCTACGAACAAAAACAAACATCATTGGCGTACTTGAAAATAAATGTAGATTCCATAAGATGGATGGGGCATATTAATTAGAAGCTTTGATGAAATTAGTACCACTCTAGTGGTTAAAAGATAGTAGAGGTACAGAACTATCCCATCCTTTTGGGCTAGCTTCCTTAATGCCAAGTATTGTACTAGACTTTATACAGTTGCAAAGTTGTATAGAGTAAAACTTCTCATAGTTCGAGACAGATGATGAAGATCAAAAAACTGGGTTGAACTCAACATTTTTGATTGTGATTGAGTGGTAGAGGAATGTGTAGTGGTATTGATTGAAGTTAGGGTGACAATAATGATTTTTAGAGGAGGACTAAAACCAAGAATAAATGAGTCAAGAGAAAAGGCTTTGAGTATGTTGAGGGTATTTTATTTCGAAAGAGATTTTTTTTAACCAAAAGTTTTAGGCTTTTAGCCTATTTATTTTCATTTCAAAAATAATTAGTCCCAAAACTGGCCCAATGTTGGAACTAAACAGAACAAAATAAAAGTCAAAACCTAAACAGACAAACCAATATATGAGCATTAAATTCCTTAAAATTGAGGAAGATGATGAGGCATACAGGTTTTGGCTTCAGAGATGGGGTCGAGCATCATTTTCAGTTAATCCAGTTTCTTTGCAATGTTTTGCAACCACGAGGTGAACTTCAACTTCATCTTCTCAGGTGTAATTTTCTACTCTCTCTCTTTAAATTCTTGAATGAGGTTTGCTATAAAAAATGATCTTATTGAACTGTGGAACTTAAAATCTGGATATTGTAAAAGAAATCTCGAGTAAAATTAGTTTTTCTTTAATCAATTTGAATTTGATCGATTGAATCAAATACATTTAATACCACAACAACAAACCAAATCCACAAAAATATTACTAATTGATTTTATGGAGTTATGTTGATACACTCCACATCATTTGTGTAAGAAAATAGTTCCTTTAATTCATCGTTCAGTTTTTGTTTCTCCTCTAGTGATCAATCGGTAGTTTTCAATACATGAATGAGCAGTATATGAAATATAACATAATTATAGATTAAATATTCTATTTTAGCCCCCTTAAGTTCTGATTTTATATCATATGTAACACCTCAATGCTCTCACCAGGTGCATGATATATTAACAACCAAAAACTAATTGAGACATCTTGAGGTACGTTAGTAGCGTACTCAATCTATGATTCATATAAACTTCATATGGAATTGAGACTTGATACAATGAAGATTACTTTATTGAGTCATACTTATTTGTCTTAATATCAACTATTGAATGTTGTGTTTATCTAAATTGATGATTCTGCTTCCTTTACTTAGGACTTCGTGAAAATGGTTAAATTTATGAGTACCCTGTTGTATTTGACTGCTTTATCCTCAGCTGTATAATTCTTTTGAATGTTTTTGAACCTCTTGAAAAGATCTAAATTCATATGTACCTGCAAAAGGAAAAACCAAGTTAGCAAAAAATCAGCTAGAGTATTCTCCCTTGAGGAGTTTTGTACTCTTACTGACGTAGAGTTTGTTAATATGTTGATGGAATAGAGAATCATTGTTACATTCCAAAGTATTTCGCACCCTCCATTTAGCATATGTACCAAATCCAAAGAGTCGGTTGCAATTATAATGTTTTGAAAATTGTTTTCCTAAAAACATTTAAGACTTTTTCTAATAGCAATAGCTTCAAGAACTACATTCGTAGAATCGAGAATCTGCACCTCTTAGCAAACATTAACTCTCCTTCATGGTTTGTGATACAAAAGGTGGCAATACTACTAGGTCCAGGATTATCCTTCGAAGCCCCATTTGTATTACATTTTTACCACCCCATGGTGGAGGATATTATTAAACCCATTTCGAAATAAACTCAGGACTAAAACCATCTAATAAAGCAACTAGTTGAAGCCAAGTGGAAGAGATATAAGTGTATTAAGACTCTCAACTTCATGAATTTCTACGTCCAAAATCACTTTACTTGTGGTATAATTACCACCATGAAGTACAATATTTCTCCTTTTCCATAAAAACCATAAAATAAAATTAGGAATAGCATGAAAATAACGTTTTGCCTCATCTTTAATTGAACATCCCACCATTTTTTGATAGACTGTGTTAACTGAATCCAAGGACCTAATATTCTCGCTGCATAAGTGAAATATTGCCACACTCTGTATGCAATTTCACCTTTCAAAAATAAGTTTTCCATAATTTCCCTTGTTGGGGCAATACAACAGAAGCAAAGTTGGGATTGTTCCAATTATCTATAGCAACAGCTACTGGAACTCTAGCATTTCAAAATCTCCAACTAAAGAATGATATCTTGACAGAAAGATCTTGCCCATATCTTCTTGAAATTCACATTTTCTGCCACTTTCTTTCTCAAAATCTCTCAAGCACTCTTAACTGAGAACTTTCAGGTGCTTGTTTTGATCTCCGTCCATATTAATTCGTCTGTTATGATACATATGATGTATGATATGTTCCACAATATGATCATACAAATGATCATGCATACTATCATAATCCTACCCTGTTTCCTTTAGGAAAAAATCAATGTTCGTCAATGAGTGACAAGTTTGTACTTCAGTTTGATATGTATAAAGAGGCCCAAGTTGGGTCCAATTATCATACCAAACAGAAGAAGTCCAACTCTTTGGTTCCCACCATTGAAATTTTTCAATGCACTCCCTATTGTGTAACACATTTTTCCATAGTTGAGTTCTACCTTTCCATTCAGCCAAAGTTGGAATATGCTTCTTACAGTATTTGTTCCACATAAAATTAGCCCGTAAGGTGGTATTTTGAGTCATGAATCTCCACCATAATTTTTCATACATTTCTTCAGAAACATCAAACATGGATCTAAAACCCAATCCTCCATCCTGTTTAGGTGAATACAATTTCTCCCATGTAGAACAGTGTTTACTCTTACCTGTAATTTTACTACTCCAAATTTTTATTCCAAAAATCCTATGAAGTTCCTTAATCACACATAAAGGAGAAACTATAGCTGATAAGACATGAATTAGAACACTGTGTAGCACGCTAGTGATTGGAACCTCTTTTCCTCCATATGACAATATATTTCCTTTAGAAGATTGAAATTTTGCCTCACCTTCTTGATAAGCTCTTTGTAGTGTTCTTTAACTTTTTTGGGGTGGGTGATACGACCAACCAAGGTATTTTAAAGGAAAATGACCTTCAGACATACCAACGCATTCCTCCACCAATTCTTTCTCAGCGGCCCCTGCACTTTTTTTCCTTTTTTTCAATTTATACAACCAGACAGAGCGTCTAGTAGTTTTTTTTTATTCAAAATAAAAATCATCAATATAAATAAGTACATGCAAGGGGTGGGATTGGCCTTACCTTTTAAATCCTAATGAGGCAACAAACCTCTACTAATTAACAAACATGAAAAACAAAAAAAAAAGCTAGAGAGAACTAGATATTTTATTATCAACCTCAAATTTATTTTTACAAATGTGTGAATTAAAAATAATAGATAGCCCATCTAAAGTGACCTGAAGTATTTTCAGCTTGTTTTGTTCTTCAAATCCATCCACCAAAACTTGATAGTTCATCATTTCTTCTTGGATGTAGTGGATCTTGTTGATGTCATTGACACTATCATATGGTTCTGCTTTGCCAGTCGCATTGGTAGGTGCCTTGGAACAAACTCTTCTGTCAGTTTACTATCCCAACTGTGTTGCCTTCCATGTGTCTTCTTTTTATTTTTGTTGCTTCAACTTCTTTGATGCCGAGGTGAAATATATCCATCCCTAGACACTTTTTAAAAGCATATATCCATCACATTTTCTTCCTCATCCTCATCAAAAGGATCATTGCCCAAATCACGATCATAACCCTAGTTGGACTAAATTTTGATGTTAAGGCCTTTTGTTCCTCCTTCTTTGCAACTATACTTTTAGGTACAAATTCCAAAGCTTGTGGACTAAGTTTTCTAATCAAAAGAGGAGGTGAAACATGCTCTTCTTCATCAACCATATCAGTCCACCAAGAAGTACTCATCTCCCTTTGCTTTTCTTTCGAGACCTCATGAGCTAAGGTATTCAATGTGACCATGGGTGACTTGATCATTGAAATGGGTTTGAGCGACATGGCATCCTCACTTTCCTCACTAATCTTAGACACTTCACGATTAGAGATATATGTAGGACTCATAACACTATCGTTATTTCAGTCTGCATGCTACATACTCCAATTGGTGTGATAACTAATTGTATATTATTATCACAATTGGCTCGAAATAAAGTTTGCCAATTCTTGGATTTAGAATTAACTAACTATCACTATATCTCTACCTCAAGTGCTTAAAACGGATTTGTACAAACAATGACATTCGGTTCATTAGATTGCCCTACTAGATTAGTAGTTAGCTATTTCTTATTTTCAAGACGTGGAGATTTACATCGACTTACCGAGGAATTAATACATATAGAAATTGATTTTATTGTGCAATTGTGTTCCGATTCCCAGTTGCATTCTATTCACGACCGGAAATTTCAACCTGCAAATCGACAGGTTCAAAAGGTTGCAAATCACCTAATTTTGATCCTTCAAAGTTTTGTCCATCAATTGCCAAATTCTCAAGTTGCACATCAGATTTTGGCTTCTATATAGCATCGTGAAGTTTCTCAAGAGTATGCTTATCACCTTGCCTCATACTTGAATTTTAAGCAACAACTCCCTTCTCTTTTATCTTGTTAATTTTTTGCGCAAATTCTGCATCGTTTGATTTATTTGTATCCACATCAAGTTTCTCTTAAAATTCAACACCATCAGCTGAATTACACCTTTGTTGATTGGAAGAAGAGTAGTCATCTAACACTGCCAGACGCTGGACAAAATTTTGCGGCACCAAATTTTGATCTTGAACATCACTCTTTTCAGCCCCTATCCCTAAATCATCAATTGTTCCTTCATCATCCTTTTCACCAATTTCCAACTAGTTTGAATTAGATTTTTTAACATTGATATGAACATGAAGATCGCCTCAAAAATTTTCTCCTTCAATATGACTATCACTGACCATGGCATCAATTTGTGCATCAGTGAGAGCTTTATTAAGCTTAGCACTTCATTTTGGTAAACCATATCCCACAAATTGATCATCCTCAAACAACGTATTTAGGTCCCTTGAAAGCAGGTTTGCTAATAATAAAAAGAGAGATAGAGATAGATGGTCTCCTTGTTTCACTGTCCTAGTGGAATCAAAGAAACCATGAGTTTGGCCATTGATAGAGATTGAATACCGGTTGTTGGAAATCAATCTCCAAATCAAATCATCAAACAATTCTGAAAACCTGATGTTTTTTAAAACTTTCATCAGAAGAAAACAAGATAATGTATCATATGCCATGGTCATGTCAAGATTTATGACCACATTTGATGGTTTACCCCTCTTTATGATGTTAGTAACAATCTCTTGTGTCAATAGCACATTTTCTATGATGCTTCTATCTTTAAAAAAAACTGATAGATTGTGGGCGATCAATTTAGGTGATTAAACTTCAATTATGTCATGAACAACCCCAGATAAAATCTTATGAATGAATTTACTCAAACTAATTGGTCTTAAGTCACAAAGAGAACGATTTTGTTCCTTCTAAGGTAAAACGACCAAATTAGTGTGAGTTATGGATTTTTGAAGGGAATTACATATGAAAAAATCTTGTACCATTTTGAAAATATTGTTACCCAATATATCCCAGCAATGTTGGTAGAATGCACCTGATAAACCAGATGCATGTAAACCAGCAACTGAAAAAGGATGGTTGGCGGTGGGTTGAGTCATTTTTTTTTATAGGAAGAATCGGGCTTTTTCGCAAGGGACAACTAGTAGTAGCTCAGGGGTGAGCACAACTAGTAGTTCAGGGTTGAGCAAAGGTTTAAGAAGAATTCTCTGCAAATTGTGATTTCTACAAGTGTAGAGGCCATATCAAGGAGATCTGCTCAAAACTATTGGGTATCCACCTGACTTCAAGTCTAAAAGAAAGGTTCAGGGTAGTGAGTCTGGTCAGTATGGTCAGACTTCAGTACCCCAGGCTCATTTCTCTTATGCTCTTAACACAAATGTACAGATTTTTGAGTGGGGGAGAAAGGTTGATGAGTCTCAAATTGGTAATGGTGGTAGTTATCCAACTGAATGGGTAAAGATTTACGTCATTAATCCAAGCTGATAAAGATGTCAATCAACTATTTCAAGGATGTACATTCATAAAAGACCAATATTATCACATCCTCAATATGTTCTAGCAAAAGTCAAATTTGCCTATGTTTGGATGCAATGAAATTAATATTGCAGGTAAATCATTTATTTTTTTATGAAAATAACAAAATTTTGATTGTAGATACTAGTGCTACACATCATGCGGTCTCTAACTTGGATATGATTTCTAAGGGGTCTATGTCACAACTTGATGCTCCTAGTGGTAACACTACTCAAGTTACTCCTGTGGGTAATTATGATTTGTCAGCTAACAATGTTGTTACACATATATTTTGCCTAGCTGCATTCCAGCATAACCTATTGTACGTAAGTAAAATACAAAGGAACTAGGTTGTTCAGTCACCTTCTTTCCTCATTTTTATGTTTTCTGGGAACTTTAAAGTGTAAAGGTGTAGGAGGTCGGTAAAGAGGAATAAGGATTGTATTTTTTGCTACAACACACATTTCACACGGGACTGAAAGTAAAAAGTAGAAGTCTACATTTGTTGTTCCTAGAGTACTTTCTAACATGGAGTTGTGTCATCAAACATTAGGTCATGTATCTTCTATAGTTCTTGCAAAAATCTTTGATATGAACAAAAACAGTATGTGTAAAGTCTCAAATTTCTCATTCTGCCCTTGTTCTAAGCTTGCTAGGTCTTATTTTCTGTCTAGTAGTATAAAAAGAAGTACTGTTTTGATTTGATTCATGTTGATTTCTAGGGTCCTTATAAAACACCCATTTTTTATGGTAACAAGTACTTCCTTACAATGGTATTTCTACTTAAACGTAAGTCTGATGTGTGTATTTCTCTTAAACTATTTATGCACTATGGTAGGACTCAATTAGGGAGAAATGTTAAGGTATTAAAGTCTCACAATGGGACTGATTTTGCTAACTCAGTGTGCACTGCTTTGTTCAAAGAGTTGGAAATTATACACGAGAGGTCTTGTCCATATACCTTTATCAAAATGGGGTTGTTGATAGAAAACATAGACATATACTTGAAGTAACTAGGGAACACAAATTACATGCACACATTCCATTGAAGTTTTGGGGGGGCACTATGTCTTAGTTGCAGTTTATCTAATCAACAAATTACCAAGTAGTGTGATAGGTCATCAAACTACTTCTAAGAAGTTATTATATGGAAACCAACCATGTCTGTCTCATTTAAGGACATTAGTGTTCTTGTGCATTGCTAAGAATCTCACCAGACATGTCAAACTGATGGCAATATAAAGGCCTGTTCTTCATATGAGATATTCAGAAGTCTAGAATGGATATGTTCTTTTTTACCTGACCAATTGGTCTTTTATTTGTTAGAATACATGTCATCTTCAGGGAAAACAATCCTATTTTAACAGCAACCAGGTATCTTGACAAACAATCCTACATATGATATAGTGGGAAAACAAATTTGTATTACCTCAACTCAAAATACAATTGTTTAATAAAGGGAGTGAACGTAGCATTATTCATGCGATGATGATAAATGCTTGCATCTTGAGAAGTGAGTTTGTGACGATTTACGTTCGCTAGTTTTTATGACTTTCTCAGTTCAGATTCTATAATCATAAGTTTGTTTATTTCAATCATAAGTTCACCATTCAGTATGAGTTGATAATTTCAATTAAATGGGTCCATAATAATGTCTTAAGCTATATTGTGAATAGGTATATATATAGAACTCAATGTATGAATTTCCTCCGCTTATATGGAATATTGGTCGGAGCATGACATGATATGAGTTGAGTGCATGATTCGAGTTTGAACCGTATCACAAATAAGGTTGCTAATAGAATATAGAGAAAGATTCAAGAGTCTCTAACCATGTGTCACTAGTCCTCATGAATTTATGTACTATTTAAAAATATAAGTAGATAAACATAAAAAAAAAATTTAGAAGTTGTGATCACATATTATTGTTAGGTCAAGGATAAAGTTGATAAACGAAAGAGGAGGAAGTCACACAGAAAAATGATATGACCTATTTTCTTTTCTTATACTATTTTTAGTTGTAGCATTATTATGTATCATGTTTCATCATTAGTTAGTAACATCTAAATTTGAAGTTATTAATTCAGTCGTACCTCAGTAGGTTTGATTAAAATTCTATATTTCTGTCAAAAACCCACCTAACAATTAAAATATGTTGGCCTTGATTGATTTTAAAATATAGAACCTATGAATTTAACATCTTGAATTCGACTTTGACACAAATATTTTAATATCCCTACGTGCAATGATATAATCATACTAAAAGAAATAGTTTTTTTCCGTATTGACATAAATTTGTTTTACGAATATACTACCTCTGTCTAAATTTATGTGAAAGTTTTCAGAATTCGAGATTCAAACAAGTCTATCTTTCAAAGCAAATTTTTTATATATCTTTTAACTATTTTTAATTTACAATTATTTTGATTTATATTACTTTTTACATGGTTTATAAATATTTAAATTTCATTAAAAAATTGAAGATTTCATGCACAAATTTTTTGTTAAACTTAAACTACTTGACTCTCGAAAAATAAAAACTGGCACATAAATTGGAACAGAGGAAGTATAATTTTAGTTCTATTAAAGAAGATTTGTGTGAAATTATGTATTAGGCCTTACTCACAGCCCAAAATGTGATGCAAAGGGAAGAGAATTTCACAAACCTCATTAACCACTAATGTGGACTTATTTCATTCTTTAACAATTTGCCCATACACCTTGTACTTATCTTAAGATATCAAAATATAAATTCTTCTATACACTAAAATTATATCATATTGCCATTTAAATGCTAAGAAAGTAATATATACGACTTGGCTAACATCATTATGTGAAAGATGGAGCTTAGAAGTTATTTTTAGTTTCCTCTCAACAAGTTACTGCCCACAAATTTCGTTCATCGATTTTATGCATATGTAGAAAGTTGTTTCTTCTTAAAAAATTATTTGATTGTCTATTAGATTGTAACATGTATGCATATATATAAAGTTGTTTCTTCTAAAAAAAGTTATTTGATTGTCTATTAGATTGTAACATATTAACTGCTTGAACTTAAGACTGCCATGTTATTGCATTAAATTCTTTGAGCTAACTTTTCCTTTTTCGTTTGTGTTGATCTATATATTTCTCAGTTCATTGAAGAACGATGTTGCATTTAACTTCCAATTCTAGATTGCATCATTTAATTTCATTGATCGCAATAAGAATATGATGAAGAAAATTGAGGATCCAGTATCCCGTCAACAATTCTACTCAAAATGTAAGGATAACATTGTTAATATGTCAAATATTGCACTGTTAGTGGTTTCTCCAAATGGTAAACTGACTATTCTAGCGGAGAAATGTTAATGAGATTTCCAGAATAATATTTTATGTTTGAATGTTCTATGTTTCGTTTATGATACAAAGTATGATGTAATTTCTTTTGATCGCTTAGTTTTGAAGATATTATGATCAAAGTAATGAAGCAACCTAATGAACTGAATCGACGGTATGTTTATTTTAATATGTTAAATTAATGAATTAGACTTCACCAATTTCATTTAATTGACTAACTCAAATGCTTTGTTTTATTGTTGAAGATCCACTCGAAATCCAGATGAAGAGGTACTAAATTTTACACATCTTTTACTAATCTTTGGAGTTTCATTTGACCTTCACATGAACTTTATTTTGCAGCATTTGATGCAGAGTCTCGTTCAATAAAAATTTGAAAGAGGTATGATTGAAAAGATTTCTACATATGACACTCTACTTTTCTCTAGTTCTTTTCTGTTGATTTATTTCTTTGTTGTGTGGTACTTTTCTACATGATTGAATATTTCTTGTTATTTTTGTTGGGTGTTTTTACGAAGCTGATGATTGGAAAATGTGCTTAAGTGTTGAGGTAAGGTTTGATGTTTCCACACTAGTGTTGATTGTGTATACTTAAAAACACCTAAAATATATCACTCTGATAGTGAAATATTTAGAAAGGGGGTCCCCTTCAGCTAGTAATTATAAGCCTATATTTGTTATTACTAAAACCTCTGTAACTTGATATATTTTTAATGCATTTTTATAATAGGCTCATAAAGAGAAGCTTACTGAGCTCCAAAAATACTAAGTGAAGCAATGGAGAAAAGAAGGTTGAAGAGTTGTTCACTCTATTTTTAAATATTCTAAAAAGTGTTGCTCTTTTATAACGATTTGCTCCCTTGGACCTAAAAGTTCTTATGAACCACAAGTGGAGAATATCAATACAGTTGAAGAAGCTGATGCATATAAGGAGTATCTTGTGGGTGCTATGCAACGGGTTCAACGATCTAAAGTGAGCATATCTCAAAGCTAATGCAATTTTTACTTGTATTTAATAAGGTATTGTCCATACACCCTTATAAAAATGGGGTTGGTGAGAGAAAACATAGACATATACTTGAAGTAACTAGGGCACTCAAATTGCAGGCACACATTCCTTTGATGTTTTGGGGGGAACTATGACTTAGTTGCAGTTTATCTAATCAACAGATTACCATGTAGTGTGATAGGTCATCAAACTACTTCTAAGAAGTTATTATATGGAAGCCAACCAGGTCTGTCTCATCTTGCTAAGAATCTCACCACACATGTCAAACTGATGGCAGGATCAAGGCCAGTTCTTCATATGGGATATTGAGAAGTCTAGAAGGGATATGTTGTTTTTTATCTGACCAATAGGACCTTCTTTGTGATAAGACTAGTCATCTTCAGGGAAGATACATTTCCTTTTGCAAATGAGAGTGGTTCTAAATATCATCCTATATTTGAAAACACAGTACATAGTTCAGGGTAGTTGACTCACACCTTCACTGGGTCCACTCCTATTCCACTAAGCTGTGATGAGGAAACTCTTGTGTTAGATTATAGAGGATATTATATGCATGTCATAGAGAATGTAGTGCCTCATATAGTTACTGATAAAGTTGATCATGTAGTTGAGCTTGCAGTACCAGGGCCTATTAAGATGTTTACAAGAAATACACAAACTCCTACATGGGTGAGGGACGTTATCTTACTAAATATAACTACGGATGAAAAGTATCCACTGTGTAATTACAGAAGCTATGTTCACTTGTCTGTTGAATCCATCCAATTTTTAGTCAACTTTAGCTATTCAATTGGTACAAGCAATTCTTAAAAAGGACTAGTAATTGGAGTTGAAAATAAAAGATTTGGTTGTTGGCAAATTGGTAATATTTGCAACCATTCTTGACTTTGCTATATTTACATATGTCATTAGTGACATAGGCATGTTTTTATCCTTCTTTAAATAGAACATTCTTGCTCATTTGTAGAACACACTAATTAGAGAGAAAAACCATTTTGAGACCAAAGTGAGGGATTACATAGACTATGAAAGTAAATAGTCTGTGCAGAGAAATAGAGTGTGAGCGATATTTTAGAAAGACGGAAACCAACAGAGTGTTGTTCCTTTTAAGTGTTTAGTAGTCACTTTGAGTATTATATTCATGACAACACAGTGTAAAATTCCTTACTATAGCAATATCAATTGCTCCTCTTGGCCTGTGGTATTTTCCCTTATTCAGAAGGGTTTCCACATAAAATTCTTGGTATCGTTATTTTATCATTTTATTTCCATTACGTTTACCATATATATTTTTGTGCTCATCCGCGTTTTCTGAACATTATCCCCCTCTTATCAATGTTGCATTCCTGCTACTTCCACTGTTAAAAAACCTATGTCATATGCAAAAGCCATCAAAGATAAATGGTAGGTGGATGCTATGCTGACTGAGATACAAGCTTGTAACAAACTTGGGAACTCACTGACTTACCAAGAGGGAAGAGGCATATATGTTGTTGGAGGATATACAAAGTCAAGTACAAATCTACCGGTGATATAGAAACGTTCAAGGCATGGTTTGTTGCTTTGGCAGCCTCTAGACATTGGCATATTCATCAGATGGATGTGTTTAATGCCTTCTTTCAGGGTAATTTGGATGATATATATATACACACACACACACACCTTAGGGGTTTCTCAGCCAAGGGGAGAAGGTACGTAGACTAAGAAAGTCTTATATGGAATCAAAAAATCTCCAAGACTGTGGAGTCATAAGCTGAAAGTAGATCTCATCAAACTCAGGTTCAAACAAAGTTCAGATGACTAATCTATGTTCATTAAGAAATAAGAATAAGGAATAGTTGTTGTACTTGTGTATGTAGATGATATGTTTATAAGTGGACGTGTTCTTGATTGAAAAGACAAAGAATGCACTACAACAAGAATTTCAAATGGACTTAGGAGAGCTGAAATATTTTTTAGGAATTGAGTTCATTAGGTCAGCAAATGGTATATTAATGCATCAAAGCAAGTATTCCCTTGAACTTATAGTAGAACTTAGATATTAATATCAAACTAACATCTAAGTGGTATTATGATCATATACACAAGGGACAGAAGGACTTAGAAGACCTTTTGATAGATTCAACAAAGTATAAAAAATTGATAGGGAAACTGCGCTATATCTCAACATGATAATTCTTCAGCACTTAGACTTCAAATCAGTTTTTGCAACAACCAAAGAGTCACACATGGATGCTGCATTAAGGGTGGTCAGATATCTAAAAAGACAACCTGGATAGGGATTAGTATGAGCTTGTACATTTTATAAGAGGGTCACTGCATTTTGTGATGTTCAATGGTCCTCTTGTCCAATAACCAGGACATCTGTAACAAACAATATGATCCAAGTGGGAGATTCTCTTGTGTCATGGAAAGCCAAGAAACAAATCAAAGATCTCAACAAAAGATAAATACAGGAGTCTTGCCTCTATTGTACTTGAACTAGTCTGGTCAGTTGGAGTACTAAAGGAAGTAGGCGGTGAAGTACAACTACCAGTTCAACTGTATTGTCACTGCAAAGCTACAGCACAAATTGCTGAAAATCCTGTGTACCATAAAAGGACTAAATATATTGAGATTGACTATCATTTTATAAGGAATAGGTTGAAACAAGGATGAATCAAAGTAAACTATCTACCTACTAAAGAGCAACCTGCTGGTATGTTAACTAAAGGGCTATCTAGACTACAACATGACCATCTTATATCTAAGCTAGAAATGATAAATGTCTTTGCTCTACCTAGCTTGAAGGGGAGTGTTGTGATATGAACAAATAAATGGTAGTTCGGTAACATTGTTAGGATCAGTTAAGGGCAATGTAGTCTCTGTTGGGAAATGCGGATAAACTCTACAATATATATGGTAAAAGTAATGGAAATAAAATGTGAAACGACACCAAAAATTTTACGTGGAAACCCTTCTAATAAGGGAAAAAACCACAGGCCAAGAGGAGCAACTGATATTACTATTGTAAGGAATTTTACACTGTTTAGTCACGAATACAATACTCAAAGTGACTACTACGCACTCAAAAATATTAACACTCTTTTGGTTTCCACCTTACTAAAATATTGCTTACACTCTGTTTTTCTTCACAAACATTTTTCTTGCATAGTCTATGGAATACCTCACTTTTCTCTCAAAATGATTTTTCTCTCTAATTTTGTCTGTTCTACATATAAGACAGAATGCTCTATTTATAGAAGGATAAAGCCATGCCTATGTCACTAATGACATAGGTAAATATAGCAAAGTCAAAATTGGTTGCAAATCTTACCATCTACCAACCACCAAATCTTTTACTTTCAACTCCAATTACTATTCCTTTTTAACAATTGCTTATAGAAATTGAATAGCTAAAGTTGAACAAAAAATGGGATGAGTTCAACAAGTCTCCCCCTCCAGACCCATTCACTTAAAGGAGATATCTTCATTTTCTTTTGAGAGAGCTCATACCCACAAACTCTTTGCACAACTCGAACTTGTCTTTCGGTATCGTCTTGGTCAGCATATCTGCAGGATATTCACTTGTGTGGATATTTTTAACGTGAAATGAATTACTCTCCACTTCCTAAAAAAATCAATGATATCTGACGTCAATATGTTTTGTTCTTTCATGGTACATGGAGTTCTTACTCAAGTTTATAGCAATTTAGCTGTCACAATAGACAATCTACTCCATCTGATTCAAACAAAACTCTTCAAGAAATCACTTTAGTCATATCATCTCCTTGCCGGCTTTAGTAGCCGCCATATACTCAGCTTCAGTTGTAGATAGTGCAACACACTTCTTCAACTTTGACTGCCAGGATATAGCTCCCCCTAAAAAAGTAAACAAATATCTAATAGTGGATTTTATGTTATCAAGGTCACCTGTCATATCAGAATCTGTATAACCTTTCAAGATTGGATTTGATGCTCCAAAACACAAGCATTTATCTGAGTTTCCTCAAAGATACCTGAGTATCCACTTCACAGCTTCCCAATGCTCTTTTCCTGGATTTTTGAGAAATCTGCTGACAATACCAACTGCGTAAGCAATATAAGGTCTAATTCACATCATTGCATACATTAGACTTTCGACGACGGAGGAATATGGAACTTTGTCCATGCTCTCTTTTTCCTCTTTAGTTGTAGGACACATTTTCTTGCTCAACTTCATATGACCATCAAGAGGTGTGCTAACAGACTTAGCATTCTTTATATTGAAGAGCTCTAGTACACGTTCAATGTACTTCTTCTGGGAAAAATAAATCTTCCTTTAATCCCTGAGATGAGTAATTCTCATGCCCAAAATTTGTTTGGCATGACCCTAGTCTTTCATAGAAAAAACTTACACAACTATTTCTTCAGCTCATTAATCTTGGAAGTATTCTTTCCCACAATCAACATATCATCCACATACAACAAAAGGATTATAAATTCATGGTTAGAAAATTTTTGTACAAATACACAATGATCAGATGAAGTTTTATTATAGTCTTGATCCCCTATAACAGGTACAAACTTCTTAAACCACTGTCTAGGAGCTTGCTTTAGGCCATATAGACTCTTTGTAAGCTTGCACACAAAATTTTCTTTACCATCTACTTTGAAGCCCTCGGGTTGTTCCATATAAATCCCTTCTTCTACGTCACCATGAAGGAAAGTCGTCTTCACATCCTCTGCTCAATCTCTAAATTAAGACTAGCAGGCAAACCTAGAACTTGTTAATCGAGGACATTTTCACAACAAGAGAAAATATTTTGTCAAAGTAAATACCGTTCCTTTGACCAAATCCCTTAACAACAAATCTAGCTTTATACCTGGGCTTCAAGTTGTGTTCTTCAACTTTAAATTTGAACATCCACTTGTTCTTCAAAGCTTTCATGCCCTTAGGCAATTTTACCAACTCATAAGTGTTGTTTTCATGCAGAGACTTCATCTCATCTTGCATGGTTTGAATAAATTAATCCTTCTGCTCATCTTCCATGGCCTCCTCATAACATTCATGTTCTCCCCCGTCAGTGAGTAACACATACTCATTGGGTGAATAACGACAGGAAGGAATCTGTTGTCTTGTGGACCTTCGAGGCAAAATATTTGATTCGTCCACAACTTCATGAGCAACAGGATCATCAATAACAATATCATTGTTATTATCAACATCAACTTGTTTATTCGATACATGATTCTGGGTGCCACCATAATTATCAAGCCCAACAACATCATGCACACTTGTGTGAGGAACTTCATCATGATGAACTATACCATCAAAACTTGAAGATTCTAGCTTCTCCGTATTGTAAATATCTTCAATTGTTTGATTCTCCATGAACATAATATCACGGCTTCTCACAAATTTCTTTTCAATTGGATCATATAGCCTGTAACCAAATTCATCAAGGTCATATCCAATGAAGCTGTTTCTTTGTCTTTGCATCTAACTTTGACCTCACATCTTTTGACACATGTACAAAAGCTTTGCAACCACATACTCTCAAATGGTCATAGGAAATATCCTTTCCGTACCAAAAACTATTTGGTACATCACTTTGCAAACCAAAAGCAGGAGATAAATTAATAACATGTGCAACGGTCGATAAAGCCTCATTCCAAAATGAGTTCGTCAACTTTGCTTCAGAAACAAAACATCTAACTCTTTCCATCAAGGTCCTATTCATTCTCTCAGTCAAACAATTAAGTTGAGGGGTCTTGGGAGGAGTCTTCTTGTGTCTAATACCTTGATGCTTGTTGTATTTGTCAAATGGTCCACAATATTCACCACCATTATCAGTACGAATCCACTTCGATTTCTTGCCAGTTTCTCTTTCAACTGAAGCCTTAAACTGCTTAAAGACACCTAACACTTGGTCTTTAGTCTTGAAGACAGAGACCCAAATTTTTCTCGAGCATACAACAATGAAGGTGACAAAGTAGACTTCACCACCCAATGTCTTTGTCTTCATTGGACCACATAAATCAGAGTGCAAAAACTCAAGCAACTCCGTCTTTCTCGAAGGAGTGTAGGACTTAAAGGAAACTCTATTTTGTTTACCAGCCAAGCAATGCTCAAAATTTTCTAATTTAGCACTTCTGAAATTTGACAAAAACTTCTTCTTTGCTAGAACATTAAGTCCTTTCTCGCTGATGTGTCTAAGTCTCTTATGCCATTACATTGAAGAGTTATAACTCTCAACCGCAGTAACCATATCAACATAAGTAGAGGCCGTAGTCTAGTATACACCACGATGTTTGTTACCACGAGTCACAACCAAGGAACCCTTAATGAGCTTCGATTTTCCATCAGCGTTGGTACTAACATATCCTTCATCATCTAAAACAGCAACAAAAATCAGGTGCAAACGAACATTAGAAGCATGTTTCACATTGTTCAAAACTACTTTAGTTCCAACAGTAGTTTTCAAACAAATTTTACCAGTATCAACCACCCTACAGTCTCATGACCCATAATAAAGGTTCCAGAATCACAATGAGTATAGGAAGAGAAAAAATTCTTCCTTGATGTCACATGAGATGCGGCCCCAGTGTGCATAACCCAGCTTGACTCATCATAAGAAACATTTATCATGTCTGCATTAAGAACGGTAATAAGGTCTTCGGTGGTGACGGTGGCTAGGCAATTTTCATTGCCATTTTTTGAGTTTCCTCTTTGTTTTTGTTTTCCCTCTTCAACTTCTTGTAGAACTTCTTTGTGTTCCCTTTCATACCACAATAATAGCACTCAATATCCTTAAGTCTGCCTCTGGATTTTCACCTATTTTGTTCTCTATTTTGAGAATCACGAGTTTTATTTCTCTCCCTAGGGCCAGTTATCCGGACGTCCAATGAAGACGAACCTTGAGTTTTTCTTCTTATCTCTTCGTTCAAGACACTACTCTTGGCGGAATCTATAGAAATCACACCATCCGAAGAAGAATTTGAAAATGAAGTTCTAAAGGTTTTCAAAGAGTCTGGTAGGAAACCAAGTAGAAGCAAGCCTTGAATTTCTTCATCAAATTTAATGCCCATAGAAGATAGCTGATTCATAATCCCCGGAAAACTATTCAGATGGTTTGTCATCGGAAAACCATCATGATACATTAAACTCAAGATCTGCTTCATTAAGAACATTTTGTTATTGCCAGTCTTCCGAGCATACAAACATTCAAGATGCTCCTATAGGGTTCGAGCATGTGTCTCCACAGAAATATAGTTCAACACATTATCGTCGACCCATTGCCTAATTAATCCACAAAACTGTCTGTGCAACAGATTCCATTATTCATATGTTTTATTATCAGGCTTTACAGTGGTAAATACTGGTTTGTAAAAGTCCTTGACATAAAGAAAATCTTCAATTTTCCCCTTCCAAATGACATAATTAACAACATTCAAAGTAACCATTCTACTTGTGTTGACTTCCATTATTTTCCCCAAAAAATATTGTTATCTCAAATCAAAGTAAATCTTTTCTAATGTGGAAGTTCAGACTGCGCTGCAACCACAAAGCATAGTCAAATAAAACCTTGGCTCTGGTACCAGTTTTCTGGGATAATGCGGATAAACACAATAATATATATGTTAAAAGTAATGGAAATAAAATTAGAAAATAACGACACCAAGAATTTTACGTGGAAACTCTTCTAAATAAGGGGAAAACTCACAGGTCAAGAGGAGCAACTGATATTACTATAGTAAGGAATTTTACACTGTGTAGTCACGAATACAATGCTCAAAGTGACTACTGCACACTCAAAACGAACAACATATATATATATATATGAGGGAACCAAAAAATTTAAAGTTGAATTACGATTTTACCTTTATTGTAAATTAAAATGTAAAAAAAATATTCCAGTATTTAATTTGAATATTAAATAATGTTATTTTATATATACATGTCCATCTTTCATAGGTTCCAATTTGTACTGGCAGCAAGTGGAAGTATGATCCGGTAGTAAGCTTAGCCATTGGACTAAATTTTTCAACATAATCTAGTCCATATAGTTGATAAATCCCCGGGCTGCAAGATGATCTTTGTTCCTTTCAATTGACCCATTTCTTTGACGCTTTATCTTGTAAATCTATTTGCAAGAAATAGGCTTGACATCTCTTAGCTTTACCACGAGCTCCCAAGTTTGATTTAGTTCTACGCATCAATCTCCTCCTTCGTAGCTTTAATCCACTTCGGATTTTGGAATGCTTCCTCAAAATTCTCTGGTTCTGTTTCATCTTCTTCTTCTACTATGGCAGCATTGGCATACTTTGGATTAAGCTTTCTGTTTATTAATGACCTTCTAAAAGATCGGGGGGTGGGGTGTTTGTTCCATTTAGCTCGTCTGCTTCACTTTGTTGTTGATATACACCAATTTTCCAAGAATTTTGAGCCACGCCTTTTTCAGCAATATCTTTGTTAGCTTCATCTTCAGCTTCATCTAAATTCTGCTGGACATGAGACGAGTCCAACACATCTTTGAGAACATTTGAATCTGACAAGATCTCCTTATTTGAAGGCAACCATGAAGAAGCTTCATCAAATATCACATTTCGAAAAGTGTAACACTTTCCCGTGCATGCGTCAAAAAAATGCCACCCTTTTTTCTTGACTGTCATATTCAACAAAGATACACCTAACAACCTTTTTGTCCATATGGCTACGCAAATGGTTATGTACAAATACATAGAATACACATCCGAAAACATGAAAATAGGTAACGAACGGTTTCATATACCATAACTTCTCATCATGTGAAAGAAAACTAAACCTTTGTTGAGAAATTCTATTGATCACAAAAGTTGCAATTTTCATAGCTTCCGCCCAAAATTGTCCCGAAACATTTTTTGCGTGAAGCAAGCTTCGACAGATTTTTTCTAGGCGTTTGTTCTTTTGTTCTCCTACACCATTTAGAGTATTTGTACATGTCAGTTGACGACGTATTTGATACTTCGGAAGGAATTTAGAGAATTCATATGATGTGTATTCCCCACCATTGGCAGTTCGCAGGCAAAGAATTTTCTTGCCAACTTCTGTTTTAACAACCTTTATAAATTCTTTGAATTTTAAAAATGTATGACTTTTCCTTCAGAAAATATATCCATACATACCTGGAAATATCATCAATGAAGGTTAACATATATTTCATCCCACAAACCGAGAGTTGCTTGAGAGGTCCAAATACATCAGAGTGAATTAATTCTAATGGTTCCTTGGCCTTATAATTTAAATCCTCGTACGAAAATTGATGTGCTTTACCATCTTTCCTTAGTGGGAGTTTTGGAAGATCCTTCAACATTGACTTTTCCATCATGACACTTAAGTATAGAGTAGCTAACGTGCGTCAACCGCACATGCCATAAGTCTGCAATTTCATTCTTCCTTGTCCTGTCTATACATGTGGTTTCTGTCGACATAACATAAACGAAATTCAATCTTCTTCCCTTATTGACTGGCTCTTTTTAATCTTAAGATCGTGATATACACTTACATCTTGCGGACCAAATAGAATAAAATGACCCGTAGATGTTAGTTGTTCTATTGAAAGAAGATTTTTCTTCATTCCTTGGACATTATAACCATTTTGAAGCAACATCATATTAACATTACTATTTGGTGACACTACAACCTTACCGATATGAGTTATTGATAATTTTGTATCATCAGTTGTCACCACCTCACGATGTCCCTTGTACTTGATTAGATTTTACATCTTCTCCTTGTCTCCATTCATATTGTTTGATCACCCTAAGTCAACAATCCAGTCACTCTCATAATCAATTTGTTTAGAGGTTGTTACTGTAAGAGCTAACTCCTCTTGTTCTACAGTAAAATATGCTTCAGCATCCCAATCATCTTCATTCTTTTTCCTTTGACTAGAAGTGGCTTCAGCATTACTCTCAACAACCTTTTTATTGAACCAGCAAACCTTGGATTTATGTCCCATCTTTCTGTAGTAATGAAACTTCCCTTAAAACCTCTTGTATTTGCCCCAATAGTTCTTTGAAGCTCTCATTGGATGATAATTGTCCTCTCCTTGATGGTTTTTTCCTTATCGTCACTTTTTTTCGTCACAGCTACATTGTACTACTTGAGTTCCCCCTGCTTTTGTTGATATAGAGTGCTTCCTCCTAAGTTTTTTATGAAACTCCACCCATTATCTTAGCCATGGCTTCTTGCCTAGCACACATATTCTCAAACTTAATAAGTGATGGTTGAACTTTCCATCCCTGTACTCCAGTAACAAAGTTTCTACACTCAGATATCAAACCATGAATGATTATTCTTTTTATCCTGGTTTCCCCAATTGTAGTTGCTTGTTGCACTTTTGAAATTTCATGGCATATCGACTTCACTTTGTGAAAGTATTGTGCAATGCTCATATCATTTTGAGCTATCTAGAATAACTCACTTTCTAAAAGTTGTTGTAATGACCCGTAAGGACATTTTTGGAAAATTTGAATATTAGTGTAACTTGAATTAGTTAATAAATAGTTAATGGACTAAAGTAATCATTTAATAATATTGTATACACCATGGGTTAAAGTGAATTAAATTATTTAAAGTAAACATATGGGACATAACTGAAAAGAGTAAAGAGGAGAATGTGTGGCCTTGAGAGAACGGGAGGACTGACTGCGGGGAAAAACAAGAACAAACGAAAACTTTTTGAATAAAGTAAAATAATAGAGCTTTTCTTCCTTTCAATATGATGAATATATATGTTTGATGGTTTGCATATTTTATTTTATCTTTTTGGACAAATTAAGGTTATTGTGGGAATAGTGAAAACGGAAAAAAGACAAAAGGCATTAATGTAGTGAACAAAAAGGTAAGGTTAATGGAAATTTTCAATTGAAAAGTTGTCAGATTCACCGTAATTCTAAGGTATATTTGAGTATTTTATTGAATTCTTCCTAAGAGAATTAACCGCGTTATTATTAGGTTAGTATAGTAATAGTATGATAATGGGAATTTGGCAGTGATAATTCATATGATATTGTGCATAATTCTTGAAATATTTGGAAGAAGTACAAGACAAGAAACAATGTTACAATTATAAATATTATATTATTATTAGGGAAAATACCCAAGTACCCCCTCAACCTATGCCCGAAATCCCAGAGACACACTTATACTATACTTAGGTCCTATTACCCCACTGAACTTATTTTATATGTAATTTTTTACCTCTTTTTAGCCTACGTGGCACTAGTTCGGGAAAAAAATTCAACCATCGTTGGGCCCACAAGATAGTGCCACGTAAGCTAAAAAGGGGTAAAAATTTATTAATAAAATAAGTTCAGGGGGGTAATAGGACCTTAGTATAGTATAAGTGTGTCTCGGAGATTTCGGGTATAGGTTGAGGGGGTACTTGGACATTATCCCTTATTATTATTAGGAAACATGTAGATACGGTATTGAGGAAAAAAATCTGCTCGAGTTTAAAGAAAAAAAAATGGTTGGTAGGTTTATAAGAGATTGAGTAGTAATTAATTAATAAATTATATAATGGCTGAGATATGTTATTGTTTAGCTTTGGTTATGTATGTTTGAATGTGAATAACATTTTGTTATTTGTATTAAAATGGGTTCTTGATAGGCACAATATAATTGCAATATAAAATTGTAGTGGAGTATAATGGTTGAATGACATACAATTTACGAGGAAACTCTATCATAGGCATTAATAATTCTATAAAAATAAGATATTATTGAATTGGTTGTTGGAAGTTATTTGAAAAGAAAATATATGTAAATATTTGTACTTTTGCAAAGTTGAGAATGTACTAGGATAGTGACCTCTACTAATTAAGTGTTTGACTAGATGGGTAAGTATAGAATAGTAAATTTATAGAAATATCCTTTCTATTGTTGTCATATTATAATTAAAGTTTTGCTACTCTAAAATTGAAAATTAATTATTGGTGTATTATATTGTATGTGAATTATTAGAATTGGTATGGGAAAAAAAAGGGACATAACCTTAGACTTGGAACTTGGAAAATAAGATAGTTGAAATGTTAGTTGACATCAAGAATTATGAATTTGATTATACATTTTGGTGAATTTTAAGTTCAAGGTTAAAAACTTAATAATGTGGATGTTTTTAGTTCCGAAATCGTATTGTGAATATATATTTGAATAGATTGTACTGGTTCAAAAGTTCAACGAAAAGGGAAGGCTCAAGTCCTAGAGTGATTATTCGATTGACTAAGGCAAGTGGATTTCTAAACCCTTGTTAAGCGTATCACATTCTTGTATTTCCTTGTGTGGTGTTGAGAATGACTTGGAGACTTGTTTTTTATTTGTTGATGTTATATTCCTTGTTGTAAATTGCTCTTTGTTATCAAAATGGTTATCTCCTCATTTTCATTTGACTATGTCATTTGCACTGTATCTAAGACATGATTGTGGTAAGAGAATGTACCATTTCAGGGGTCGTATCGCACGCCGCGATGGATATTATATTTCGAGGGACGTATTGCAAGCCGTGATGGTTTCTATTATCGAGGTCGTGTCGTGCGCCGGAGGGCACAAAAGAGAGAGGGCGCTAGCCCGGGTACATAAGTATTAGGTCCACTTATGCACACAATTATTTTGTTATTATCTCTTGCCCGTTTAAATACTCCTCGAGACATTTCTTTTGATTGCCCTTGAATTATAGCAGGAGCAACCTCAATTGCCGTACCCAGGATGCATTGACAGATATGTCCCCCATGGGTCCCAGACTAAGAGACAGCGGGTGTGTATTGTTAGGGAAGACATGCATTGCTATTCTTGACATTGCCTCTCATGGCATTACATATTTTTTTATTATTGATAAACTGGAATACGTTGTTTTCTGATCTTGTTATTTTTTCTCTGTGAAAATTGTGACTATTGAATATTGATTTGTTATTGGGAATATGTAAACTAATAGAGTGTGGTTATTGAGTTGTCTGTTTGGTAATTTGTGAACTGTTTGTAGTGTGGAGGTTCAGATAGGGTGTAAGGAGTACCTGTATTTTGTTCTCTTAACTTGTGTTTAGAGGATTGCTTGTTGGGTACCGCATGGTTTGGTACTCACCCCTTGCTTCTACAAATATTTGTAGGTTGTGAGCCCGGATTTTTGCGATACCTTCCATTCTCTTCGTTTCCGAGGCATATTCTGTAGTATTTGTGAGATAGTTGTTTGTCATCTCAGCGAACTTTCCTACTCCAGTTTTTTACTTTGTTTTTACTTGAAAGACAACTTCATGTTAGACTCGTAATTTTATTTCAATTCTAGTATTTACATAAGAGGCTTGTGCACGTGACTACCAGGTCTTGGGAATTGAATTAAGTTGAATTGTTTCTGTATTAGTAATCGTTATCAGACTTTGCTTTTATTTCTGCATTTTATCAAAATTATCAGGTTAGGCTGACTTGTCTTGGTGGGATAAGACGAGTTCCATCAAGTATGTTTTTGGGTCGTGATAGTTGTAGTCGTGTCTCGTTCTACTTTGAAAAGAGTGCAGCCAGCGTGTCCCAAGCTTCCTTTGCTGTTCCAGCATCTCGTATATGTTCTAAGACGTCTTCTTGATGGTGGTCTTGATGGCAAATAATGTTTTTCCTACTTTAATCTACCATTTTCTCAAAGTGCCATTTGGTTTTTCCACCCCTAGTTTGACTTCACTTCCATTGACGACCTCCCAAAGATCTTGACCTTCACATAAGGAAGTAATACATGTCATCCATGTTTTGTAATTTTGATGGTTGAGTTTCTTAACTCCACCTATGGCTTGTAAATCAGTCATCGTAATAGATGTGTGGCATCTCTTTCTCTCTTTCAAACACAACTTTGATACCAAATGATGAAAACAACTTGTGTAACACCCCATTTCCAAAATACACCAAAAATGCAGATTTTCAAAAGTTGCAGGTGCTAGCGACAGATCCAACTACGAACAGTCGGTCGACTTACTGTCCGTCAGTCGAATCCGTCAATAGGACACTCAACTGTCAGTCTTTACTCGCAAACGACGGTCGACCAATACGGAATGTCAATCAACTTATGGTCCGTCAGTCGACTCCGTCGATGGGGCTTTCAATCCTCATTCACAAATGATGGTCGACCAGCACGGACCGTCAATTGACTTACGTTAGTCACTCGACTCCGTTAATGACTCAGACAATAATTAATTCAGAGGTCTTTTTGTCTTTTCCTATTTCGTTGGACCCCTAAGGTATGTCGTTTAGACCATATATCATAAAGTTTTATTTAGTTTAAGTCTAGAAACGTAACTAGAACTTAGCTAAGTTAAATCATTAATCAAAACAAACAAAATTAGAAGCAAGAGAAGAGAAAAAGGGTCCAGAACCCTAGTTCAAGTATGAAAAAAATTTCCATCAACACCAGCCTCGAAATCAAAAGATCTCTCCGTGGAATTCATCACCAGGTATGTGGGATTTCATTAGTGGGTTCCTTTCACCCATTAGGTCCCTAGTTTTAAGTCAGTTTCTTGATTCTCTTAGTCTGACTAGACCTAGTGTTTCTTGAATATTAGAATGCGAAAAGGGACAAATATACCCCTGAACTATCGTAAATGGTATGCATATACCCTCTGTCATACTTTAGAGACATTGGTACCCTTGCTGTCCAAAAACTAAAAAATAAATACCCATTATACTAACGGACATACACGTTTCATAATCTTATCCATCGACCCGACATCGGATCGATGTATAAGATTGTGCCAAGTGTCCCTATTTAATCATCCGTTAAAATAACGGGCATATACGCTCTAATTTTTGGACGGTAGGGGCACCAATGTCCCTAAAGTATGACGAAGGGTATGTGCATACCATTTACGAAAGTTCGGGGGGTTTATTTGTCCTTTTTCCCTATTAGAATTGTTTGGTTCTTTAGCTTATAAAATAATCCAAATCAGATTACCATGTTGTTATTCAATTTATCGCCTGAATTCTAAAACCCTAGATATGTGCTTCTTTGGTTCTTAAATTACACATGTTAAGTCAGACATTTCAGTTATACATGCATCATTTATTAATGCATCAATATTAGTTTAATTAGTTCAGCGGTACACAAATTGTCCCAAAACTACTAGCCAAGTAGGTTGTAAATCTCCTCTATGGGTATCAGTTTATTGGTCATGCCAGCATGCTTTTATAACTCTAGTATGGTATATTGGGTCCTTTCGATGGGGCGTACACATTAAAGAGAAAATATATAAAGTCATCATTGAAGTAGTTTTGGATTTTCATAAAGATACCTTAACTTTGCGACTATCCTATTATCCCGCTAAACAATTTTGAACCATGTTATTATATAATTTTTCGATCAGCCCCAAATTTTGACAAGCAAGTGAGTTCACACCCCAATCATTACATGACACGTGTTAATTAAAATTATATTTTTTTCATTTAAAATTTCCCCCCCCCCCTCTCTCCCTCCCTCCCCTCTCTCTCTCTCTCTCTCTCCCTCCCTCCCTCTCTCTCTCTCTCTCTCTCTCTCTCTCTCTCTCTCTCTCTCTCTCTCTCTCTCTCTCTCTCTCTCTCTCTCTCTCTCTCTCTCTCTCTCTCTCTCTTACTTTTGAATTTTAATTTTGATATATCTTAAATTTTCCACCTCCCACTTTCATCCCTTCATTTTCTTTTTTTTTCTTCATTCTCCAACCCCCAATGTCAAATTTAAACTCACTTTCATTTTTTTCTTTTCTTTTTTGTTCTTCTTCTTAGTTAAAATTCTTTATAAAATTCATACTATTATTTAGACTTTATTGAATCATTGATAACAAAACTAATTATTTTTAAACAAAATTTAATATTTTTAAGGTATTATCAACAACACATTTTTATATACATTCAAAATTAGAAATTATAATTTTAAAATAATCAATTAATTTCTCAAAAATTGAAAGAACTTAATTGAAATTGAATAAAATAATTATATGATACTTACTAATCATCTTCAAATCTAATGAGTTTATCGAATTGTTCGAAATATAAGAAAATATTTAGATAAAATTTTAACACTAAACAGAGTAAAACTAATAGTAATAAAAAAAAGTGAAGTTGTGATAAAAATAACAATGAAAGTAAGAAGTTCCAATGGATGGAGATGAAAATCAATTTTTTAAAAGAAAGAAAGAGAAAAAAAAAGAAAAAAAAAGTTAAAACAATAAAAATAATAAGAAAATATATTTTGTAATAAAATACTTGTAAATATTAAACTATATTAGTTATTTTAGGGTGCTCACTCTCTTTGAGAGTGTACAACTCTTGTTAGATGGACGAAAAATAATGTAATTATATCTATTCAAAATTGTTTAGTGGGATAATAGGTTGCAAAGTTAAGGTGTTCTTTTAAAAATTCAGGACAACTTCAGTAGTGATTTTATGTCTTTTCTCTACATCAAACAACACATTTACCTCATATGATTTTATTATCAGTTATTAGTAGTTCCATAGTTTAGTCAAGCTCTATTGAATTGACCATATTTACAGTTCGGTTAGTATTCAGTCTAAGCATGATATAAATTTGGTCATTGCATCTAGTTAGCTCAGCATTCAATATATGATGTTCAAAATATTATACTTCCTTTTGGGTTGTTCAATTTTATATTATTTAAAATCTACTCTATCCTACATGCTCAGTACATTTCAAGTACTGACGCATATGTGCAGTAAATCTTCTCGTGATGTAGGTTCAAGTTCTCAGCATCCTGATCACTCTTTGATCGATTTTCGATCTCAAGTTTAGCAGATGTAGTGGTCAATCCTCATTCTCCGAGGACAATAGTCATGAGTTTTATTTTCGGTATTTTTAGTCCTTTAGTTTTAGTTTTGGTAGATAGTCAGTTATAGGCTATTTTCTGTCATATTTAGTTTCAGCTTATTATTGAGTTAATATCTTTTTTGTATTGAACTCATCAGTTTTCCAATATCTCAGATTTAGTATATGGGAATCCCCATTTTTTTTTTGAATTATATTTGTATGCTCATGACCATGCCAACAGGGTTAGCTTGGAATCACTTGTGATTATAGGTCCAGTGTTCACGTCTCGGGTATAGCTCGAGGCGTGATAACTTATAGAGAAACAAGTAAGGCCCCATATCTAAAAAAGACGAGATTTTACTTTTTCAAAAATTGCAGGTACAATCTACGGTCACCATCTACAGTCCGTAGTGTGATCTACAGCCCGTATTGTAGGTCCGTAGTTGACATCTGCAATCCCTCCTAAAACTCAACTAAAAAATAGACTAAGTCTCGACCCACAGAAAAAACTAAGGTCCGTAAGTTAGACCACGGTCCATGTTCTTTCTTGGATTCAGACTCCTGTTACCTAGCCTCTGACATGAACTATGGATGACCAGCATGGTCCTCGTTCGATCTACGATTCGTAAGTCTGACCGTAGGTGAAGTTAGCATTTAGTTAAGGGGAAATTGCTGATTGGGTGAAATTCAAATGGTCATAACTCTTAGAACAAATTGAATTAGGTGTCCTATGTCCTATATATGATAGACAATTGAATCCACTTTCCAACGCCGCTGAGTTTGCTGAAACCCGACCTCCGAGTAAAACGTTATGACCATTTTAGTAAAGGCATGTCGAACAAACTCAAATGACGGACCGTCAATCTTAGTCGTCGATTGCTCTGACAATAATTATTTCAGGGGTATTTTGGTATTTTCCTAGTTCTTTCAACCCCTATACAATCGTTTAAACCCTAAATCATGAGATTTTTGTAAGTTTAAGCCTAGAAACATAACTAAAACTTGACTAAGTCAAATCATTAATCAAAACTTAGAAAATTAGAAGCAAGAGAGGATAAAAACGTCAAGAACCCTAGTTCAAGAACGCAACAAGGTTTCATCAGTTCCAGTCCCAAAATCTAAAGATTTCTCCGTTGATTTCATCACTAGGTATGTGGGATTTCACTAGTGGGTTCCTTTCACCCATTAGATCCCTAGTTTTCAGTAAGTTTCTTGAATCCCAAATCATGACTAGACTTAGGGTTTCTTGAATGTTAGAAGGGTTCTTAGATATTTAAATGATCCAAATCAGATTATTACGTTAATATTTAGTTTATCGCATGAATTTCATAAACCTAGGTATGTATTTCTTTAGTCCTTGAATGACACATATTAGGTCAGATATTTAAGTTATTCAGTTATGCATGCCTCAATTATTATAGCATCATAATCATATTAATTGTTGCATTATCAGTTTGCATGCTGAGGTTGAGCTATCCAATATTTATAGAAACTCAGTCATAATCAGCTAACTACTTAAATCACTGGCAGTAGCATAACACCGAGTTAAACTAGGGATATAACACACCCAAATAGTCTCAGAACTACTAGCCAAGTAGGTTGTATGTCCCCTCTGTGCGCGTTAGATTAGTGATCACGTCATTATGCCTTTATACCTCTGGCAGGTTATATTGGGTCCTCTCGATGGAGCGTATACATTATACTCATCATTTTGCTCATGTGGTTTTATTATCGGTTATTAGTAGCTCCCACAGTTTTGTCAGACTCTATTGCATTGACCATAGTTACAGTTCAGTTAGTAATCAATCTCAGCATGTTATAAATTTGGTCATTGCATCCAATTAGCTCAGCATTTAGTATATCATGTTCATAATATTATACTTGCTTTTGTGCTTGTTCAGTTATATATTATTTCAGCTTTACTCTATCCTACATGTTTAGTACCTTTCAATTACTAACGCATACGTGCGATACATATTCTCTTGATGGAGGTTGATGTTCACAGCATCCAGGTCACACTTAGATTGGTTCCCGATTTCGAGTTCGGCAGAATCAGTAATGAGTCCTCATTCTTGAAGGACAATAGTCATGAGTTTGTTTTCAGTATTCTAGTCAGTTAGAGGCTATTTTCAGACATAGTTAGTTTGAGCTTAGTATTGAGTAAATATCTTCTTTTTATTGAACCATCAGTCTTTATATATCTCAGTTACAGCATATGCGTTTTCCCAATATTTTCATTTTACTTATGATATAGCTTCTGAATAATGTTATTATCTTTAGTATGTTTAAGATCATGGCAGCTAGGTTAGCTTGGGATCACTTGTGGTCCTAGGGCCCGTGTCCGCGTTTCGGGGTTGCGCAGGCGTGACAAAACCAATAGTTGAAAAACAGGAAATTAGAGGAAGAATAAAAGATAACTAAATTTTGTTGCAAAGATTATTACTGGATGATATTATTTAATAGACTTTGTAGCCTTATATAAGTGTACATTTTATGGAATCATATTCCACTAAACCACTAATGTAGTTCCACTAGACCAACTCACCTAAACATTAGGAACACAATTCTGCAATACTACACAATCGAAAAACTATCACGAGTAAAAAGAAAATAACTATCAACTGAAATCTAAAATATAGACATACTAAAGACTTAGTAAAACAAAATAATAGGAGTTGATGTTGTAGCAAAGAGGTGGATGAGAAGGCATTTTAGAGCCAATAGGTGGATGAAGTGTAGTCTTGTACTATTTTCAGTACTTAGAGGGTATTTAATGCCCTTTTCCGTTATATAAAAAATGGAGCGTAGGAGTTATTGTTAAATTCCAGTCAATAAGTTACCGCCCACAGATTATTGTTCACCAATTGTGTAAGTATGTAGAAAAACACTAATTTTGACTAAAGATTAGCAATGAAAGTTGTTTTCATTTCAAAAAAAGAATTATCTGATTGTATATTAGATGGTAACATACTGACGTCTTTAACTTTAAAATGGAATGTTATTGCAATTAATTATTAGAGATATTTTGCATCATTTAATTTCACGGGTTGCAATAAGGTTGTAATGTAAAATATTGAGGATCCAACATCCTGTCTATAGTTCTACTCAAATTGCAAGGATATCATTGTTAAGATGTCAAATGAGTGAGTTGGGTTTTTTATATGATACAGCTATTGCACTGCTAATGTTTTCTCCAACTGGTGAAGTGATCAACTATTCTAGCCGAGAAAGGTTGATGAAATTTTTGGAATGATTTTCCTTTTTATGTTTGAATGTTATATGTTCTGTTTATGGTACAAAATGTGATGTAATTTCTTTTGATTGCTTAATTTTGAGGATATCATGATTAATGCAATGGTATGATTATTTCAATATGTCAAATTTATGAATTAGACTTTGCCAATTTTATTCATGTGACAAACACAAATGTTTTTTTGTTGAAGATCCACTCCAAATCCAAATGAAGAGGTACTAAATTTTGCACATCTTTTACTGATGTTTGGAGTTTCATCTGACCTTGAATTCTATTTTACAGCATACGATGCAGAGTCTCGCGCAAGCAAAATCTAAAAGAGAAATGATTGAAAATATTGCTATGTATGACACACTTACTTTTCTCGAGTTCTTTTCTTCTGATTAATTTCTTTGTTTTGTGGTACTTTCTACGTGATAGAATATTTTTTGTTATTTTGTTAGATATTTTACGATGCTGATGATTGAAAAACGTTCTTTAGTGTTAAGGTAAGGCTTGATGTTTCCACACTAGTGTCGATTGTGTATACTTAAAAACTCTTAGGATTATCACTCTAATAGGGCAATATTTAGAAGGGGGATCACCTTCGGTCAGTAGTTATAAGCCTATATTTATCATTACTAAAAACTCGTAACTTGATATTTTTTTAAATGTATTTTCATGATAGGCTCATATGGAGAAGCTCAATGACCTCAAACAAACATTAAGTGAAGCACATGAGAAAATGAGGTTGAAGATTTCTTCACTCTATTTTTAGACATTCTAAAAATGTCCTCTTTTATAACGATTTGTTTCCTTGGATTGGTCAGCACTTATGAACCAAAAGTGGAAAATAACAATACAGTCGAAGAAACTGATGCATACAAGCAGTATCTTCTGGGTGCTACAAAACAGATTCAACGATCCAAAGTGAGCCTATCACAAGCATGGATTTTTTAACTTCTATTTTCATTAGGTCAAGAGACTCAAAAAAAACATAAAGCTCAAAACTTGACTCACCCTTCTCCAATACACACACATACACAAAATGGCACCAATTTGTTAGTTGAATTCAAATCGACAAGATCATGTTTTATATTCTTCTTACCTGGAAAAACTCTTTGATAACCAGGAATGTCTCAAGAGAAATGAAAATGTCGTGGTAAGACATTTTTTTATTGTGTCATATTTGAAGGAATACTTAATTATTTTTCAAACATCTTGTATGAAATTGACTATTAACATTATGATCTGTAGATGGATTCGGTAACATAGAGGTTATGTCTTGTGACGAATAATCTTTATTATCAACTAGTCATCGAATGGTATATATATTAGTAAATCTATACAATAACTTACATACTTTAGTCTCAAACAAGTTGATGTGAAATCCGCACTCCTTAATTTAAAATCAGAGGAGTATATTGAATGTTGTTTCTCTAAATTTGTAGGAACCAGTAAAGGATGGATGATTTGAGGAAACAGATTGGATGACAGTTGAGAGGTAGTTGTATGTGTCCAATAGATTCAACAAGGAATTATGATATACTAGTTTATTTATTAAAAACTTAGAAGAATGAAGAACTTGCACCAACCAACCAAGCAACAATATAAATTATGTTGCATATTCATATTATTAATGCAACTTTAATAGTTCTTATATGATAGCAAAACATAGATATTATGTTTTGAAATAGAATGTATTTCAGTTTGTTTGATATGGTTTTTATTTTAATTTGGTAACTTTTACATTCTCATAGTTTATAAAGTTTTTGTTAATTTTCTAAATCTTTAAATTAGAAGCTAGATATATATATATATATATATATATATATATATATATATATATATATATATATATATATACTAGTTTCGCAAACGTGCATTGCAGGTTTGTCCCATGTAATTATTATAAAGTTGAATTGTTATATAATGTCGAAATTAGAAATATTTGTTTTACTACTTTATATTTCATTAATTAAATATAATTCATAATAATCGAATAGTACATTGACCATCAAGCAAGAAATATAGAAAAATAATTATATTACTTAATAATCTCTCATTACGCTCGATATTAGTAAGTACACAAATATGTAGCTACTTAAAGAAACTATATTAGTAAGGAAAGATAAAAGTAAATAAATATTATAAAAGTACATTTAAAAACGAACTAAATGTAATAAATTAGTAATTTCAGCACTAATAAAAATAGGCTTATAACATTCATAATTTCATAGAAGATTATATTAAAGAAGTATAATCGGTAAAGAATATAAAAAAATTAAACAGATAAGAATAAATACAACATTCATATCCTTCTTAAGACATTCATTATAACAATATATATAGTAAAAAGAAATACACAAGGAGTAGAGTATTTTTTTCTCCCGTAACAAAAAAAAATCTAAAATGATAAAGTTAAAATTTATGATACAAAATATCATTCCAATGAGGATCAACAAATATTAATATTTAAAAACAAAAAAAAAAGTACCTGAAAATTGTTTGATGATTCAGATCAACACGAGGCAAGTGGTAAAGAAAAATTATTTTTTTATGATACATATATATAGCTAAAGATTCATTGGATAAGATGAAAAGGTGAAGAGTTGTTTAAGTTAATTTTTAGAAGTTAAGTGATCTTAGACATGGGGTAGAGGGAAAGGTGATTGTTTTTACTAATAATTCAATACATTTATTTATACTAACTAAAGAGAGAGGATAACAAATTTAATCATTTAATCACATTAATTATTGACAAAGAATAGATAATTTTAATTTTTTTTAAAAAGTAATTCCTAACAATTTCCTATGAAATAATTTCTTACAATTTTCTATAAAATATTTTTTTCTTTCAAAGTTTGACTTTACACATTCTTATTTTTATTATTTAGTATAATATAATATAATTATTACTTAGTATGTAAATAATTAGAATTTAAACCATTGTGTCTAGATGCATGTATTTAAATATGATTATTTAATATTAAATTAATTATACATTAATATTTAATTTAATTTAGGAATAAAATAAGTACAAAATGGTAATTCAACTTTTAAGTTAGGAGCTTCCCACTTATAATAATATATGATAAAAGATCTGAAAAGCACTATTTGTTTTTTTATTCATTTTGCAAGTAGTTAAGAATCAAAATTTCACGACTTAAAAACACTTCTACATATATTCTTCAAACCTTTTAGTATAATTAGTTTTTGGACATGCGTTTTGCGCGTGTATGTTAAATATACAAGTATACTATTAGTAAAATCACATATATTACTCTTTCCAATTTAAAAATAGTGAATGGTTGAGGTATTGCACACCAGAAATAATCTGAACACTATTTCTTACTTTTGTCCTTTGAGTTATTCTCAAACTACTATGGAAAATGCAATAATTGAAAGGAAAATAAATATATATGAATAATTAACTCTCTTAGGTCCCCCTACATATAAAGTGATTCAGATGTGCACAGTTGTTATCCTATGAAAGATACTGGTGATTTTTTAAAGGAAGGATGGGACTATACAGAGATAAGAGATTTTGTGTCGGAATGTGTGGTGGACCATGTTCAGGAAAATCTGCACCCTGCGTATCTCAGTAATAAAGTTGATAAAACTTGATGGACTTAAATTAGTAATGGTAAATTCACAGTAAAATAAGTTTTGGGGACTTTTGAAAAACATGAAAGACAAAATTCAAAAAATGTAAAGTTATGGATAAAAGGTATTCCATTAAAAATCTCATTCTTAATGAGGAGGAATTTGTTTGGAAAGATCTTTGTGGCATTTTTAATGCATAGATAAAATCTCATCCTTAAAGAGGAGGACTTGGTTTTCAAGTGATTGTAGATGTCGTGCTATTTCTGTAGAAGAGACAATTGAGCATCTTTTTCTTAATGTTGAAGTAGCTACCAGAATATGAAATTATTTTAGGTATGCATAAGGAATCCTAGATCCTATGCTATTCCTAATATCATTGTGTGGTTTTTGTGGAAAAGGAGAAATACATGGAGGTATTTTTTCAAATGATAGAGTTATATCAGGTATTATTGATACAGTTTAAAGTTCGTGTATGTAAGATTTAAATTAAACTAAAGCAGAAATTCTTGGCCTCATATTCTATCAGGATTGGAGCAATATAAGCCTAAGTTTGAGTATAATATCTGGTGGTTGCTAAGGGTTTCAAGATTAAGGATACTACAATCTTAGTGGCAGAAGCTAGAGCTTTAAGGGAAAGCCTTTCATATTGTAGTGAGCATGGTATTACTAATCTTATTATTGAGACAAACTCACTAGCTATGGTTCATATAATTGAGGTCGACTAGGATATACCCTTGAATGTGGCATTGGAAGTTAATACCATCAGGATATTATGAAGAAGTGTCAGCAAGAGTAAAGCATTCCCTTACGGAGGAAAATGCTCTTGCTCATTTTTTTACGAATTCAATTTTCTCTTTTGCAGATAATTTTTTTGATCAACTATTTTCAAGATACTCCAATTGAGGGAAGAAAATTACTTAATCTAAATAAACAAGGAACGTCATACATAAGAATAAACACGAAGGAATAAACTGACACCTAACAACAACACCAAACATTAAATATTCTTCGGAATATAATCAGATTCGTGCAAGAGTTTGTAATATTTCTAAATAGCTAAGCTAGTGTTTGAAGTGAATTCAATAAATTTTGTACTTACGCCTTGTGAGAGCTTGGGGCATCCAATGGTACAAAAACAAGGCATTAGCTTCTTGTTGAAATTACTCCACTTCAATCGAATTGACATAAGCATAGAAAGAGAAGCATAACAAGTTTTCATTATTAAGTATTAACTTATTAAAAGCTTTAATGGTGGTGTCAAACCCATTGGGGTTCAACCCATTAAGACTTAAAAAAGTTAATACCAATGTAAAGAAAAAACAGAATAGATATAGATACTTTGCTGAAGTACAGGAGAGATCAAACATTTGAATGGTAAAGGAAATCCTTGAGCATCAGGTTGATAGAACTCTTGCAAGTTGAAAAGAAAATCCGGGCAAGATTTGGGGTGTCTCAACACCCATAGATCGACCAATATTCTTTGGCTCGAAACAATTGCATCGAACACACCATTGTTGAAGCTCTAGTTGAGAGAGAGTAGATAAAGAAATGACTGAATCTTTCCAATTCTGCAGACCGAGTGTTTTCTTTTTATTAATTTGTTTACTTATTTAAGTTTTTTTATTTTTTACTTCCTTTTTGATTCTGTAGAAGCTCTTGCTGGGCCTAATTTAAAATTTTGATTACATAATAATAAGCTCGGACAATTGTCTGTTGTTATTTGAAAAAAAAACCTGAAGCTCCATTCCTCAATAATTAAAGCTTTAGTTGGAGATAAAAGTTCATGTCACATAAAATTTGTGGTGATGAAAATGCTTCATAATTGAGAAGTTCGCTATTGACCAATCATGTCTTGCGCTCAATTCGAGAAAATAAATTATAAATGAATATCAAAATTCTAATTAAAATTTTTTATAATAATGACCTCATAGATATGAGGTTTATCTTTTACAATTTACAACTAACACCATAATACATCTTATGGCGTTGTAATATAAGTGATCTCATCCAATTTACACACTCCCTGCCCTAAGCCCCCCTAAAGGCACTTTAGAGTTGATTGAGAAGTATATCTCTAACTTTTTAGTGATCTTCTAGGAACAAAAACAAACATCATTGGCGTACTTGAAAATAAATGTAGCTTCTATAAGATGGATGGGGCATATTAATTAGAAGCTTTGATGATATTAGTACCACTCTAGTGGTTAACAGATAGTGGAGGTACAGAACTATCCCATCCTTTTGGGCTAGCTTCCTTAATGCCAAGTATTGTACTAGACTTTATGCAGTTACAAAGTTGTGTGTAACAAAACTTTTCATAGTTTTAGACAAATGATGAAGATCAAAAAACTGTGTTGAACTCAACATTTCTGATTGTGATTGAGTGGTAGAGGAATGTGTACTGGTATTGATTGAAGTTAGGGTGACAATAATGATTTTTGGAGGAGGATTAAAACCAAGAATAAATGAGTCAAGAGAAAAGGCTTTGAGTATGTTGAGGGTATTTTCTTTCGAAAGAGATATTTTTAATCAAAAGTTTGAGGCTTATAGCCTATTTATTTTCAGTTAAAAAATAATTAGGCCCAAAACTGGCCCAATGTTGGAACTAAATAGATCAAAATAAAAGTCATAACCTAAAGAGACAACCCAATATATGAGCATTAATTTCCTTAAAATGGAGGAAGATGAAGAGGCATAGAGGTGTTGGCATCAGAGATAGGGTCGAGCATCATTTTCAGCTTATTAAATTTTTGCGCAAAGTTTTGCAACCACGAGGTGAACATCCACTTCATCTTCTCAGGTGTACTTTTTCTACTCTCTCTCTTTAAATACTTGAATGAGGTTTGCTATAAAAAATGATCTAATTGAACTGTGGAACTTAGAATCTGGATATTGTAGAAGAAATCTCGAGTAAAATTGGTTTTCCTTTAATCAATTTAAATTTGGTGGATTGAATCAAATACATTTAATACCACCACCACAACCCAAATCCACAAAAATATTACTAATTGATTTTGTTAGGTTATGTTGATACACTTCACATCACTTTTGTAAAAAAATAGTACCTTTAATTCATTGTTCAGTTCTTGTTTCTCCTTATTCAGTAGTTTTCAATACATGAATGAGCAGTATATGAAATTTAACATAATTATGGATTGAATATGCCATTTTAGCCCCCTTAAGTCCTGATTTTATATCATATGTAACACCTCAATTCTCTCACCTGGTGCATGATATATTAACAACCAGAAACTAATTGAGACATCTTGAGGTACGTTAGTAGCGTACTCAATCTATGATTCATGTAAAACTTAATATGTAATTGAGAATTGATACAATAAAGATGACTTTATTGAGGCATACTTGTTTGTCTTAATATCAACTATTGAATGTTGTGTTTATCAAAATTGATGATTCTGCTTCCTTCACTTGGGACTTCCTAAAAATGGTTAAATTTATGAGTACCCTGTTGTTTTTGACTGCTTTATCCTCAGCTGTATAATTCTTTTGATTGTATTTGGAACATCTTGAAAAGATCTAAATTCATATGTACCTGCAAAAGGAAAAACCAAGTTAGCAAAGAAATCAGGTAGAGTATTCCCTCCCTTAAGGAGTTTTGTACTCTTAGTATTCCCTCCCTTAAGGAGTTTTGTACTCTTACTGACATAGAGTTTCTTAATATGTTAATGGAATAGACATCCATTGTTACATTCCAAGGTATTTCGCACCCTCCATTTAGAATATGTACCAAATCCAAAGAGTCTGTTGCAATTATAATGTTTTTAAAATAGTTTTCCTAACAACATTGAAGACTTTTTCTAATAGCAATAGCTTCAAGAACTACATTCATAGAATCGGGAATTTGCACCCCTTAGCAAACATTAAATCTCCTTCATGGTTTGTGATACAAAAGGTAGCAGTACTACTAGGTCAAAGATTATACCTCGAAGCCCCATCTGTATTACATTTCTACCACCCCATGGTGGAGGATACCATTTAACCCATTTCGAAATAAACTCAGGACTAAAACCATCTAATGAAGAAACTAATTGAGGCCAAGTGGTAAGGATATAAGTGTATTCAGACTCTTAACTTCATGAATTTCTATGTCCAAAATCACTTTACATGTGGCATAACTACCACCATGAAGTACAATATTTCTCCTTTTCCATAAAAACCATAAGATCAAATTAGGAATAGCATGAAAATAACGTTTTGCCTCGTATTTAAATAAACATCCCACCATTTTTTGATAGACTGCGTTAACTGAATCAAAGGACCTAGTATTCTCGCTGCATAAGAGAAATATCGCCACACTCTATATGCAATTTCACCTTTCAAAAATAAGTTTTCCATAGTTTCCCTTGTTGGGGCGGTAAAACATAAGCAAAGTTGGGACTGTTCCAATTATCTATAGCAACATCTACTGGAACTCTAGTATTCCAAAATCTCCAACTAAAGAATGATATCTTGACAGGAAGATCTTGCCCTTATCTTCTTGAAATTCACATTTTCTGCCACTTTCTTTCTCAAAATCTCCCAAGCACTCTTAACTGAGAACTTTCAGGTGCTTGTTTTGATCTCCGTCCATATTAATTCGTCTATTATGATATATATGATGTATGATATGTTCCACTATATGATCATGCAAATAATCATGCATACTATCATAATCCCACCCTGTTTCCTTTAGGAAAAAATCAATGTTCGTCAATGAGTGACATGTTTGTACTTCAGTTTGATATGTGTAAAGAGGCCCAAGTTGGGTCCAATTATCATACCAAACAGAAGAAGTCCAACTTTTAAGTTCCCACCATTGAAATTTTTCAATGGACTCCTTACAGTATTTGTTCCACATAAAATTAGCCCGTAAGGTGGTATTTTGAGTCATGAATATCCACCATAAGTTTGCATACATTTCTTAAGAAACATCAAACATAGATCTAAAACCCAATCCTCCTTCCTGTTTAGGTAAATACAATTTCTCCTATGTCGGCCAGTGTTTACTCTTACCTGTAATTTTATTACTCCAAATTTTTAATCCAAAAATCCAATAAAGTTCCTTAATCACTCATATAGGAGGAACTATAGCTGATAAGACATGAATTAGAACACTCTGTAGTACACTAGTGATTAGAACCTCTTTTCCTCCATATGACAATATATTTCCTTTCGAAGATTAAAATTTTGCCTCACCTTCTTTATAAGCTCTTTGTAGTGTTATTTCCCTTTTTTGGAGTGGGTGATACGACGACCAAGGTATTTTAAAGGAAAATGACCTTCAGACATACCAACGCGTTCCTCCACCAATTCTTTCTCAGCGGCCCTGCACTTTTTTTCTCTTTTTTTTTTCAATTTATACCACTAGGCAGAGCGTCTAGTAGTTTTATTAATTAAAAATAAAAATCCTCAATATAAATAAGTACATGCAAGGGGTGGGTTTGGCCTTACCTTTTAAATCCTAATGAGGCAACAAACCTCTACTAATTAACAAACATGACAAAAAGAGCTAGAGAGAACTAGATATTTTATTATCATCACAAAATTTGAAATACACTCTATGATGATATTACAAATGAGAATACTTGAAAAATGCACAAATATAAAATCCTAGAAGAAAGTGAGTTATCAACCTCAAATTAATTTTAACAAATGTGTGAATTAAAAATGATAGATAGCCCATCTAAAGTGACCTGAAGTATTTTCATCTTTTCTTATTCTTCAAATCCATCCAAAAAAACTTGATAGTTCATCATTTCTTCTTGGATGTAGTGGATCTTGTTGAAGTCATTGACACTGTCATATGGTTCTGCTTTGCCAGTCGCATAGGTAGGTGCTTTGGAACAAACTCTCTTGTCTGTTTACTATCCCAACTGTGTTGTCTTCCATGTGTTTTCTTTTTATTTTTTTTGCTTCCACTTATTTGATGCCTAGGTGAGATATATCCATCCCTAGCCACTTTGTCAAACCATATATCCAACATATTTTCTTCCTCATCCTCATCAAAAGGGTCATTTCCCAAATCACGATCATAACCCTAGTTGGACTAAATTCTTAAGTTAAGGTCTTTTGTTCTTCCTTCTTTGCAACTAAACTTTTAGGTACAAATTCCAAAGCTTGTGGACTTAGTTTTCTATTCAAAAGCGGAGGTGAAACATTCTCTTCTTCACCAACCATATCAGCCCACCTAGGAGTACTCACCTCTCTTTGCTTTTCTTTCGAGACCTCATGAGCTGAGGTATTCAATGTGACCATGGGTGACTTGATCGTTGAATTGGGTTTGAGCGACATGGCAGCCTAACTTTCTTCACTAATCTTAGATACTTCACGATTAGAGATATATGTAGGACTCATAACACTATCGTTATTTCAGTCTTCATTCTACATACTCCAATTGGTGTGCTAACTAATTGTATATTACTATTAAAATCGGCTCGAAATAAAGTTTGCTAATTCTTGGGATTAGAATCAACTAACTATAATTCTTTCTCCACCTCAAGTGCTTCAAATGGATTTGTACAAACAATGTCATTCGGTTCATTAAATTGCGCTACTAGATTAGTAGTTAGCTATTGCTTAGTTTCAAGACGTGAAGATTTACTTCGACTTGCCGAGGAACTAATACACATAGAAATTGATTTTTTTTGTGCAATTGTGTTCCGATTTCCAGTTGCATTCTAATCACGACAGGAAATTTCAACCTGTAAATCTACAGGTTCAAAAGGTTGCAAATCACCTATTTTTGATCCTTCAAATTTTTGGCCATCAATTGCCATATTCTGAAGTTGCACATCAGATTTTGGCGTCTGTATAGCATCGTTAAGTTTCTCAAGAGTATGCTTATCACCTTGCCTCATACTTGAATTTTCAGCAACAACTCCCTTCTGTTTTATCTTGTTAATTTTTTGCGCAAATTCTGCATCGTTTGATTTATTTGTATCCACAACGAGTTTCTCTTCAAATTCAACACGATCAGCTGAATTACAGCTTTGTTGATTGGGAGAAGAGTAGTCGTCTAACACAGCCAGACGCTGGACAGAATTTCGCGGCACCAAATTTTGATCTTCAACATCACTCTTTTCAGCCCCTATCCATAAATCTTTAATTATTCTTTCATCATCCTTTTCACCAACCTCCAACCTATTTGAATTAGTTTTTTTAGCATTGAGATGAACATGAAGATTGCCTCAAAAATTTTCTCTGTCAATATGACTATCACAGACCATGGCATCAACTTGAGCATCAGTGAGAGTTTTATTAAGCTTAGCACTCCATTTTGGTAAACCATATCCCACAATTTATTCATCCTCAAACAACGTATTTAGGGCCTTGAAAGTAGTTTTGCTAATAATATAAAGAGAGACAGAGATAGAGGGTCTCCTTGTTTCACTGTCCTAGTGGAATCAAAGAAACCATGTGTTTGTCCATTGATCAAGATTGAATACCGGTTGTCGGAAATCAATCTCCAAATCAAATCCGCAAAAAATTCTGAAAACCCCATGTTTCTTAAAACTTTCATCATAAGAAAACAAGATAATGTATCATATGACTTGGTCATATCAAAATTTATGACCACATTTGATGGTTTACCCCTCTTTCTAATGTTAGTAACAATCTCTTGTGTCAATAGCATATTTTCTATGATGCTTCTACCTTTAACAAAAACTGACTGATTGTGGGTGATCAATTTAGGTGATTAAACTTCAATTATGTCATGAACAACCCCAGATAGAATCTTATTAATGAATTTACTCAAACTAATTGGTCTTAAATCACAAAAAGAACGAGTTTTTTCCTTCTTAAGTAAAATGACCAAATTAGTGTGAGTTACGGATTTAGGAAGAGAATTACATATGAAAAAATCTTATACCATTTTGAAAATATTGTTACCCAATATAACCCAACAATGTTGGTAGAATGCACCTGATAAACCAGATGCTTTTAAACCAGCAACCGAAAAAGGTTCGCTGCCGGTGGGTTGAGTTATTTTTTTTAGAGTAAGAACCGGAGTGTTTCGCAAGGGACAACTAGTATAGCTTAGGGGTGAGCACAACTAGTAGTTCAGGGATGAGCAGAGGTCTAAGAAGAATTCTGCGCATATTGTGATTTCTACAAGTGTAGAGGCCACATCACCGAGTTCTGCTACAAAACTTTTGGGTATCCACCTAACATCAGGTCTAAAAGAAAGGTTCAGGGTAATGATTCTGGTCAGTATGGTTAGACTTCAGTACCCCAGGCTCATTTCTCCTATGCTCTTAACACAAATGTACAGATTTCTGAGTGGGGGAGAAAGGTTGATGAGTCTCAAATTGGTAATGGTGGTAATTATGCAACTGAATGGGTAAAGATTTACGTCATTAAGACAAGCTGAGAAAGATGTCAAATAACTACTTCAAGGATGTACATTCACAAAAGACCAATATGATCACATCCTCAAAATGTTCTATCAAAAGTCAAAATAGCCTATGTTTGGTTGCAATGATTTTAATACTGCAGGTAAATCATTTATTGTTTCTGAAAATAACAAAATTTGGATTGTAGATAGTAGTTCTACACATCATGCGGTCTATAACTTGGATATGATGTCTAAGGGGTCTATGACACAACTTGATGCTCCTAGTGGTAACACTACTCTAGTGACTCTTGTGGGTAATTATGATTTGTCAGCAAACAATGCTATTAAAAATATATTTTGCCTACCTGCATTCCAGTATAACCTACTGTACGTAAGTAAAATACAAAGGAACTAGGTAGTTCAATAACCTTCTTTCCTCATTTTTAAGTTTTCTGGGAACTTTACAGTGTAAAGGTGAAGGAGGTCGGTAAAGAGGAATAAGGATTGTATTTTTTGCTACAACATACAGTTCACACATGGGGCTGAAAGTAAAAGGTGGAAGTCTACATTTGTTGTTCCTAGAGTACTTTCTAACATGGAGTTATGGCATCAAACATTAGGTCATGTATCTTCTATAGTTCTTGCAAAAATCTTTGATATGAACAAAGACAGCATGTGTAAAGTCACTAATTTCTAATTCTGCCCTTGTTCTAAGCTTGCTAGGTCTGGTTTTCCTTCAAGTAGTATAAAAAGAAGTACTTGTTTTGATTTGATTCATGTTGATTTATAGGTTCCTTATAAAACACCCATTTTTATGGTAACAAGTACTTCCTTACAATGGTATTTCTACTTCAACGTAAGTCCGATGTGTGTATTTCTCATAAACTATTTATGCACTATGTTAGGACTCAATTAGGGAGAAATGTTAAGGTATTAAGGTCTCACAATGGGACTGATTTTACTAACTCTGTGTGCACTACTTTTTTCAAAGAGTTGGGAATTATACACGAGAGGTCTTGTCCATATACCTTTATCAAAATGGGGTTGTTGATAGAAAACATAGACATAATCTTCAAGTAACTAGGGCACACAAATTGCATGCACATATTCCATTGATGTTTTGGGGGTACAATGTCATAGTTGCAGTTTATCTAATCAACAAATTACCAAGTAGTCTGATAGTTCATAAAACTACTTCTAAGAAGTTATATGGAAACCAACAAAGTCTGTCTCATTTTAGGACATTAGGGTTCTTGTGCATTGCTAAGAATCTCATCAGACATGTCAAACTGATGGCAATATAAAGGCCAATTCTTCAAATGTGATATTCAGAAGTCTAAAAGGGATATGTTCTTTTTTATCTGACCAATAGGTCTTTTCTTTGTAAGAATACATGTCATCTTCAGGGAAAACAATCCTATTTTAACAGCAACCAGGTATCTTGACAAACAATCCTACATGTGATATAGTGGGAAAACAAATTTGAATTACTTCAACTCAAAATACAATTGTTTTACAAAGGTAGTGAACGTAGCATTATTCATGAACTGATGATAAATGCTTGCATCTTGAGAAGTGAGTTTGTGACGATTTATGTTAGCTAGACTTTATGACTTTCTCAGTTCAGATTGAATAATCTTAAGTTTGTTTATTTCAATCATAAGTTCACCATTCAGTATTAGTTGATAATTTCTATTAAAGGGGTCCATAATAAAGTCTTAAGCTATATTGTGAATAGGTATATATATAGAACTCAATGTATGAATTACCTCCGCTTGTATGGAATATTGGTCGGAGCATGACATGATATGAGTTGAGTGCACTATTCGAGTTTGAACCCTATCACAAAAAAGGTTGCTAATAGAATATAGAGAAAGATTCCAAGAGTCTCTAATCATGTGTCACTAGTCCTAGTAAATTTATCTACTATTTAAAGATATAAGTAGATAAACATAAAAAAAAATAAGAAGTTGTGATCACATATTTTATTGTTAGGTCAAGGATAAACTTGATCAACGAAAGTGGAAAAAGTCACACAACAAAATGATATGACCTATTTTCTTTTCATATACTATTTGTAGTTGTAGCATTATTATGTATCATGTTTCATCATTAGTTAGTCAAATCTAAACTGTAAGTTATTAATTAAGTCGTACATCAGTAGGTTTGATTCAAATTCTATATTTCTATTAAAAACCCACCTAACAATTAAAATATGTTGGCCTTGATAGATTTTAAAATATAGAACCTATGAATTTAACATCTTTAATTCGAGATTCAAACAAGTCTATCTTTGACAACAAATTTTTTATATATCTTTTAATTATTTGTACAATTATTTTTATTTATATTACTTTTTATATGGTTTATAAATATATAAATTTCATTAAAAAATTGAAGATTTCATGCACAATTTTTTTGATAATCTTAAACTACTTGACTCTTGAAACAAAAAACGTGACACATAAATTGGTACAGAGGGAGTATAATTTTAGTTCTATTAAAGTTGATTTGTGTGAAATTATGTATTAGGCCTAACTCACACCCAAAAATCTGGCTCAAAGGGAAGAGAATTGCACAAACCTCTTTTAACCACTAATGTGGGACTTTTTTCATTCTTTAACAATTTGCCCATACACCTTGTACTTATCTTAAGGTATCAAAATATAAATTCTTCTATACACTAAAATTATATCATATTGCCATTAAAATTCTAGGAAAGTAATAAATAGGATTTGGCTAACATCATTATGTGAAAGAAGGAGCTTAGAAGTTATTTTTATTTTCCTCTCAACAAGTTACCGCCCACAAATTTTTGTTCATCGATTGTATGCATATGTAGAAAGTTATTTCTTCTAAAAAATTATTTGATTGTCTATTAGATTGTAACATGTATGCATATGAATAAAGTTGTTTCATGTAAAAAAATGTTATTTGATTGTCTATTAGAATGTAAAATATTAACTGCCTGAACTTAAGACTGCCATGTTATTGCATTAAATTCTTTGAGCTAACTTTTCCTTTTACTTTTTAGTTGATCTATATATTTCTCAATTCATTAAAGAACGACATTGCATCTAACTTCCAATTCTAGTTTGCATCATTTAATTTCATTGATCGCAATAAGATTATGATGAAGAAAATTGAGGATGCAGTATCCCGTCAACAGTTCTACTCAAAATGTAAGAATAGCATTGTGAAGAAGTCAAATATTGCACTGTTAATGGTTTCTCCAAATAGTGAAGTGACAAGCTATTCTAGCGGAGAAATGTTAATGAGATTTCTAGAATGATATTTTATGTTTGAATATTCTATGTTTTGTTTATGATACAAAATATGACGTATTTTCTTTTGATTGCTTAGTTTTGAAGATATTATGATCAAAGCAATGAACCAACCTGATGAACTGAATCGACGGTATGTTTATTTTAATATGTTAAATTCATGAATTAGACTTCTCCAATTTCATTCAATTGACTAACTCAAATGCTTTTTTTTATTGCTGAAGATTTCCTCCAAATCCACATGAACAGGTACTAAATTTTACACATCTTTTACTAATCTTTGGAGTTTCATTTGACCTTAACGTGATCATTATTTTGTAGCATTTGATGCAAAGTCTCGTTCAATCAAAATTTGAAAGAAGTATGATTGAAAATATTTATACGTATGACACTCTACTTCTCTCTAGTTCTTTTATGTTGATTTATTTCTTTGTTGTGTTGTACTTTCTACATGATTGAATAATTCTTGTTATTTTTTTGGGTGTTTTTACGATGCCGATGATTGGACAATGTGCTTAAGTGTTGATGTAAGGTTTGATCTTTCCACACTAGTGTTGATTGAGTATACTTAAAAACACCTAAAATATATCACTCTGATAGCGAAATATGTAGAAAGGGAGTCACCTTAAGTTAGTAATTATAGGCCTATATTTATTATTACTAAAAACTCTTGTAACTTGATATATTTTTAATGCATTTTTATAATAGGCTCATAAAGAGAAGCTTACTGAGCTCCGAAAAATACTAAGTGAAGCAAAGGAGAAAAAAAGGTTGAAGAGTTGTTCACTCTATTTTTAAATATTCTAAAAAGTGTTGCTCTTTTATAACAATTTGTTCCCTTGGACCTAACAGTTCTTATGAACCACAAGTGGAGAATATCAACACAGTGGAAGAAGCTGATGCATATAAGGAGTATCTTGTGGGTTCTATGGAACGGGTTCAACGATCTAAAGTGAGCATATCTCAAAGCTAATGCATTTTTTAGTTGTACTACATAAGGTCTTGTCCATATACCCTTATCAAAATGGGGTTGTTGAGAGAAAACATTGACATATACTTGAAGTAACTAGGGCACTCAAATTTTAGGCACACATTCCTTTGATGTTTTGGGGGGCACTATGTCTTAGTTGCAGTTTATCTAATCAACAGATTACCATGTAGTGTGATAGGTCATCAAACTACTTCTGAGAAGTTATTGTATGGAAGCCAACCAGGTCTGTATCATTTTGCTAAGAATCTCACCAGACATGTCAAACTGATGGCATGATCAAGGCAACTTTTTCATATGGGATATTGAGAAGTCTAGAAGGGATATGTTCTTTTTTATCTGACCAATAGGACCTTCTATGTGAGAACAATGTCATCTTTAAGGAAGATGCATTTCCTTTTGCAAATTAGAGTGGTTCTAATTATCATCATATATTTGAAGACACAATACATGGTTCAGGGTAGTTGTCTTAAGCCTTCACTGAGTCCACTCCTATTCCACTAAGCTTTGATGAGGAAACTGTTGTGTTAGATGATAGAGGATATTATATGCATTTCATAGAGCAGCAAGAGCAGGAAGTAACAGAACAACAAAAGCTAGAAGTATCTAATCGCTTTAATCAAGCAATTGAGAATGTAGTGCCTCATATAGTTACTGATAAAGTTGATCATGTAGTTGAGTTTGCAGTACCAGGGCCTACCAAGATGTATACCAGAAATACACAAACTGCTACATGGGTGAGGAACGTTATCTCACTAAATATAACAAAGGATGTAAAGTATCCACTGTGTAATAACAGAAGCTATGATCACTTGTCTGTTGAATCCATTCAATTTTTAGTCAACTTTAGCTATTCAATTGGTAGAAGTAATTGTTAAAAAGGAATAGTAATTGAAGTTGAAAATAAAAGATTTGGTGGTTGGCAAATTGGTAAGATTTGCAACCATTCTCGACTTTGCTATATTTACATATATCATTAGTGACATAGGCATGGTTTTATCCTTCTATAAATAGAGAATTCTTGCTCATTTGTAGAACACACAAAGTTAGAGAGAAAAAACCATTTTGAGAGCAAAGTGAGTTATTACATAGACTATACAAGTAAATAGTCTGTGAAGAAAAATAGACTGTGAGCAATATATTAGTAGGACGGAAACCAAAAGAGTGTTGTTCCTTTTGAGTGTGTAGTAGTCATTTTGAGTATTGTATTCGTGACTACACAGTGTAAAATTCCTTACTATAGTAATATCAATTGCTTCTCTTGGCCCGTGGTTTTTTTCGTTATTTAGAAAGGTTTCCACATAAAATTCTTGGTGTCGTTATTTTTTCATTTTATTTCCATTACGTTTACCATATATATTTTTGAGCTAGTCCGCGTTTTCAACACAAACTCGTATCAGAGCTTAAGTTTTATCTGAGTATGCTCTGTGGTTGTAGCACAACCTGAACTTCCACATCATAAAAGATTTACTTGGATTTGCGATAACTATATTTTTTGGGGAAAACAATGGAAGCCAACACAAGTGGAATGATTACTTTGAATGGTGTTAATTATGCCATTTGGAAGGGAAAATGGAAGATCTACTTTATGTTAAGAACTTTTACAAACCAGTATTTAACACTGTAAAGCCTGATGATAAAACAGATGAAGAGTTGAATTTGTTGCATAGAAAGGCTTGTGGATTCATTAGGAAATGGGTCGAGGATAATGTGTTGAACCATATTTTTGGGAAAACACACGCTCAAACCCTATGGGAGCATCTTGAAAGTTTGTGTGTTCGAAAGACTAGCAACAACAAAATGTTCTTAATAAAGTAGATATTGAGTTTGAAGTATCATTATGATTCTCCGATGACAGACAATCTGAATAATTTTCATGGGATTATAAACCAATTATCTGCTATGGGCATCAAATTTGATTAAGAAATTCAAGGCTTGCTTCTACTTGGTTCCCTACAAGATTCTTGGGAAACATTTAGATAGTCATTGTCAAATTCTGCTCCGGGGTGTGATCTCTATGGATTCTGCCAAGAGTCGTGTCTTGAACGAAGAGATTAGAAGAAAAACTCAAGGTTTCTCTTCCTCGGATGTCCTGATTATTGGCTCCAGGGGGAGAAATAAAATTCGTGGTTCTTAGAATAGAGAACAAAACAGGAGAAAATCCAAAGGCAGGCTTAAGGATATTGAGTGCTATCATTGTGGTATGAAAGGGAAGACAAAGATGTTCTGCAGGAAGTTGAAGAGGGAAAACAAAAACAAAGAGGAAAGTAAAGAAAATGGCTATGAAAGTTGCGTAGCCACCGTCACCAGCTAAGACCTTGTTACCGTTCTTGATGCATACATGATAAGTATTGCTTGTGATGAGTCAAGCTAGTTTATGGACACTAGTGCCGCATCTCATGTGACATCAAGGAAGGATTTTTTCTCTTCCTATACTCCTTGTGATTCTAGAACCTTGAGTATGGGTAATGGGACTGTTTGTAGGGTGGTTGGTACTAGTACAATTTGTTTGAAAACTAGTGTTGGAACTAAACTAGTTTTGAACAATGTGAAACATGCTCCTAAAGTTCGTTTGCACCTGATTTCTGCTGGTGTTTTAGATGATAAAGGATATGTTAGTACCAACGGTTATGGAAAAAGGAAGCTCATTAAGGGTTCCTTTGTTGTGGCTCGTGGTAACAAACGTCGTGGTCTACACTAGACTACGGCCTCTACTTGTATTTATATGGTGACTGTGGTTGAGAGTGATAACTCTTCAACGTTATGGCATAAGAGACTTAGACAGATTAGCGAGAAAGGACTTAATGTTCTAGCCAAGAAGAAATTTTTGTCAAATTTCAGAATTGATATATTAGAAAAGTGTGAGCATTGCTTGGCTGGTAAAAAAATAGAGTTTCCTTTAAGTCCTACCCTCCTTCGAGAAAGACAGAGTTGCTTGAGTTGGTGCACTTTGATTTATGTGGTCCAATAAAGAAAAAGACATTGGGTGGTGCACTTTACTTTGTCACCTTCTTTAATGATTGCTCGAGAAAACTTTGGGTCTATGTCTTGAAGACTAAAGACCATGGGTTAGGTATCCTTAAGTAGTTTCATGCTTCAGATGAAAGAAAAACTCGAAATAAATTGAAGTGTATTCGTACTGATAATGGTGGTGAATTTTGTGGACCATTTGACAAATATTGCAAGCATCAAGGTATTAGACAGTAGAAGACTCCTCCCAAGACTCCTCAAGTTAATGGTTTGGCTGAGAGGATGAACAGGACCTTGATGGAAAGAGTTAGATGTTAGCTTTTTGAAGCAAAGTTGCCAAACTCATTTTGGGGTGAGGCTTTATTGACCGTTGCACATATTATTAATCTATCTTCTGCTGTTGCTTTGCAAAGTGATGTACCAAATAGTGTTTGGTATGGAAAGGATGTTTCCGATGACTATTTTAGAATATTTTGTTGCAAAGTTTTTGTACATATGCCGAAAGATGAGAAGTCAAAGTTAGATGCCAAGACAAGGAAGCATTTTCATTGGATATGGCCAATACAACCTTGAAGAGTTAACACTCTCTACCGCAGTCACCATATCAATATAAGTAGAGGCCGTAGTCTAGTATAGACCACGACGTTTGTTACCACGAGCCTCAACCAAGGAACCCTTAATAATCGTCCATTTTCCATCACCGTTGGTACTAACATATCCTTTAACATCTAAAACACCAATAGAAATCAGGTGCAAACGAACTTTAAGAGCATGTTTCACATTGCTCAAAACTAGTTTTTTTCCAAAACTAGTTTTCAAACGAATTGTACCAATACCGACCACCCTACAAATAGTCTCATTACCCATACTCAAGGTTCAACAATCACAAGGAGTATAGGAAGAGAAAAAATCATTCCTTGATGTCACATGAGATGCAGCACCAGTGTCCATAACCCAACTTGACTCATCATAAGCAATACTTATCATGTCTATATCAAGAACGGGAAAAAGGTCTTCGCTAGTAACAGTGGCTAGGCAATTTTCATTGCCATTATCTTTACTTTCCTCTTTGTTTTTGTTTCCCTCTTCAACTTCCTGTAGAACATCTTTGTCTGCCCTTTCATACCACAATGATAACACTAAAAATCCTTAAGTTTGCCTCCACATTTGCTCTTGGTTTGTTCTCTATTCTGAGAACAAAGAGTTTTGTTTCTCTCCCTAGAGCCAATTATCCAGACATCCAACGAAGAATAACCTTGAGTTTTTCTTCTTATCTCTTCGTTCAAGACACTACTCTTGGTAGAATCCATAGAAATCACACCATCCGAAGCACAATTTGACAATGAAGTTCTAAATGTTTTCCAAGAGTCTGGTAGGGAACCAAGTAGAAGCAAGCCTTGAATTTCTTCATCAAATTTGATGCCCATAGCAGATAACTTATTCATGATCCCCTAAAAGTTATTCATATGGTTTGTCATCGGAAAACCATCATGTTACTTTAAACTCAACATCTGCTTCATTAAGAATATTTGGTTATTGCCATTCTTCCGAGCATACAAACTTTCAAGATGCTTCTATAGGGTTCGAGCATGTGTCTCCCCAGAAATATAGTTCAACACATTATCGTCGACCCATTGCCTAATGAATCCACTAAACTGTCTGTGCAACAGATTCTACTCTTCATCTGTTTCTTATCAGTCTTTATTGTGGTAAATACTGGTTTGTAAAAGTTCTAGACATAAAGAAAATCTTTCATTTCCCCCTTCCAAATGGCATGATTAAAAACATTCAAAGTAACCATTCTACTTGTGTTGGCTTCCATTGTTTTTCCCCAAAAAAAAATTATTATCTCAAATCAGAGTAAATCTTTTCTGATGTGGAAGTTCAGCCTGTGCTGCAACTATAGAGTATACTCAGATAAAACCTTGTCTCTGATACCAGTTTGCTTGGAAAATTCGGATAAACACAACAATATATATGTTAAAATTAGTGGAAATAAAATTGAAAAATAACGACACCAAGAATTTTACGTGGAAATTCTTCTCAATAAGGGAAAAAACCACGGGCCAAGAGGAGCATTTGATATTACTATAGTAAGGAATTTTACATTGTGTAGTCACGAATACAATACTCAAAGTGACTACTGCACACTCAAAAGGAAGAACACTCTTTTGGTTTCCACCTTACTAAAATATCGCTCACACTTTATTTTTCTTCATTGACTATTTTTCTAGTATAGTCTATGGAATACCTCACTTTTCTCTCAAAATGTTTTTTCTCTCTAATTTGGTGTGTTCTACAAATGAGCCAGAATGCTCTATTTATAGAAGGATAAAACCATGCCTAAGTCACTAATGACATAGGTAAATATAGCAAAGTCAATAATCGTTGCAAATCTTACCAATTTTCCAACCACCGAATCTTTTATTTTCAACTCCTATTACCATTCCTTTTAAACAATTTTTTTGTATTAATTGAATAGCTAAAGTTGACCAAAAAATGGGATGGATTCAACAGTCTTTTCATGAGTTAGTTATAACTAATCCTCTTGTTGTTAGTTACAGGAAGATTAGTTATTAACAGAAGTAATAATAGGTACGTTTAATCATTGAAAGAATCTTCTTCCTCCTTAGATATTTTTCTATCTAATTTCTAGATTCTACTTTACGATCAAAAGTATTGGGGGAAATTTAATGTGTGGAGTAGGACAAATGCAGGAAAGAGAAAATTAAAGCATAGTTAAATCTTATTGATGATAATAGAAAGTAATGGGAACTCTTTGAAGCCTTTTGAAGTATCAAGAAAAATTTAATGTTTCGAGTAAGATGAATGCGGGAAAGAGAAAAAAAGGAAAAAACAAGAAACTTGTTGATGATAAAGGAAAGTGATGGGAGCTCTTTGATCCTTGGAAAGTATACAAGGCAATTCAACACGTGAAGCAGTACGAATGTTTATCGAATATTGAAAAAGTTCTGATTTTTTATATTTAATCTCGAAAAGAACACATAAAATACGTATAAACTTTCCTTGAACATGAGAAAAATGCATGTTGTCAGGTAGATCAATTGTTGAGCTATTACCAAGAAGTGGAGTTTTTCCAATACAAATGATCATTCCTTTTCACAAGGGGCTTACATAGCTTTCTTTGAACAAAGATTCAAATAATGCTTTGAGGTGCTCGCCACATTAGGTAATTGAGTGTGAGTTTTTCAAAGTTGACATTTTTTGGCTTATATTATGTTACTTCACACTCACTGTTCCAAAAAAATGTTAATTTTAACAGCAATCAGGTATCTTTCCAAACAATCCTAGATATGATATAGTTGGAAAACAAGTTTGCATTACTTCATTTCAAAATACAATTGTTTTAGGAAGGGAGTGAACGTAGCATTATTCATGCAATGCTGATAAATGTTTACATCTTGAGAAGTGATTTTGTGGCGGTTGACGTTAGCTAGACTTTATGACTTTCTCAAATCACATTCAATAATCTTAAGTTTGTTTATTTTAATCATAAGTTCACCATTCAGTATGAGTTGATAATTTCAGTCAAAGGGGTCCTTGATAATGTTTTAAGCTATATTTTTAATAGGTATATAAATAACTCAATGTATGAATTTCCTCCGTTTGTATGGTATATTGGTCGGAGCACGACATGTTATGAGTTAAGTGCATAATTCGAGTTTGAACCCTATAACAAAAAGGGTTGCTAATCGAATATAGAGAAAGATACCAAGAATCTCTAACCATGTATCACTAGTCCTCGCAAATTTATCTATTATTTAAAAATATAAGTATATAAACTTCAGAAAAAAATTATATGTTGTGATCACATATTTTATTGATAGGTAAAGTGTAAAGTTGATAAACAAGAGAGGAGGATGTCACAAAGCCAAATGATATGACCTATTTTTGTCTTATACTATTTTTAATTGTATCATTATTAAGTATCATGTTTCATCATTAGTTAGGCAAATCTACACTGTAAGTTATCGATTAGTTGTACCTCAGTAGGATTGATTCAAACTTTATATTTCTGTCAAAAACTCACCTAACAATAAAAATATGCTGGACTCAATCGATTTTAAAATTTAGAACCTATGAATTTAACATCTTTAATCTGACTTTGACCCACATATTTTAGTTTCCCTATCGTGCAATGCTATAATCATACTAAAAGAAATAGTTTTACTCCATATTGACATAAATTAGTTTTACGAATATACTCCCTCTGTCTCAATTTATGTAACACTTTTAAGAATTTGAGATTCAAAAAAATCTATCTTTGACGGTAAATTTTTTAATATATCTTTTAACTATTTTAAATTTACAATTATTATGATTTATAGTACTCTTTACATGGTTTATAAATATATAAATTTCATTATAATAATTAAAGATTTCATGCACAATTTTTTTGTCAAACTTAAACTACTTGACTCTCGAAAAACAAAAAGTGACACATCAATTGGTACAGAGGGAGTATAATTTTAATTCTATTAAAGGTTATTTGTGTGAAATTATGTGTTAAGCCTAACTCACACCCCAAAAGCTAGTTCAAAGGGAGGAGGATTGTTCAAGCCTTATAAGAAGTCCACCAATCTCATTAATCACTAATGTGAGACTTTTTTCATTCTTTATTAATTTACCCATGCACCTTGTACTTATCTTAAGATATCAAAATATTAATTCTTCT